>VXAX01006772.1:803389-1098399 GCA_013399835.1 Leptocoma aspasia
TTTTTTTTTTTTTTTTAAATCTCCAGTATACACAATCTCTTTTTTATGTACCGTGTGAGTCCTGTGCTGTCTTAAATATACAAAGAAGAAACTCTATGTTTGAAATAGAGAGACTATTACAGTCTGGTCACCTTTACCTTCTACTTCTGCAGCTTTAAAACTAAGCTTTATTCCGCTTTGCTCAGTATGTTGGACAGGTGATATGTGAGGCTACACAGGTAGAGAGTACAGGTGTCTGATGATGCTGTGATTGGATGAAGGAATGAAAACTATGCCTTTGAAGAAGGACATTTTCTTCATTCTCCAGTGAACTAACTGAAAGGAAACAAAAATACCCATCCTTCAGTTTTCCACACTTGACAATTAATAAATGCGAGGTTAGGGCTGTGGTATGCTTTTTATTTGTTGAATAAATTTATAAGGAAAAATAGTTCAGTTAAGAGGATTGGATCCATGTTTGAAAAGGCATCATTACCCCTTTCTGAGAGTGACTTCTGATTTCCTTTCAACATTGCATGTTTTAAAAAATCCATTTTCTTTGCAATATTTTTCTCAGTATGATGGTTTGGCATTGACCCTTTACATTTGGCAGATCCAGGTAAGAAGACACAGTTCTCAAATAGCCATTTTTTCTGGATGTTTCTGGCTATTGTTCCTCTTATTGTTGCGGTAGTGAACAAGTCTCATTCCTGTCATTTTCCCCCTCTAACTTCTGCTTTAGGAGGAGAAAAAAGAAAAGAGAAAAGGAAATCACTAAAGGGAGAGTGACATTTTTCACACTTACTTTTGATGGTCAGAGAATTTATTGAAGTGCTGTTCTTGACAGGATGGTTTCAACTGCAATTCAAGCCTGGCCTCAGATATGAGTCAGAGCCAGGATCTGACTACGACAGGGGGGGTTTGCCTAAAACCTTCTCACAGTTCCAACTACATCAGCTACGATCACAGCTTCCTGTTTTTGTAGATTGTTGTCAGACTTCATTATTAGAGTACAGTGCTCCAAGACAAATGTTATTAATTATTAATAAAATATTTAATTAAATACCACCAGACTGGTAGTGATCATCTGCAAATTCAAGGGGCAAGCTCTGAGATGACTGGTATGTAAGAAAGGAATTTGTAGCACTTTTTTCAGGATTTTGGCCCATTGTCATGAGGAATAGCACTCCTTTATGAAAAAGCTAAAATGTTCCAGTACGTCAGAGGATGGCTTTTGTTTCCTATGCATCTCAAAGCAACTGCTTCCCTCTCCCTTTGTTTGGTACCTTTTGACATGCTTAAAGCGAGGAATGATTGAATATCTGATTAACTTCACGTAAGAAGCATTTTTGCCCAGTTTTCTGACGAGATGCCGAACCAGTCCAAATCCTTTGAGTCTTATGTAGGAGGTAATCCCACGATCCAATGTCAGAATAATCCCCCCAAGACAGCTTAAATATTTGTAGTTCTTTCTTAAATCAAGAAATCCCTTGGGTTTTATACCAATCCCAATTTAAAAAATGACTTGACCTGAAAACCCTGGAGGAATGTTTGAATGAGGTTGTCTTGCCTCTGGCTTCCTGGCCAACTTATTCTAATAAGATGTGAGTAAGATATACAAGGTCCTAATTTATAATGTGATATGAAAATTATACATTCAGTGAAAGGCTAGGGGGAAAAATAAGGGATGGCAATGGTGATAGAAACAGCATTTATTGTGATTACTAGAAGGGGGCCTTAGTGGGCTGGGATTATTGTACTTTAAGTGAAATTGATTTTGTTCATGATTTGATTTTAATCTAGTTTAGATGAATCAAATTCTACGAGGAGCAGATATTTAATTTAGTACATTAGGATGAAAAGGACATCAATTCAGAGAAGTTTAATGCATATGATGTGATAAAAGCAGTATCTGATTATGAGGGGGTTTTTATAGTAATTCCTTGTTATTTCATTACTTTTTGGACATTTTTTTTCCTCTACACATAATATTTTTATTAAAAACAGCCAAGATTCTAGTCTCCTTAATGATATTGAGGCTGATTGCCTAAGCAAAGACAATAATAACGCTAAAAATTTGAGGAGGACAAAGAGGAAGACAAAATTCCAGGCTTACCACACAGATTTTTGCCAGAGCTATTATTGGAACAAATAGAAGAACCTCAGTTGGCTTCAGGACACTTGCTACAGGTGAGCTCCTTTGCAGAATGAGTCCTGCCTGTCTTGTTACAGACTGCAGTTGTAAACAGAGAGTCTGTAGAAGGCAATCTCCTACAATTTTCCAGTCTACTGTTTCCTAATCTCGAGAACCTGGAATGCTTTTCAATTTGGACAAAGTTGGTTGCTGTTAAAGAGAAGTCTCCTACACTTTAGCAGTCAGGACTGGATGGACCTTTTTTCTTCAGTTAATACCAGAGCTGGGAAAGACTGACAGTGTAAAGTTCAGCCAGTATATATAGGTACACATAGATTTATTTTTCTCATACAATAATTTATGTGAAAATATTCCTATTTCACTTTCTGTTCCCTGACATCCAATTACTAGTGGCCTCTTGTTGGAAGAAAGAAGTACTGTTAATTCTCTGGCTTCCTTGCACATTTAGCACTGTTTTTTGGGTTGTTATAGATAAATCAGAGTAGTAGCTTCTTCACTGAGGAATGTTTTCTGTTTGGTTCTTTAATGAACAAACCTTTTATATGCTTAAGGAAAAGGTTTGCTGTGATGGAAGGGACTTTCTCCTATCATCTACATTCACAAAGATTGGCATGGGTCACAGTGATCTGCATGGGAAAATAATAAAAAGGAATAATGAAGGAGAATTCTTACATCATAGATGCAGGGCAGGAGTTGGCAGAAAAGCATTTTAATACATCAGTCTGGGAATGCTTGATTATATGTCACCTTGCTGTGCTTGCTTGTGTTAAAACAAATTATGAGTGCTCTTGCCCTCTTTGTGTAAAATATAATTAAGATTTTTCATCTGCTGAAATGCTTTTCAGCAAAAGGAAGAAAAAAAGGAGGAGGGAGAAGAGGAAAACAAAAGGGCAGCTCTGTGGGCCTGACAGCCTGTGTCCAGAGGATGGGACCTTGAATTTCAATGCTTAAATCTAATCATGTGTCTCAGTCAAAACTACATCCCCCTTCATCTCCCCCTTCCATGTAACAAGTTGTTCCAATTTAAAACCAATTTAGCTAAACTGGGACACTGGTGGATAATTGTCAGATGTCTCCTATTTGGAGGCAGAATTCACTCTAGAGAAATCTCCGGAGATGGGTTTACACTGACGTAAATGAAATTAAGATTTTAAAAGAGTGCACACTATTTGTAGAGAATGCACTGGGTTTCCCCCTTATTTTACTGTTTCAAAGCTAGTACCTATCACCTGTTTTCCCAGTCCAAGAACTGTGGTCATTGCTGTTCCCCATCTGAGGCTGAGAGCCAGCATAGGAACCATTTGAATGACACATTGAGAATGTGATCTGTCATGACAGAGATGCTGTTTACATTTCTGGTTTGGAGTGTTGGCTCATTCTTGGAGTATCCTGTAAATAAGTCCCAGATGAATCAGCAAAAGTAGATGTTTTATGTGTTAGTATGTTTTACAGACAGCGTGACAACAAATAGATACATTGTTTCTTTCAGTCCTTAACTACTTACAGGTTGTAGGCAGCAACTTCAATTTTAGCTTGCTGTTTTAAAATATAATGGATTTATTACACCTGCATTGTTTTCTGTCATTAACTAATTGGCATTGGCATATAAGACTATTATTTTGGATCACATGAAGGTCACTTGAGGTTTGAGTGAAGCTGTGTTTGACATGGCAAGGGATAGAGCACTGAATTTGATCCATGTCTTATCAATAATCTTGGATTTCTTCCACCTGCAACAACTATAGTTTTACTGTGTCTCTTGCTTTTTCCTTGAAATGCTGGCAGTAATGAGAATTTTGTTGTCATTGCTGACTATAAGTCCTGTACTGAGATTGCATCAGCTCATTTAGCAAGAGCTTTTCAGAGACCTACTGGCAGAATTGCTTTCCTTATTTTGGTCCTTCCATCTTGCAGATTTAACCCAAAAACCAGTCTTCAGTTATAGAGATTCTACTCTTATATCTATTAAAAAAATTACCCGAACATGTTATGGTAGGGAATCCAATTTTCTTTATATGCAAGTATTTTTAAATTTGCTGAATGCTTTAAAACATTTTGTTTCACTCGGCAAAGCTAAAATCACATCTTTAGAAGGAGAAAGTAGAAGGGAGCAATGTAAACATGCAAATCTGGATGTTGCATTGATGAGATAAATTAATATGGTGTAATTAAAACCTTTTGTATATTAGTATTTTTATAATATTGCGTTTCCTTGCTCTTACTAGGCTTTAAACTGCCTGAAACTGTGAAAGCCTATATTCAGTGTCACAGATGTGTGCAGGAGAATGCAAGCGGGTTGACATGTACTTGTCAGTGTCAGCTGAGAAAAGAGATGGCATGGATTGTTCGGTGGAACAATGAAGGAGGTGGTGTCTCTGGGACAATGGCATTAGCTGGCAGAGCAGATGGACTGCTAGCTTGGGAGGTCTAACTAAACCTCTGTCAGAACAAAGAACAAGAGTTGATGCTTTACTTGGCTAAAATCCATGAAAGTAAAACAGAAATTGGGATGTATCAGGAATCTTTAGTTAGGGCTACAAAGTCCAATAATTTTGCCTGTAAAGGCTGTTTGAAATGTTCCAGTATGAGGGAATGTATCAGCACACAGATTCATTACTCTTAAGCAAATATAGAAATTTTCAACATGTGAGTAAACTCTCCTAGGTATAATGAAAATAAATTTCTTAAATACAAGGCCTTTACTAGGAAACTGTCTTCAGTTCTTTATAACTTTGCCAAAATTAAGTTATCTGACATTTTCCCTTGCCAAGATTTGCCTAACCTCAAGTTTTTTAAAATGGCTAGAGGTAAAATATATTAAATAAAATTTTAAGAACTCTTGTATCTGTTTACTACACCAAATTTAGCGCCTCTGTGCTTTGAAAAAAAAATGAACCTGGAATTGGTAAGAATATATCTTTTGCTCTTTCTTTGGGAAAACCTAACATATTTAGTCCACTCATTCAAATTTAAAAATACCTCCGTTTGCCCTGGCTCTGTAGCAACATTTGCATTTGGCAGCTGAAGTCTGTGATTTGTGCCTGAATTGAGATTGCTTTATCTCTCAGAAATCACTGGTGTGACCTGACTGCACATGAAACATCCCTGAATAGAAATATCCATGGATATGAGGATGAGCGGTTCTTCCAATATGGTTCTTGCAGCGGGCTCTTGGTCTCCTGAGGGAGATTCTCTTCCGTGTTTTCAGTAGCTGTCCAAACGTGTTTTCAGTTGATGTCCAAAAAGAACTGAGAATTGCAGTCTGGCTTGGTTGCAATGAGGTGAGGAGTAAGTCTGGAGTAGAAAACGGAATTTGTGTGGAAGAGATACCTTGGTCAGCAGGGGGAAGAGAGCAGGAGCCACCTGAGAGTCAGTGTGGCTCATGGATGGTGCCAGCTGCAGCTGCAGCTAGGCAGGAGTGTTAAAACTGGAGGTAAGAGAAAAGGTAGCAAATTATATTGACACGTTAAACAGGGCTTAAGAATCTGGAGAAGCAGTAGCAGAGACCGGATAGGAATGGTCACTGAGGAAAATGTCAATGAGAAGCTCAGCATTGGACAACAACTATGAACTAGATATTCCAAGTTAGAAAATATTCATGAGGGCTAATTGGAATGGTGGAACCTTCCTCTTGTAGGATTGCTTTGATACTGGAAGTGAGAAAGCCAGGTCAGCTGCCTCTGCTAGATATGCTGTCATCCCCTTCATTGCCTGGAAAGGGAATGAAGGAAAAAGTACATTTTTATGCCTGAAGTAACCTTGGAGACACATGACTTAAATGAAGCTCTCATTTCAGCAAAAACTTGTGTTTCTCATTATGTTTCTCACTCCCTGTGTGACAGCCTGTGATGCAGTAACTCTGACGTGCAGAATGCCTTTGCACTTGCCCCAGCAGCTGAGGCCAAGGGGTATCTGTTCAGACCCTATGGGAGGCTGTGAAGTGCCAACCGCTGTGAGAAGTGAGACCCTGGAGCTCTGAAATTTATTTTGCACCTCTCTTTCATTTTCAACAGATGCACATCAGCCTTCTTTTGTGAAACATGCCCAGTAATGCTACCACATACTGCACAGTGATGACATGTGGATAGATCTGTTAATACTTAGAAAGAACTAAGAAGCTATAGTGGGAGAATCAGGAGCCCCCGAGGAAGTTAATATCTTTGTATCAAGAACTGCATGCTGGAAAGGGTATGTGGTGTATTCACTGAATAGTGAGGATAAAGTAAGAGGCTGAAGTAAGCACAGGCAAGCTGCTGTTTAACAAGCAGTGTGTGATCTGTGAAGAAATTGCAGATGTCATTTGCAATGTTTACGTACAGAGACGGAAAAACAAAACAGAACATTTGTTATTCTGTCATTCCCTAATTTCTGATTACCTGATTTTGTGGTGTTAACTACTGAAAAATTTCAGCAGTGAAGCTTTCGCTAAAGTTCAGGCTAGGCCTGCTACTCATCTTCCTTACTCCAGAAGGCTTTCTTAAAAAAAACAAACACCCAAAAATTCCAACCCAAAAAGCCCAGCCTATCCACCACAAAAATCCATGCTTGCTGGCAAGGAGTTAAATAACAGGCCCTTTTTCTGTCTACTTTGCTAATCTGGACACTGTGTTAGATTTACAATTACCTATGAGGTTATCTACCCTGTTAAAGCTCAGAAGAATTTTCAGTGACGCTCATTTGTAGTTATACCTGCTGGGGAAAGAAAGAGCTTGTGCAATTACAACTTCTCTTATAGCCATTGCTTATCTGAGTCTGCCTCCGAGTCAGGAAGCCTTTTCTGGCTTGAGCAGTGCAGTGAAGAATGACTCCGCTGCCAACAGAATGGAAACTCAAAACGAGATTGAGTTTAAATCCACAGCTGGGACTTGAGCACTTGGCACCAGGGATCATAAGGTCATTGCAGTAAGACAGGGAACGAGCATGCATAGTGTGTAAGAAACGCTTCAGCTTGCCAGTCCTCACTGCAGATTTTCACTCTGTGATTTATGTGTGCTGTACAATAGATACCCATTTTTTCAACCTGCAAGGAAGCCCCAAATCTATATGATTTTTTTTTTATGGTCAGACAAAAAAATTTACCCACAGAAAATATTTATTTGTTAAAGTTGTCAATTCCAACACAGTGGAAAATGGATTTCATTTTTTTTTTGACAATGAAAAGATGCAAAATGCCCTACAAAATGTGATTATATTGTTCAGGATAACAAAACTCACATAATTGAAGGCAACTTCTTTTTTAAACATTGTTTGAAATTTGTGTATATCTTTTAATGCCTTGTGGATTCCAGATTGCATGACCAGTGCATTTAGTAATAAAATTAAATTCAGGGAAAAAATACAGATTGTTTGTAAAGGGAAAGCTGTATTAATAGACAGTTACAGTCTTACAGATTTTCTTTTCACTGTTTATTTCAGGTTAGATGTATTACCTTGCATTATTCTTGATAAATTACCAAAAGAGAAATTGGTTCTTTTTAAAAAGCCAGTATGACCTCTGAAACTGGAGGTGCACATTAATCTTACAGCCAATAATCCTGCCTGAAAAATACATAAAATGCATTTTAATAGAATCAGAAGTAATAATTTCTGGCAGTGAAGGAAAGGTGAAAGCTTCACTTAGACAGAAAGCAGAAACTAGTCTTGCTTCAAGGACTTAGGGTAAAATGTGGTAGTGCACAGGGAAACAGGCATGGGAGCATATTTAGGAGTCTGGAGATTAAGTTAGCAGGAGTAGAATTGTTTGGTAAGAAAACACTAATAAGAAAAAACATTTAGTTGACATTTATAATCTCTTTTTAACTTCTCTAATTGCTAATGCACTGATCTCCCAGCCACTGAGCATGTTTTATCTGTTGTCTGATAGGTATGACAAATTTGTCAGAGATTAGACGTACATACATTGTACAATATATAAACTATACTTTTAGACATCTGAATCCTCACAAGAGAGAGCTGATGAACCCCCTAAGCTTTGAAAAACAGAGCTTGTGTGGGATAATTGAAATGCCAGACATAAAGCCATATTAAACTGAGCTTCATCAGTTAAGCCTCTCACAGAGCCGCATGTGCTGTATAAAAACCAGCAAAGCAACCAACTGGTACTCTTAACTCTCAGATGGAAAGATCAATTTCTTTTTTTATGGAAAACGGGGAATAACTAGGATCTAAAAATGCACACCAAGGATAGACTAAATGTGTGAAGGAAACCATAAGAGTTCCAAAAGGTAGAGCTGAAAGATCTATCGTTTGATTTAAATAGACTGTAACACTGGAGACTACTAAAAGAAAAACGAATCCAGAATTGGGAGTCTTATGATTTGAGAAAACATTCCATTTTCTCAAATGATAAGATGGATGGGAAAAAACCCAACACTTTTGCAATTCGCTGAATCAAAAATGAAAAAAAGGAAAAAGAGTTTTGAGAATGCTGGCACATATGGTTCTGATTTTAAATGGGCTCCCTGCAGTTGCTCAGTGAAGCTGGCATTCTTGACAGGCCAGCAACTTCAGTTTAGTGATCAGCTACTTTGGGTTTTAGGATCTGTGGCTCTGATAGGAATTGGGATGCTTCAGGCAGTCCCCACTGAAGAATGAGAGGCAAGAATAGGGAGAATTTGGCCTCTCAGCACTTCCAGTCTCCAGGCTTCTTGACAGAACACCCCTGGCATGACTAACTGCCCTTATGGGAGTTCTTAATACACTCTTTTGGAATCATCAGCAGTTCACCTATGCAGCAAACATAAACCCAAATATTTGTTGGGGTCAATGAATACACAGTTAGAGGAACTCCTCAGGGAAGACGAATAGAACTCGCAGTAATGAGGAAAATGTCACTTTTCAGTGACTTTCCTGTCTTTTTTTTTTCTGTTTTGTAGTGGCATCTTCTTTGATTGACAAAGGTTCACACCTATTCCAAAGCTATTCAAACTTTCATTTATACTGAAACAATTTTGACTGCCAAATCCAGCATTTATTCAGTAAAATAATATTTTCTGGCTGTGATATGTTGTGGCATCTTCATATTTATTTAAATCTTTTTTCTGTCTCTCTTTTTTTTTTCTTTTTTCTTTTTTTTGGCAGGACAGTTTTTCTGTCTGCAACTTTCTATGCTTCTTAAAGTGGTGATTAAAGACTCCCAACTCAGTTACTGATTTACTGCTGATAAGTCTTACTCCCCCTTCTCCTCAGTTAAATTATTTGTCCATTTCTCATCACATGGTGGGATCATATCTGTTTAGCAGTTTGCTACCCTGGTTCCACAGCAAATGTTGCATCATTTGCTGACAAGCAGGAAACCTGTAAGATAAATAAATTCGTTTAACCTTCACTTTACACAATGTTCTTACAAAACAGGCTTTGTTATTTTGAGGCTTGTTCTACCAAATGACTAATACACAACATCTTCCTAAGTATCAGGGTTAGAAATATGGACCTGTGTTTATTGGCACTAATTTATCTTGGCAAAATTAAGATCAGGCTCTTAAAATATGATAGGACAATAACCATTAAGCTCCCACCTCTTAACCTTTCACTGTGGTTTCCACCTTTATGTATTAACCACAGTGCTTTCTTTCATTCTGATTTGTTTTTATTATACTCCCATCAGACTTGCAGTAATTTTGCTTTCTGTGGCTTCTATGTGCAACACACACTCTCTTACAATAATCCACATTTTGTTTATTCCATTTCAGGGGCAAGGGGATTTGAAGGGAAGTACCATGAAGCATTCTCTTCACGCTTCCTCTAGCAACAGGTTACAAATTATTTTAGACTGCTATTGTAGGCAGAAGTGGACTATAATGACAAAAGAGTATGGATAGATGTAGGAATCCATTAACTGTTTGTGCCTGTCATCTTTCTCATCTGTGGTGCACAAGTTTCAGTATATATTCTGCCAAACAAACCACAGCTCACAGACACTAAAAAAACAGTTTCAGTAAGTTTCAGTCATACAGTGTGGTCTGCTAAAACTATTGTGGAATTATGCTGCTGACATTTCAGCTATTGAAAGTAGCCTTTCTTTGCTCTAATTAGACAGCTGAGACTGTCAGCTTTTTCTGTGGAGTGAAATTTTTATGAGATTTATAGTGGCCTCTTCTTCAAGAGGTATTAGCTGTGAAAGGACACATCTGAGTAGGAAAACTTGCCACTATGCAAACTGTTCAGGTTGTGTTTGAGAGTGTGAGGAGAGCTGTTAAAGACACGCTGGACAGGATGGGTGGTTTCACAGAATCTTTTTCAAAACTTAAATGTATGCATCCTAGGCTTGTCTTGTGAGTACAGCAGTCGGGGCTGTCTTTGAAGGCTCTGTAGAAACTTTCGTGGCCATTGGCAGGTCATGCTTCATAGACTATATTTGGTCATTGATTGGAATAGGCTTCTTTTTAATGCTTTTCTCAGGTCTGTGAGGAAAAGACTCTTCACAGCCCCTTCCTTCGCTGGAGCAGTCCATCTGTACATCACTCAGCAGGATTTGCTAGCTCTCAGACCCTGAGTACTGTGACTGTATGAAGGAAGGAAAGTGTTACATTGCTGGATTTCCCTTAAATATGTTATCTACTATTTGCTTCACTTTGAGTTCCGTGTTTACAGCTCTTGAGAGAACAAAACCTTGAGAAGTTTTCCATAAAAGTAGACAGAAGGGTGGTATATGAGCAGTTGTTATTTTGTTGGTGAGGAAACAAACGCAGATGTGATGGACATGAAAATCAGAGCTCAGGGTGTATAATGTATGTAGTATTGTGAGACCTACCACACAAGATCATCTTTGCTTGTCAGTGACACTGGCTTTTTAGGATCAGATGATTTGATATTTGAAACAAGACAGCTTGCCAAAGTCATTGCTTCAGTATCTTCCAGTAGATACACTCCTTGTTCAAATCAACAAAATACCCATCCTCAGCTTTCATTAAGCATGAGCCAAGTGTCACCACCTCCTAAAAGTGTGCTGCAAGATTCCAATATGTAGCTGCCTTCTGCTTATACTCCAGAATGCTTGTGATAAGTTCACTTTAAACCAGATTTTCTTCTTGTTCCTTACTTCCTTACCCTCCCTTCTTTGCTCATAAGGGTTTAATTTTCACTAGCTTGCCAAAAGCATAATTATGCTTGCTGCATATAAATACCCAGTGGAGATCAGAAGAGAAGACAGGGAAAGTAATTTTTAGAATTCTAAAAAAAAATGTCAAATGTAAACTGAAAGTGCCAACAGTATTGGAAATGTGTGGGCTAGATCACTAATTTCCACTAAGGCAGGCTTCATTCAAGGGGAAAATATGGTTGAATTAGACACACTTAGGTAATGAATTCTTGCATATCCCTAATGAGCACTTCAGATTACCGGCTATTAGAATTCTAGTATACCCAACCTAAATTTGGATGGGATACAGCCTACACAACTCTCAGGAAAAAGAATTACATTCACTTTTTAGTATATGGGCAGTTCATTTGACTGTATAATGTTATGTGTCATAAATGCTATCAGTTTAAATAGGATTTAACTATCTGTATACCCTGAAAATACAGTCTGGATTATGTGAAGAATCTTTGTTCTTTGTGTTAATTTGTGATTCACTGAATTCCTGTGAGGAAACTTTAGCAGATTGAAATTGCAGCGGCCCCAGTGACTTTCAGCAAACTCTGCTTGCTGATCTGTGCTTGGAAAAGAAAAGAATAATTCTGCACTTAGTATGTACTAATTTTAAAGTTTTCAGGGCATTCAGTTATCACTTTCTGGAACCTTTGATGGACAATATAGACTATGGGTTGGACAACACAACCACA
Source organism: Leptocoma aspasia (assembly GCA_013399835.1). Classification (NCBI taxonomy): domain Eukaryota; kingdom Metazoa; phylum Chordata; class Aves; order Passeriformes; family Nectariniidae; genus Leptocoma; species Leptocoma aspasia. The sequence goes on from VXAX01006772.1 coordinate 815,307, forward strand.
GATTCACAATTTAGATTATTTAGAGTTGTATTTTGACATACACTGTGTTTCTGTTAGCATGACTTAAAAAAAAAAAAACCTTCAGATCACCAAGGTGAAATTCATATAGTCTGATCAGAAATCCTTTGGAGTCAATGAAAAAAGAAAAACCAAAAGAACTCCTATTAATGCAGACATTAAAATGTTAAAATTAACTTATATTAAACTGAATACTGTCTCCTTCCAAGTTCTTCTGAGCTCTGCAGCTGCTTATTTTTGTAGGTTGCATTTTCTCTAATTCTCTTACTAAGGGTGTCTAGAACTGATCTCTTTTCCTCTATTTTGCCCTAATAGCTTTCTCCTTCTGGCCTTTTATTCTGGATCTCACTGTTAACTTCTGTACACTTCTACAGAGTTAAATCCCCATCTTTTGTCTTCAATCAAATGACTTTTCAAAACTCTTCTGTTATATGAAGCCTTTAGAGAAAACCCATTGACTTCAAGAAATCTGAAAAACAAAGACTATACTAGACAAATACATAATATAGTTAATTACCTTCACTGGAAAACTGTGGTTTTCCAGCACACTCAGGAATATTCTAATTTCCCATGTGATTTTTCCTTATGCCACTTTTGTTTTTTTACATTCTCCACTATTTTTTTTTGTTGTTCTTGTTCATTGGCATTAAAGAGCTTCTGCATTTAGTTTATTATCACTAACATTTTTAAAATTTTTACAGAAGGTTTATCACCTAATTTCCCTATAATGTGTGATTCACACATGGGGTTAATATATTTCTGAGTATAGAAACCCATTAGATCTTAAAAATACTCTGCTGCTAATGTAGTACCATACTTTGTCAGGTAGTGATATTTTAAAAACACATATACAAATTTATTTGAATGTCTGGCCAAAGTCAGAATGCTAACATTGCAAATAGGAATAAATTGTCCTGTAATCTTTTCTGATTTTTGAACATTTGTTTTGTGTTACTCTGTGCAAGTATAATGAATCTCTTCCACTACTTGCTATGGATGAAGGGTTCAGTAGAACACTGACAGGTGGATAGGAGTTGATTTTGAACCTCTCTGCATATACAAAATACTAATAAACTAATTGAAAGTAAAATATACTTCTGTATGCTTTCTGTATGCATTAAAATTTATGTCAGCCTTTCCCTTCTGTGTCAGATCATGAGTGACATTTGAACAACAGTTTTTATTCACGTGTGGCATATCTAGACTGTCTCTGGATTTTCTTTAAAAATAAGAATAACCTCTTCTTCACCCCCTCCTCAAGCCCACAAACCCAGAACAATTCCCTAATGATGTCATTTTCAAAGCCCTTTCTGTCACCACTAGAAGGATACACACGAGTCATTCTTTTGCTATATAGAATCAATACTGTACCTTATTTGCTAGAATTTTGCATACATAAAAAGGTTCTTTTGTTATAAACAAAGACCAGCATCTTTTTAATGGTGAAGTGTTTCTAATATCATTTGTCTATTATCATCAGGATAATATCATAAAATAAGGTTATTCAGTTTTTAACAAATCCAGTTAGATACTAGATCTTGGTTTATGCCTCTGTATCATCACAAGAAACAAAAACCTCTAGGAATTTGCATTAAGATTCTTTTGTGCATACAGTGCTTAAATTTTTTTTTCCTACTTTTACTTTACAACCAAGGTTAAAAGTAATCGGTACAGAAAACAAATTAGTTCTAGAAATATTTGAAATTACTGGCTCAGATTTTCCTTAGCTGAGCTAAGAGCTCAGAGTTAAATACAAAGGGGTTATTATGGATCTGCTTACTAATAACTATGATTATCCCAAATGAAAAGAGTAATTGTTATATATAAATTGCAAATGGGTCCTCACAAAACAGCATGTTTTCTCAGGACCCATGGGCAATGCAAATATAACAGGGTAGTTGTTTTAATAAGGGTTACTGAACGTCTATTCCAGCGACTTTCTTTTTTTGTCAAATTTGTGAAACCAATCACTTATCTATGGCAGAAATATAATGATAAGAAAAAGTAGGGCTGCTTGGCATAAGATAATATTACATGCAAGACACTTGTAAGATGTTCTCTTCAAGATCAGAAAATTGTTGGTATCATTGGGTATGTTTCAACAGGAGGTCTGGTTTTTTATTTTTGTCTTGAGAGGTGTTTCTCTTTACAGCTGACATCTAACTTTCACATCAAACCTTCACATGTATAAACAGGATCAAAAGTTTTGAAAAACTTGAAATTCCTCAGTCAGCATTTCTTTTATGAGCTCAGTCATAATGTTACTTTACATAGCATGGAATGTCTTATTCCCCTGTTTCCTCTTAGTTATTTTTCATAACCGTGGAAGAATTAGTGATGTTACAGCCTTAGAAATGGAGCAGCATCAGAAAATGGGGTAAACTAATGATCTGGATTAAAAGGCCTGGATGTAAATGTATAGCTTTCATTGATCAAAAAGGAATAGACAGAATGATTGGGACTGTCATACTCTGCTGCTTTTCAGTTCTCAAACTTTTATTTTTTTTAAGATAAGAGTAGTTTTTCATGCATAAACCTGCATTTTGGATAATCTATGCAAAACCAAACCTAGAGGCAGGAAGATAATCAGCAGGGATGCTTCTGGGAGGGAGAGGAATTGGGCTGTAAGGGATCAATGGAAAATATTCTAAGGAAAGGGGAGTCTTTGTGTTCAGTTCTTGCACGATTACACAAAACTGCTTCACAGAACCCCTTGTTTAATTTTGTTCTATTTTTTATCTATAAAGACATCAAAAAAAGAAAAATCATTAAAATCTTAAAATTATATAATGCTTTTTGAACACCATAGTCTCTTCTGTAATTGAAGGTCACGTTTTTTGTTGCTCTCATACAGTATGATTCCATCAAGTTTGTGGCTGCATCAACAACAGTGGGTTTGCAGGGATTTATGACAACTAAAACTGGTTTTTAAACTGAATTCCCTAATTTTATTTTCACTTTTTCTTAAGCTGTACAGAAACTGTTTTAAGTACAATTTCATGTTTCTTCCCCTGACATTTGTCTGACCATAAATAGTTAAAGCTGACACCCAAGTAGGCCTTTTTTAGTGCACAAGTCTTTGTGATAAGCATTTAGGTGTTGTCTGTTTCCATTTTACTAACTTGTTGTGTAGTTCATCTAACTTCTCTGAGTTGAGCTGAAAGACTTGTATTTGGAGCTGTAGCTATCAGTGGAAGTAAATGAGTTGCCTCTAGTTACAACACCATTTTTTTTGCCCCTTAAACAGCAGTAGTCTGGAAGGCTGGAACAGGATTAAAAAAATCAAAATAATTGGATGTAAGAAATCTGAAGGTACAGAAGAGATGTCTTTTTTTTTTTTTTTTACTGGTAACTGTAGAATTTGAATAATTTAACCTTTAAAATGTTGTTTATTCTGTTGTGATCAAGAGGAAAAAATGTCACTCCTTTCTTTTGCTGATGCCATTTACAGGGTATGATTACAGATGCATGGTGTAGGTGCTTGTGTACAAGGAGCCTTCATCTTGGTGAGGAGCTTTACTCTGGGAAACAACCAGAACACTCCAAAAAAAAAAAAAAAAAAAAAAAGGAAAAAAAATCACACTTGGATTTACCCAGCATTACTCTGGGCATTTAGAAGCTGAAGAGTTTGACTTGCAAAACTAGATATGATAAATCTGTCATAAACTATAAGAAGAGGTTTTTTGGTTTATTGCCCAAATTGTGATCATTTTGTTGCTTTTTTAAACAGCTATTTGCATCCATCTCTTGTACTCTGGAATTGGTTTCTGCCTGGGTGCTGTTTGGGACAGTGGCTTCCTATGGGCTGGGGCTGGCAACTGGAGTTGTCCTCTCAGGGAGGGCAGGGCAGGAGCAGGGCAGCTGGAAGGCGGCAGGAGCCGCCTGAGCCCTGGGCATCAGGCCCCTGCTGGAGGCTGGAGGAGGCCAGGCTGGGCATCAGCCCAAGGTCTGGACTAGCGGCAGGAGAGCTGGGCACAGGCAGGGCTGTTGATGCAAATGATGGTTATGGGTAGGTGGCATCTCCTCTACACACCATGCAGTGTTTCACTTGTGTTCCCTTTCCCGAGTGCACAGTGGCACACACTACTGAAATTGCAGTTGTACGTGACTAAATCAAGAGACATTGGGATGATCAGTTCCAGCTGTCATGAAATGATCCGGTACCTTTTTTGCCACCTTCAGAAGTTGGAAAATTGCTGTTGTCTTGCTTTTCCTTGAGGAGATGCAGTTCAGGCTGTCATTGTTACGCTGTGTATTAGTAGTGCTATGTGCTGCCTGGTACCAGTCTTTGTGGAGCCTTATTCATAGTGTCATGCCCATATGTGATTTGTCAGCACTGCTTCACCACTTGTGGGAAGATGGTGGTGTGCTGTCATTAATATTCCTATTCTGGGAAAGCCAACAGAAAGTGTTTGTGGAAAAGTGTGAATAAATCAAGGAACAGATCCCTTACCCAGAACTTTGTAGTAGAACTTTGTGTGCTTTGAAATGTGACCGAAACACTCAAAAAAAAAAAAAAAGCTTTGTTTTCTGGAACATATTGCTTTGGCAGGTCTAGAATATATGTTCTGTTCTCTGTGGCGCCACTGCAGATAGTCCACTGGAAATACTTTGCTTGCCTTGTGAATCATGGCCCGTAGCACGCCTTAGGGCATGGCACTTGTGGGGCTCCAGTGATAGCTGACTTACTGTATGTGCACCGTATAGTTGCTTAAACTTACTTCAACATAAAACACCACATTTACACATTAGACAAGCACAAAGTGGTCCATGTGGAGCTACTTTCACTTGAGGCAAAGTGTCCTTGTAGAGTTTTGAAGTGTGAAGTGAATTTTATCATTTTAAATTGTACAAATAAGCAGAAAGGAAAGTTAATTTTTATTCTTTTTCCTGTTTCAGGGCAATCAAGGGGATTTTTTTTTTTTGAAGGGTAGGAGGGCTAAGACAAATTACCCTTTTGTAAGGGTGTAAGCCATTTTCCAAAGGAATATAAAATACAATAAAGAATGCAGGGAGTGAATCTCTCCGACAAATTGAGATATGTGATGAGTACATTTATTTTGTGTTTTAATATGTGCAATGTTTAGTTTAGATGGGTGGAGAGGAAATAATTGTGTTGGTCATGGTCTATAACAAAAAGTACATTTCTCTTTTTCTGGGAAAACACTAGTTATTGGATATACCAGTTGCATATTTGAATATATTTCAAGATCAGTCTTACAGGTTGTATTGCATCCTACTTGAAACACTGGCATATGCAGAGGGATAGTGCAGTGTGAAATTTATCACTTTACCATACAGGTTTTGGGGCAGGTGTGCTGTTCCTGTGAGTTTTTAAAAACTATTTCACATGTTATGATCTAGTTATTTTAATTCAAAATTGAGTTGGTTTTTTTTTCATCCCTGAGGAGGTTTCCAAAAAATGCTCACCAAAACATAGTAAACAATTTGAAATATTTGGATTTGATGATTCAGGTGGAAGTATTTCCAGTGTGCAGTGGCAGATTTGAGAAGACTGATTCATGAACAGCAGCAGTAATTCAGAGACCAAAATGTGGTTCTTTGAGCTTTTAAGGCACTGTGACTTGCAGAAGATTAAAACTAAAGTGTCTCTGTGGAAGGCATTGGAATTACATCTGAGAATGAAGCCACCACATCCCACTCACCATACTACAATAGTAAGCTGCAAGTAAAATGCCTGCTGGAGCAACTGAGTAGTACTTACATTTTGCTGTGACTACAGAAGCTTTGGCAGTTGCCTTTTCAAACCTGGAATGTCTGGGTTTCATGGAGAGCTTGTGATTGCCTAACAAGGGGTGGTCTCTACAGCTGCCTGAACCTGAATAGACAGGACAATCTAAAAATCAGCCTCTCTAGCATGTAGTTCACTGTGTGTTAAGCCCCCATTTTAATTTACAGTCCACAATATAGTTTCTCTGGCAGCGATTCATAAATCTCCATTTCATCCGTACGACTGCTGCATTATAATGGCGCTTTCCCTGGTGCTGCCTCTGTCTCCACGAGGCCTGCCTTTTAGGACATGCAGCATTCAGCAGTAGGAATGTCACCTGATGCCAGTCCTTGCAGATGCCTAGCGTTATTGAAAATGCATTGATATCTCACATTGCCATGCAGGGCCATGGTCATTAACATTTTATCATGTAAACCCTGATGTCTTCACCAAAGAGGAATTGCGAGCCATAGCAGAGGATGATCATGCATTTTATCAGAATCTTCTGAAAGGAAAAAACCAGCAGGCTCAGAGCAGGAAGAAACCAGGATTGCATTCCCTTTAATTTAAATATAATATAATACAATGTCAAAACCCATGAAATTGACATTTATCTACTGTAGTTCATTTTAACTTTTTCCCCAGAGTGGCTCAGTGTCCCATGGTTGCACAACAGTTCAAACCAGTTGCACATGATGTGATTTTCATATGTTTTTTCCTGCAGGGCAGATATTCATCAAAGCATGCAACAGACAGCTAAAGCAAAAGGCAGCAAGCTATAGATTATCACATTGATTTTTTAGGGGTCAGACTGTCAGATTAGTAGGTTTAGAGGCTGGGTCATTTGTGCTTCCTAGCACCAATGCAGATAGAAACTGGCAGGCATGTTAACTGAGCAGAGAATTCTGTAGGTAAGACAATTAAGAAGTTTCCATAAAAAACAAACAAACAAAAAACCTCTGCCATTTATTGGCCAAAATCTTTTGATTTGTTCTTAGCAAAACATCACAAGAAATAAGTTTTTCCTTGTTGTGGTTTTACTTTGCTTTTTCTTAATATTGTGATTGTGTATGTGTGGTTTACTTTTCAGTTAGAAATAAAAAGAAATTAGAGAAAGAAGATTACAGAATAAATTACTTTTAAAAAATATATAGGAAATATTTATAAAATGCCTCTTCTGGGTTAACTAGGAAACACATGAAAAAGGTGAATTTGAGCTGTTTTCTGAAGTGATAACTCCTTTTATTTTTTTCTACTGTCTTAAGCTAACTGGTATACAGAAATTACACTTCACTCCTACTGAAGACAGAGTCTTTCTGAGTTTCTCAGCACCTTTTGTATTAAGATCTAGTTCCTCCAGAAGAAATACTGAGAATATAATAATTTGAATTCACAGCCTTTTGCAAACTTTAGATTCACTAGTTTGCCCCTAAAGAGAGGTAAGATCTATAACCGGAAGTTTCTTGCCCATGTAATTGTTTCTTAAATTAACAAGGATAAAGACAAAACCAGATCTCCTGCAGGTAAAAAAGTATTTCTGTTCTCATGTTTCATGCATAATGTGAACTATTTTAGTGGTAGGTGGACTTCAATGAGTAATGAATTCAGGAAAGGCAAACCCACTTTTCCTAGAAGACTGGTATCTGGCTGTTCTTGATTTAAAAGTAAAAAGGGGGACTTTTTTTTCCTATAAAGCATTAGTACTAGTGCCAAACACTTCAAAGATACTTAAAAGAAGCAGGTGTTTCCATTACTTAATGAAATAAAGAAGCAAAAAAAAGAAAGTTTTTTCTTATTGAGAAGTAATATTTATTCCTAGTGGGTATTGTATCTCCTAGCCAGCAGTGGGTATTGTATGAATGTTACTTCTGGATATTTTTTCTTATTTTTAAAAGAAACATCGGCTTTAGATCAGGTGGCTGACAAGCAAGTTCTTACCTTTGTAAGTGTACCTATTATCACCATGATTTCATTTCACTTAGGAGATAAAAATATTTATTTCAGCAGTTGTCTTATCTTCTTATTCTTTTATAAATGAGTGCACATTTGTTTATCTCTGTGTCACGCTAGCTTTGATTACATAGAATATTGGCTTGCCCCAAGATTCTTAGTAACTGAAGCAACAATTTACCTCAGGGAAGGTCTAGTTCAACAATGACAAAATGTTGTGAAATGACACAAAACCAAAGATATGTTGATGTTAAAAAATTAACTGTCCTCTCTGAACAAGTTTATATTCTGAGCTACAGGGGTTTTTTTTCTTTCCTAATTTTTTTATAAGTGTGATTCTACATATGCTGGAGACACTCACACTTTTAGAATCCTCTTGAAATTCTCAAAAGAGGATATGAATGGTAAAAAGAACTGTGATGCAGCCATCTGTGAAAGGAGGAACTGATTTGTCCAGTGTGAAAATCTCCACAGCTTCATCTTTGTCCACCCTTGTCTTCTACAGGCCCTCTGAGAAAGGAGGATTGCAGATTTGAGAAGCCTCGGAGTAACTGCTCTTCTTATTTTAGGGCCTGCTTCTGGCATTGTTTCTGACCACTGATCTTATTCCTATGGATTCAAGGGCATTAGAAATAAATAAACAATGGATTTTTCATGAAAGATTTCTGTTTACTTTTTGTCTTTCGCTATACTTTATGATCTAGCTTTTTATATGATAGCAATCATCTCGATGAGTATTATCAATTACTTAGTGAAAAATAACAGGTTGCTCTTACTTATTAAACGTATCTTCAATCCTTTCTGAATATGAAGAAACTACAAGAACTTCCACCAAATGCCTATTTTCTATAAAAATCAGCTAGATAATTATACTTTAGAGTATTACTAGTATTTGCGGAGAGGGTTGTGATCAAGTGTTTTAAATCTAAAATTTGAAAATATTTTGGGACTGTCAAGGTTGCTCTCCAAATAATTAGAATATTATTTTTCTTGCTTGTGCTTGTAGGAATGTTTAATATACTTGTAGCTGAAGTCCGCTTCCTTGCAAAAAAAAAAAAAAGATATGCCCTATTTTTTGAATGCATATAACCTTTTGAAACTTGTAACTTGATGAAATCTGTTTGGACTTGTTTTCATGGATCTAGCAAAAGAGAACTCTGTGATCTCAGTTCTCTTTCTTTGCTTAATACCAGGTTGTAGGTCAAAGCCTTCACGAAGCTCTTCAAATACCAGAAGAATTCTCATTATGAGTAGTAGCTAAATGACTTGGGTTTAAATTATGTCCTTTTCAAAAACAATAAAAAACAATCGCACTGAAATATTGAAATTAAGTCAACACAACACATTGGTATAAAAAAGTCAGTATAATTCAGATGGAAGGCATAATTTTGATTCCACGCAGTACAAGTTGCACTGAAGTGTAAGCAAATGAGAACACAGCTCCCTCTGTGTTCAAGAAAATTTGGCAGCCTTCTCTAGGGGCATTTCTACCCACTGTAATCTTTATATTATTATTTCTTTCATTCCTTCAGCTGTGGGAAATATGATGAATAAGAGCAGTCTCATAATGTATATTGATCACCCAAGTATTAATATGCTCAAGCAACATTTACCACTCACTTAGCACTTTTCATTTCTTTAAATATGAAAGCACTTTTAAAGGGCTGATTCGGTCTGTATTTTTCCATTTTATTTATGGAGAAAACAAATCAGGGCACGGCTAAGTGAATCTCCCCAGTCATGACCTCAGAAGGGCGAGTGAAGTGGCTTGAACCCTCACGTCCCTTGGGCTGAAAGGGGAGATGAAGTTGGCCAATTTCTTCAACTGTGATTGTGCCTGCTATTTCTGTAAAAGCGTCTTTTGTGTAAATGCTTCTCTCTATATTTATTCCCTAAAAATAACAACTTCTTCCATGTTTGTTCCATCTCAGTTTTTCCACCTCTACCCATCTTCATGCCTTTTCTAGGCTTGAAAAACACATGCACACAGATATCTGTGTAGATTTTGATGGCTGAATAGAAGGTTCTCTTCCTCCTCTTGATCACGGTGTACGGTCAATATTAGGAAAAGGTGCTTGTAGGGAAGTCTAGTTCAGCACTTCAGCTTTAACAGATGTAGTACTTCATTTTTATCTCTTTCTGACAGTACTCCAGCAGGAGTTTTCCAGGGGTCTGGGACAATGTTTTGTGCAAGATAAGATAATACAGTGCACACATGCTGATTTCTAAAAGTGTGCTCTCTGGCATACCACATTGATAGCGCAGCAAGTAAACAGCAGTAACTACTTCTCTGGCACACACATCCACAGCTATCGCCGAGGGACACTGCCATCCGAAACCTTTTCTTCCATGCAGTGCTGCACAGCTGGGCATGGGCACTGTGATTTATGGTCCACTGACTGCAGCTTCAGCTAGCCTTCTCTGAAGCAGATTTTGCTTTTAAAATGGCCAGTCTCTGCTTTATTCTTTGTTTGAAAAAAGAAATCAACTGAGTTTTCCACTAGATTTGTAAAGTTCCAAAACCTTTTGTTTCAGTGACAAATACTTCATCCATTGAAACCTTTTACATGTCAGGATGGAACCATCCCCAGGCTGATTTAAAGGCAGAAGACAGAAATGGGCCACTCCAGGCTTCCTCTAAATAGTTTAGATGAGAACAATGAGCTAACAGTTCCACGCAGGTTTCAGAGGCAGCTGAATTTGCTGGATTGCTGAGTCACTGAAAAGCTGTCGTATGAACGAAACAATAATTTCTTTCAATTAGAAACCCATAGAGGCAGGAATATACTTCAACTGTCATGGAGGTGAAGTGGAAGTTCGGCTCAATTTTGGCCATGTATTCCTCCGCTGCAGTAGGGCAAGCGGCAGACAATGGAACTGTGCATTTGCTTACGGGCACCAAACTTTTCCTTTTTCTTTCTTCCTTTCAGTATTTCCTAACCATCTTTTCTAAATTCATTTTACTGTTGGCTGACTGTCACTGGTCACCATAGCAACAACCTCTGGTAGCAGCAGGCCTGGGTTGCCCAATGTGAGCATCTTCACATTTGAGCTTTGCCAAGGCTAGCTTTTAATCCAGGGTTATATATTGGCTCAACACAGTAAGATTGTTTTCTTCCACTTTAGCTGTCTGCCTTATTCTTCTTTTCCTGAGTTGGTTCCTTCTCTTTCCTATTTTATCTTTTGGGCAATCTGGTGTTAATTTTCATTCTTTAATCTTTTTTGTTATTTTGGAGGACTGGTTAGCTTAAGTGTCTTTTAAAAAAATAACATAGAACACAATTGCATTAAAGAACTTAATTTTAAAGTATTTTTCGTAATTAAAAAGGAATATTTAAGGTAATCTTTTCCTTAGGACAAATATTTACAGTTTATTAGAAAAAAAAATTACTTGCAAGCTCTTTAGATGCTTTGCATGGTATAAAAATGGTGAGTTTTTTCCTAGGGAAACGTGAAGAGAAATACGTTTAATGGTAGTGTGCTTGGAGACAAGCAACTAGTATGGAATAGGTGTGAATGATGCAGCACTTAAATGCAGCATAACAGTCTTTAAAATTTTTTAAACCCCTATACTCTGACCATAAAACAGCATCTAATAGTAGTTGAAACCTTGCTGTAAAGCAAATGTAGCAAAGTGGTTAAGAGTACTTGGTTGGGAAATGAGAGCTGAAAGAGAAAACTGCAGTGCAGTGATTGGTTTGATTTGCAGAATAAATTGCTATGCTCAGATTCAATTTGTATCAATAAGGAAAGCACTGTACACCTGCAGAACCTGTCACACTTGGTATCCAAAATTCTGACACAGCTAGTCTTAAACAATCCTTTTACTGTTGTCAATAATGAAAGCCAAAAAAACCTCAAAGCACCCCACCAAAAACACCCAACCTCTAAACTTGGAGTATTTGCATTTTTATTCCATATATGTGAAAAAAGTGAGCAATGCTTCTTTGGGGTATTTCCTTAAGGAAACATAATACTTTTAATAAATGTATGGAATATTGCACTATTCTCAATGGATTATTTTAAAAGTAGCCAAGGGGTACTGTTCATTCAGTAGAAGGGTTTCTCCTTATTAAACCTGACTGAAAGCTGGAAGCATAATACGCTGTCTCCTTAATATAGTGGAAATTGCGCTTAGATAATTTGCAACTATGATATAAAATGAACAAATGTGTAGGCTTTTACATTTGCACCCTGGCCACTGATGTTTATCCCTGTCTGTAATCTCTGTAGCATTTCAGGATTGAAAACAGCTGGTTTCTAGGGAGTGCTTTTCACGTGGTTTTGGGTTTTGCTTTGTTTTGTTTCTTTTTCTGGGGGGGTGGGGGGAACCCAACCTATTTCGATTTGCTTTGCAATGACCAAATGTTTCAAAATCTGAATGGTGCATATTTGGTGGGTTGCTTTTTGCTTTTTGTTTGTTTGTTTGTTTGTTTTTTAATCCGGAAAATCCCTGCAGTTTTCTTTTTTGGAGTTCAAACTACTGTGATGGGGTACTGTGATGGGGTTTTTCAGGAGAAACAGAACTGAACTCTTATAAATGATTGATATAGAATAATATTTCTGAAGAAAGGGGAAGGATTAATATTAAGAGAAGGTATAATGGCTCCAAGGTGTAGAAGCTGTTTTAGACCCCACCTAGTAGATTTTAAGGAAATTTCTCAGATATTTATAAAGTGGCAGACCTGACTGAGAAGCCTATCAGTTTAATATTTTCTCTGAGGGAGTTTCATTTATTTCTAGGAGAATAAAAAGAGTTTAAATTAATAATTTGTTTGAGAGAGTAAGAAGGGTAATTTGATGCTGGCTGCTATGCTCATACCTGATTTTAGTCAGAATCCTGCAGGTTCTTTCTGATGGTAAGCATGCACCTTTTTGCACAGCCCAGCACTAAGTACAGACTTAGGAATATTGCTTCTTAATTACAATTCTCATTTGTGACCTTGGGGTCAAGCTACTTTTTGAAAAAGTGCCTACATGTCAAATTTTAAAGTGTGTTTGGCACTTGCGACCCAAAAGACTTATGGCCAGTTCTGTGAACTCTTTTTCATTTTTTCTTAATATTAGTTTAACACAGTAATGTTTAATCAAAGTGTTTGATATTTAAATATTAAACATTGCTATTTTCCTCTGGACACCTAAACCAATATTAAAACAGAATAAACATGAGCAACTTACTTAATTATTGCTAATGGTCTAGGCAAATTCCAAGACTGAAAAATCACCAGTTACTACACATTTAACAGAAATGTGATTCTATTTTTTTTTTTTTTTGTATTTTTACCATGTGAACTTAAAATATTCTGAGCTGCTGTAGCCTTCTTCAATAGATAATTTCTATACAGTGGAGTGATGTTTGGTGTCAGGATGAAAACTATGCTGAGTTGTTGATGACTTACTCAAAGAAGGTCTCCTTCGTAGTATAGGAAAAGGTAAAAGTCAGTGGTCAGAAGCATATTTTCAATTTGGAACCTATATCACCAAGTATCCTGGGATAAATTTTAACAAGACATGTATTCTTGACCTACATCTAATGTGAGACCTTCATATTATAAATTAGTCCTCAAAAATATACAAAATATTACAGAAAATTATTCTTAAAAATTTTACTTCCATGCAATATATATATTATATATATACGCATGAAATACATCAAATGTATTATATATATATTAAAGTCCATATGTAATGATATGGACTGGATTTTTTTTCATTTTGGGGGAAAAAATACCCCAAACAAACAAATAAAAAAAAAAAAAAAAAAGAAAGAGCAGTAGGAAAAAAAAAAGATGAAAAAGCAAGTTTGGTTTTCAGCGGTGGATCAAATGCAGAAGGCATTCAAGAAAAAAAAAAGAAAAAAGGTGGTAGTTAGGGGAAGACCTTGACAGTAGGACTGACTGGTCTGTTAAACAGGGTTAAATTATTTTATTTGCCCTTGATCTCTGTGTTTGCTCACAGACCTAGTTAAATTGGTGGCTAGGTTGGCTCACCATACTTCCTTCAGGCTGCACAGAAGGAGCCATTAAATACTTTTTTATGTAGTCACTGCTGGAAACAGTAGAAACTGTGCTGCTAAGTTGGCTGTATGGCAGAACTTATACCTACCCACCTGAAGAAATAAAGCCTGTTTCTAAAATATAAATTCAGAGGCCAGTGGATTTATTGGCTGCAGCTGTGAAGGTGAGTGGCTAAAAGCAGGAGCAATAGTCTTGGCCATTCAGCTGGGAAAATGCCAAAAAAATTCACCAACAATATATACAAAATACAAAAAAATTCATCAAGGTTTCGGTGTGTTCTAGGGTTGGGCTTCTATTGCAGTTAGTGTTTTATTTCTGACCATGAAATCTGTACTTTTTGTCCAATTTTTAGACAAAGTCAGGTGTCCTGACATTTACTGTAAGTAAACAAGAATATGTTAAGGAAAATTTCTACGATTCCTTTGTTTCTCCTAACAGAAACAGCAAGTAAGTTCTCCACCAATGGCAAGATGTTCAAGATAAAATATGCACAATGGCATTAAATTGTTGCAGTATATGAAAAACTAGGTGGGCTGTTGTGCCATGCTTCAAAGGCATGATTTTTTCTTACATAGTATTTAATGCATCATTTTGTTATAAATTCCATGCATACTTATTCTGCATTTGCCATACACAGAGAGGTTTGCCTGAGTTCCTGTCCAATTTCTGTTACTTTATGGAAATATTTAAAGCACTTTACTCCAAAGGGATTTGGTCTTGTGCTGCCAGATTTTGTCATTTTATGTATTTATGTTCTTGATAGATGAACTGTTCCCTGTCTTCCTCTACTTTTAGGGAGCTCTGCTCCTTTCAACTATGTTGTTAATGAAGGTAAAGAATCTCTTCCTACACATCTTTATTGACTCTCAAGCTTCTGAATGGAGGAATTGAGTCCTAACTTTTGATTTCTTTTTGGTTTTAGAACAAACAGGTAAGAAGCATTGAGTTGCTGAACAAAAGTGATCAGACTTAGATGATAATGCAAATGATGATTCAGAAGAGGTTTTAAAAGCAATGCCAATAAATATGATCACAAACCATACCTACTCAGCTATTTCTCTAATTGTTGGCACTGATCTGTGTGTGTTTTCTACCCAGAGCCATTAAGCAATTTGTTTGCAATGAAGATGGTTAAGCCAAATGCCTGAAACAGAATTACTATGCTAGTCATGCCAATATTCCTTGGTGTACAGAGACAGAAAGCTTCCTGAGGCTGTGGCTTGTTGATAGGTATGTAAAGACCTACAAGTCAAGAAGAAATTGAGAGGATGTTCAAGAATCTTCCTGTTTTTCTGGATTGCAAGGGAAAGGATAAACACTGAATAATAGCTAAACAAGTCTAGCAGTAGGAGATGAGAGGCTTTTTCAGCCATGTGACAAACATTTGCTTCATTCATGCATCATAAATCTGCAGCTTGTTGTCGGTTTTTCCATAGTCTTCCGGTACAGAGCCCTCGAGCGTACACACACTACTTGTTCTTGGAAATATATTGAAATAATAACTGTGATTCAGTTTGAGGTAAATAGAAAAGGGAGGGACCTCTAATTTGTAGTGGCTAGATAAGTACTGTTCATGCGTTTGCATTTATTTGCTCTTTTCAAAGATTTTTTTCCTCCCAAGGTCTTACCCTTTGTGTGCTGTTTTTCATTTAGAACCAGCTAGAGCCAATTACACTGCAGGGAGTTTATGAAGAACAACTTTTGAGGCCTGATTTGCTCCTGTCTTTCTTTAATACAGAGTAACACCAAAAAATGGTAAAATTTACATTGCCAAAGTGTAAAGTGTTAAAAAATAAGCAAATGGGTAATTTATTAAGAGAGATACCTATTGTAGAGACTGGGACTTGTGGAGGGAGTTTACCTTAGGTTATTCCTTAAAATGGCATTTCAACACAACTAGCAGGCGAGACGGTGAGCTTTCTAAGGTGGATGACTGACACCTGCAAGAGGGGTGTAGTTTTCTCCCAGTATTGGGTTTATGTGGCAAGGTTTTGACAGTGGGGGCGGCTACAGTGGTGGCTTCAGTGAAAAGCTGCCAGAAACTTTCCCTATGTCCAATGGAGCCAATGCCAGCTGGCTCCAGGTTGGACTCACTGCTGTTCAAAGGCCAAACACATCAGTGATGGTGGTAACACCTCTGTGATAACATATTTAAGGAGGGTAAAAAGTTACTGTGTTGCAGTGTTGCAACCCATGGTGCAGAGCATGTGGAGGCAGCTGTGCCCGGGCAGCCCATGGAGAGCCCAATGCCAGAGCAGGTGGGTGCCCCAAGGAAGCTGGGAACCCATGCTGGAGCAGGTTTGCTGGCAGGACTTGTGGCCTGTCCCATGGGGCTCCCACACTGGCAACCTGTTCTGAGTGACTTCATCCTGTGGAAGTGACCCATGCTGGAGCAGGTGCTGAAGAACGGGATCCTTTGGGAACGACTCCCACAGGAGAATTTCATGGAGGACTGTCTCTTGTGGGAGGGATACCATGCTGGAGCAGGGGAAGAGTGTGAGGTGCTCTCCCCCTGAGGGAGAAGTACTGACCACAGCCCCCATTCCTTGTCCCCAGTGCTGCAGGGGGGAGGACAGAGAGATTTGGGTATAAAGTTAAGTCCAGGAAGGAGGGAGGTATGGAAGAAAGGTGTCACTAAGATTGGGGTTTACTTCTCATTATCCAACTCTAAGTGATTGGTAATGAATTTGGTTAATTTCCCCAACTCTAGTTGGTGATAGTACTTGCTGAGTGATCTCTCGCTGTCCTTATCTTGACCTGTGAGCTTCTCATTGTATTTTCTTTCACCTGTCCAGATGAAGAGGGGAGTGATAGAGCAGCTTTTGTGGGCACCTGGAGTCCAGAGAGTGTCAACCCACCACACGTTCCCATTTTTTTCACTTTGGAAGTACTTTGCTTTCCTCTAAATTCTGCCCACCTAGACATCTGGTATTACTGCTGTGCAAAACTTCAGTCGCAATTTCTTTATCACAGACATTTTGCGTTGTCACTTGGTAATTCTCATTTACAATGCAATACTGCAGTACAGAGTCCTTTTAAGTACTTGACAATTATTTGGTTGGTTATTATTTTGTTTCAGTCAGATCACATATTGCATTTCACATGAAATTGAAAAGATTTCATAAACACCTGTTCCAAATTGTGGGTTTATGTGTGAAATTTAGAATGAAAATATTTTTAACCGTGACTTTCTTGTTTTCTGTGGTTGTGTTTCTTCTTTTTTATCTCTTCTTATTTTTTTTTTATGGGATGGGACTCTATTGGAATAATTCTCAATCCCCATTAAATACATAGAATTTAAACGTAAATTGGAAATAGAGATTAGCTTCTTCTTTATGAATATTAGGGAATCTCAGACGATGACAATGAGATTTCCTTTCTGTTATATTATTTTTTAGGTTTTTCTTTTATTTAACTCCATATCTTTAATTGCCAGAGAGTGTTTTTTGTGATGATAAGTGATGAAGACAGTAAGTCCCACTAGTGGCCATTACGTGCAGCTCGTGCCCAGCTCACATTCTAATCCATTACTAGCAAGTGGTGGTTTATGTTCATTTATGTAAAATTGACATTGTATTTCAAACTTTGTATTCCAGTAGGATGTGATCCTGTAGAGAATGTTTAGAATAAGATTCACAAAATCTTGTGGTTTAAAAATAAAGGGAGAAGATTTAAAGATTTTTTTAAAGCAACTCTGCAGAGTGAAGGCAAACCACACACATCAAGAAAGCAAAATAGATAGACATTAAGAAAAATGCAGACTATTTCTCTGTTTTTTAACAGATAGTTTGAAAATGTCATATAAAGGCTATGTTGTTCTTTTCATATTACCTAGAAAATCTCAACAATGCCTTGATGACAGGAAGAAAATATTCATGGATTGTTACATTATAGTCACAGATCCTCTCATTTCCCAAAATGCACAGCTACTGTGTCATTTTAAGATTTAGAAGTCACTGCATTTATGTTTTAATGATCAATAGCAGCTCTTGATCTGAGTCATTAATGAGATTTTGACTGCATCTGCATTTAAACCTTGTGTATTCTGCAAGAGAGAAAGTATGCTTGGAGAATGAGATTTCTGTCATGGTAATAATAAGTTTTACATGCTCAAGCTGAGAGGCTTCACTCTCATGAATCCTTCCCTCTACCCTGTGGGAGGTTACACAGTACAAAGTTTCTGTTGAATGAGGAGGGGCAGAGGGAGAGCTCTTGCTACTATTTCCAGTGGAACCCTTTGTTCTACAAGCACATAGGAAATGGCTCCTACTTGAAAGGACCTCCAACTTCTATGTTGAAAGTAGTAAGAAAAGTCTCCTCAAAGTGAAATGTGATTTTATACCTCACTTATTTATTAAAATGCTTTTACTTTGTTTGAGGGCAGCAGAGCGCCTTGAGAATGACAGATTGAGTGTGTATGGTGTCACTTGGGGGATGTTTAATATATTGTCATAGGTATTTGGCTATAGTTAAACTACTCTTAAAAACAGTGGCCTTCCCAAACAATGCCTGAATTGTAATTCTATTCCTTAAAATCATTCCTTATAATTGTTTTTTGTATTCTAATTTTTTTTTTTAATTTGTGAGTATCAGTGGGTATTTTTATTAGCAATAACTTGCTTACAGGTTAGAGGAGAGCAGTAATTTTTTTATGCTAAAGAGTCAATTTCTTAACAGGGTTTGCCTTTCTGCATGCTGCTTTCTCTGATGTGCGCATTTCATTAGTCTTTCTATACTCTGACTCAGACACTTGTTCTGTCTGCTTCAGATTCTTGTGAAGTTCTTCTGGTTAATTTCTCTTTGGCAATAGGTTAAATTTAAATTCCCAGTACAACAAAAAGACAGAATTTTCCAAATTAGAAGTTGGTGAATATATCCAAAAAACCACTGAATGAGCAATGATAGTTTTATTGTAAAAGTGTTACAATGTTTTATTTAGACCTGTTGAAAAAGGAGTTGTTATAGGTGCCTCACTGATTCCTCTATAAAGCCACACGTTTTCAGGGGATCATTAGATATAGCCTAAATAGGCCAACTGTTGTTGCAAAGCCAATTTACTGCCCGTTAAGACATGTGAGAAGTAGCTTGGAACAACTATAGATAATTTGCAGAATGTTGGGACCAGCCTAGCACTTCAAGTACCTCACTTGAATGAAAACTAAATCTGTAAATTGCCCAAGACATTAGAAGACATTGGTAGAGAAGTAGCACACAGCAAAGTAACAAATCAACTAAATGCTCATTTTGTTTTGGATAACATACACCTGCTACTGATTTCTGTTAAGGCCAAGAGTCACAATGCTAACCACTGTTTTAGAAAAAAATGTTAAAAGTGTACGAAGTTATGAATAAAGGTTGTTCTGTAGGCTATTCATTATTTGGAGTTAACTGTATGGAAATTTGGTTGGCATGAACACTTAAGAGATACTACTTCTAATTTGGCCATAGTAATTAAGGAGAGTGCGAGATAAGGTTGGCAAGATCAATAACATCTTTTTATTTTCTCTGTCAAAAATTGCCCACTGTTAAGATTATTTCTCAACCCCGTTTGTCCTATACAAATCTTCAATTTGGCCAAATGTCAGCACCCAGGTCTTCAGCCATCATCTCATTTACCGCAGAGAGCTTATCCTTTGGCTGTTGACTTACTATGTGGCAGTTGCAGGCTGTGTTATCACTTGGGAATTGCAGAACTTAACAACTAATCAGAATTATATAATTTTGCACAAATAGCTACAATTCCAACAGATTAATTCACTTGGAATACCTATGACTACATGATTCTGAGTCCCAGTTCTTTCAGAGCTTGAGTGGAGGACAGAATATCTATACTCCAAATATACCTTCCCTCCAAATGTTGAAAAAAAATCAGAGTGTAGCATGTTTAGGACTCTCTATTCCTTCATCCCATGTCAGAACTTTGCAGAATCAGAATACTTTCAGAGTGAAAGATCCTTTAAGATCATTGAGTCCAACCGTTAACCCAGCACTGCCAAGTCCATCACTAAGCCATGTCTGTAAGTGCCACAACTGCATGTCTTAAATACCTCCAGGAATGGTCACTCAACAACTTCCCTGGGCAGCCTGTTAAATGCTTGACAACCCTTTCCCTGAGGTGTTTTCCTGGTATCCTCTCTAAACCTCCCCCAGCACAATTTGAGGCCATTTCCTCTTACACTATCGCTATTTACCTGGGAGAAGAGAACAGCCCCTACCTGGCTACAGCATCCTCTCAGGTACTTGTAGAGAGTACAAGTTCACCCCTGAACCTCCTTTTTACCAGGCTAAACAACCTTGCTACACTCAGCTGCTCCTTGTAAGACTTGGGCTCCAGACTCTTCACTAGCTCCATTGCCCTTCTCTGGACACCCTCCAGCACCTCAATGTCCTTGTAGCGAGAGGCCCAAACTGAACACAGGATTTGAGGTGTGGCCTCACCAGTGCTGAGTACTGGAGGGCAATCATTGCCCTGGTCCTGCTGGCCACACCATTGCTGATACAGACCAGGATGCCACTGGCCTTCTTGGACACCTGGGGACATGCTGCAGCATGTCCAGACAGCTGTCAACCAGCACCCCAGGTCTGTTTTTGCTGGGCAGTTTTCCAGCCATCCATCCCCAAAACAAAAGGGCTGAATGAGATTATTGTGGCCCAAGTGCAGAACCTGTCACTTTGCCATATTAACCTCATGCAATTCACCTAAGCCCGTTGATCCAACCTTTCTAGATCCCTCTGCTGAGCCTTCCTACCCTCCAACAGGCAACACTCCCACCGGACTTGGTATAGTCTGCAAACTTACTAAAAATGTGACAATGGTGTCCACTTTCATCCATCTCTGGATAAATAAGTGTCTGCTTTGTACTTTGAGATCTTTTAGAAGAAATGAACGAGCTGGAAAAAAATGTTCTTATGTCTGAGCACTGACAGTTTTGGAGATTAGAAGGGAAATTAAGAAGAATAGTTCAAGAGAGAAATCTTGTTACCATGAACTGAAAATCCACTGAATTTCATGAACTAAGGAAAAGAATGATCCAGAATGTCTATCTCTGCAGTGGTTTATAAAAGTCTTATTGGCTCAGAGATTGCTTTGCATTTTCATAATTCCTCTTACTAGCAATTTTAATCTCAGGGGAAACAAAAAACCAAGATATTTTAGGTAGTAATTGTCCACTGCACAGCATAAGATGACCACTCTGTAATGCCCCTTATAAACATAGAACTTCCCCTTATAAACTTAAAACTTCCAAAACTGACCTTCCTAGATAAATGTAAAAGGGCTTAGAATTTAAAATTTAAAATTATTCAAAAAAATGGAAAGTAATACACTCATAAACTACTGGCTAAGAACAAAATCAACAATTTCATGCCTCATCCTGTAAACACCTTACTTAAGTAATTACTGACTTATATGTAAGTAGTGAATATCATGGGATTAATTGTATGGATGAGGGTTGCACATCTGGACCCCCATTCTCTTTGGAATCCTGAATAGAGGCTGATTTTGATACATGAGTGGTTTTGTGGAAGCTGTTACAAATCTGATATCACCTATATTTTAATACTGGAAAATTTTAATTTGGACAAAGGGAATAGCAACAGCTTAGATTCTATGCAGTAATTCCCAGAGATAAATTTATGTTAAGACATTAGAAGCAGAGAATTTGTTCTTATCTTTGCTAATTCTGGGACCCTGTCGTTTATTTTAGGATTTCTTTTTTTAAAGGCATAGGTGCATAAACCATATCATATACTTAAGTGCAAGTTATATTTATAATTATACTTAGGTATTAGTTATGTTTAGACTTAATATTAAGTATGTTTAAGCTTTTTTGATTGCTTAACTATTTTCATGGAAATGTGGCTTAGGTCCTCATGGAAACAACAGAATAAAAAATGGCTTCCAACCACGCCATTCCTGATTGAAATGTCTGAGAAAAAAATAAGAGCTTTTCAGCCTTAGGGAAACCAATTCAAAACCATTAAGCATAGCTCAATCTCTGCACTGAAAGGAAAAAAAAAAAGTTTGGATTAAGGAAAAAGTGTCGTGTATGCCAAATCTCAAATAAGGTGTAGAGAAAGCTACAAGTAAGGGTGTGAGTTCTGCATAGGACTGAATATTATTTTCTCTGTTATATAAAGTTTTAATAGATTGGAGAGCATAGTAGGCCTTCGTTTTAAGAGGGTCTCTTAAAGAGGGTAAAAGTTTCATCTTTACTCCTGAAACCTAACTTGTAATTGGATAAGTGCAATTCCAGGTTTACAAGGTTCACTTCTTAGAAGTGCTGAATGGGGTCTTACAAGATTCTGCACATTAATTTTTAAGTCTTTTAAAATAGGCACAAATTCTCTTCTATCTTTTTAAAGGACATTCACCATAATGGAAGCAGATGGAATAGTATTCACTGATACTTCTTCCAAAGCTCATTATCAAGTATACAGTTACACAAAACAAAACAAAGTGCCCTTTGTTTAACTAAAATGCTGAAATCTATCACATCAATATTTCATTCCATGCACGTTTCTATCTAATCTAATTGACTTAAATTTTTGACTTAAGAAGATTGTTTTAGTGTTAAAAAAATGTGTATTTGTCTATACCAGACACAATTCATAACAAAAGAACTCAGACCTAATATGAAATAAAGGGAAAAAAAGTACAATATGTTGTTTAGTTTCACCATGTAAAACAGGAAGATAGCATGCATCGTATAACATGAATGAGGTAATATGGGAAACCTAATTTTGCATAACCATAATGAAATATTTTCTATTTTGTTTTAATAGATGGGTGACATTTATTTTTCTTTGCTAAGAAGCAAACATATTTGTTAGAATAGTTTTCAGTAAATGTGTCAATTGTTCATATGAAAATGTTTCTTGACTTCAGGCCATGTTTTTAACTGGTGACAATATTTAGATCAGAGGACTTCAAAAGGAAGGCTGGCAGACTTGAAAAGGGAACATAAATATCTAGGTGAAAACTTTTTGTAACTTTTTGTTGCAAAATAACGAACGTTTAGGTAAATCTTCTCTTCCTGATCAGGTGGTCTCCTACTTCTTTTCACAATATGAATTATCAGGAAGGAAGACAAGTTAAAACTAGGTTTAGTAAAATAAAATGACCAAATTTTGGCTGAAAATATGGTATTTGTGCATCATTTGGTGTTTTTTTTAGGTAGTACTTAAAAAGAACACATACAATGCACTATTTTGCTATTAGGTGCCTTTCAAATTAAAGGTATTTCCTTGTTTCATGATGGAGGAATTGTAATCCATGAGAAAAGGTGAATAACAATAAACATACTAATTATTCAGAGTTTGTGTTTGTAACTACTCATAGATTGGAAAAAATTCTCATATTCCTGTGAGACTAGCAGTATTCATGCTTTTTATTATTCCACATAATATAGGGTCCATTTCTTTTAGGTTTTTAAAATTACATTCCTTACTGTTGCTAACCAGCTCCTCCTCCTTTGCTATTGAATGTTGTACTACAATGGCATATTTACGCTGGAGTATCCTCAGTACGTGTCCTGTGGATCAAACTCAGCCTAAAACCAGTCTTGCAGGCTAACTGTAAACCTTCAGGCATATCTAAACCATATGGTGAGTGCAATGTGGATGTCCCAAAGACAACACAAATATGCAATCTGCATGGTGCTTTGTAGCATTGTGTGTGATATACCAGCTCAGTCTGTGAGAGGCAGAACATTACCTATTTTTGCTACTTTGATATTTTTATCCTGAAATAGAAAAAAGAGAAAATACTTATAGGACTATGTTTGGTTAGTGAGGCATCCATATGAAAGTTCAGGAAAATAGTCAGTACCAAAGCAGTATACTGATATATACAGTGCAAATTCATAGAATCACACAACAGCCCAGGTTGGAAGGGACCTGCAAAGGTCTAGCCTTTTGTGGGAAGGAGAACTTTGATGGAATTATCTGGCATCCTGCCACACTGAATCTTGAAAACCTTCTGTGGTGGAAGTTGTTGGGGAAGAGAAGGAGACAAAACATACCGCATGTTTCTGTGTGGTAGCTAGTCACAACTTAGCTCAGTTGGGGCTGCCTTTCTGCTTCCAGGTGTTATCCCTTGGTATCTTCACAGTCTCTGTGGTGTCCAGTTTGTAAGCACTGTCTGAGTTCAACTTCTCTTCAAGGCACATACAGCCCCCCACCTGGCCCTACAAGCACAGCTGCTCTCTGTGCCCCCACCCCCCAATACCTCCACTTTGTAGTTACCCCCAAAATGTCACAGAATTTGGCAGGTATTTTGCTGGCTACATAGGTAGGTACTTAAAGGTTTTCTTCCTGCCTCCATCCCCTCCAGCTTTGAGAATGTAATGGAATAAACAGCAGTGGGAGGAAGACCTGTGTGAGAATCCTGTTCAAAATCTGCTATCCTGCTTCTACCAAGTATCTCTCACATTCTGTTTTTGATTCAGTTTTCACTTAACAGATCTGATTTGAGGAGAAGTTCTTTTATGCTTATGCCTGTCATTGTTTACCTGCACTGAAAGCCTTCATATAGGAAAAACTAGGTAAAGAAAAAGCTAATGAATTAGAAAAGAAATAGTATTAGAACAAAAATGGAAACAAGAATACTTTATCTCTCTGAGCAGCCAGGCAGGCAGAAAGGAGAAAAATGTGGTAAGTAAGCTGTGGAGAATAGGAAGTTTAAAAACTAAAATGCCTCTATTTTAGAGACATTGCATATGTTTTCCAGCTGCAGGATGTGAAGCAAGATGTCAATAGCATAGCTGGAGGTAAAGATAGGGCTGGAAGACAATTGGGACACACAGAATCAATTGTATAGCTGTCACAGCAAAAAAAATGTATTTGGTTCTGCGTCTAGAAGTTTCACAGTTGCTCCAAACACATGCACAATGCTATATAGCTTACAGCAATGGTCAAACTAATTGACAATGGGTGACAAATCCAGTTGGCTAACTGGAATGGAATGGAATACAATAGAGCATAAGACAATTATTCTGCAAAAGGGAAGCCCAAAGTCCTCATACGAAGATTTTATAGGAGATACTAAGATACTGGGGTAGTACTGGGATAATAGTAATTAGAACAGAATAGTGATTCATTATTATACAGCCTCCCTCCAAGACTGCCCAGATGTCTCAAGTGAAAATGCCAACATAACAGGCAAAGAAAAGAACAAAATAATCAAACAGCCAGAGATGGGAAAATCCACTTAGTGGGAACTTTTCTCCAAATTCTTTTCTAAATTATTGTCTTTTAAATCATGAAATATGGCACATAACCTCTCTTTCAAAACCTTTTAGTTACTTAGCATAGAATTCCCAAGAACATCAAGAGTTGTAAGTGCCAACTCCTTCTTTGAGTCTTGGTAAGGTCTTGACATCAGTGACATCCTATGGCATTGAATTCCATAATCTAATTATGTGCTGCATTAAAAAGTATGTTCTTTTATCAGATTTGGAGCTGCTGCTTTTCACTTTTACTTAGTGTCCTTTTGTTCTTGAATTATGAGAGGCAGGACTACAGAAGCTCCTGATCTATTTTCTCTTTGCCACTTACCATTTTTATACTTTCATCATATCCCTACTTATTCATCTTTTTTTTTTTCCTAAGGTTAACAATTCCAGTTTTTTCAGTCTTTTCATATGAAGGCTTGTCTATATGCCTAATTATCACAATCACTCTGAATACTTTCTAATTCAGTAATATCTTTTTGTGATGGGGTGACCAGTACTTCACACTATTCCAGAGAAGGGAAAAATTATTGATTCATATAATGACATATTTTCTTTCTTTCTTATTCCCCACCTAATTTCTTATGCTTCTGAAAATTTTATGTACTTTTTTGACTGCAGCTGCTCATCAGGGCTCTTCATTGAGCTGTCTGCAGTGAGACCCAGGTGTTTTTCCTAAGATGGTGCTAGTAATTGAGACCTCTGATAAAACAAATGATCTGTTACAGGTTTAGGTTTCTTTGCTTGTTTTTGGTTTTGGGATTTTTGTGTTTGGTTTTTTTTGGGGTTTTGTTTTTTGATTTTTTTTTCAATAGGCCTTATTTTGAATTTAAATAAATTATTTTCACATCACTTAAGATGATCACCCATCTCCCTGAGTCAATTTTCTCTCAGGTTCCATGTCTTATTTAGACTTGGTTAACAGGATTTCCTTGTTATTTGTAAATTTTGCCAAATTGCTGTTCCCTTCTTTTTTTAACATTATTTAATACATTTTGAACACTTGGTTCTTCTATGGTGCCTTGAAGCACCCTGCTGTTGAGTTTTTGCAATAGTGAAAATTGACAGTATATATGCTTTTGTTTTTTTTTTAATCTTTGAGAAAAGTTTTGCTTCATTTTGTGTCATATCCCAAAATTACCTCATTTCTGACTGAGATGGAGACTGAGTCTCTTGAGGGGAATATTGTTCTTGCCACATTTATTCAATTACACTAACAAGGTTAAGGACCAAGTTGCCTTCACAATTAAAACTAAATATTTGAGACACAACTATCCTGTTTGTAACCACAAGTATGGCAATTAAGGACAGAGAATGGAAAAGTAATTAATTCATCTTGTTGGGCAGACACATTCAAAATGAAGATGGGAGCAAGCTTTTAACATAACAGTTCTTAGAATTGTCTTGGTGATAATCCTAAAAATCAGGAATATAATCAGTCCAAATAGGCAGCAAACTAGCGGTATGGTCTAGACAGCTGTTAATTTTCAAGACTGTCTTTCACAATCTGATATGAACCAAGAATATTTTAAGATTTGGAATATCTAAAGTTCTTGTTGGAAAGGGGAAGGGCAAACTTATTTTGAGGCTTTATACGTCCTGACCTCCCCTAGGCATGCTTATTTCCTGGTATCTCTCTCTCTTTCTCTCAAGTGTTCTCCATCCTCTCCCTGAGAGAGTCTATGTGTGCTTCATCAACCCTGACTGCCTACAGTATGCAACAGACTTCACCACCTTTCTTCACCAAGAGGATTGCTTGCACAGAGAAGCCTCCTCAGACTGCTTGGGACACCTTGCACAGATGCATGCCACTGCCTTGAACTCAGAATGGACACTAAAAGAGATCCTGAACCTATTGGTGGGAAATGTGATCAGACACCTGCAACTCAGATCCCACCTGTTTGGTAAAGGAACTATAAGGAAAGCTAGAACTTTTTGTGATATTCCCATAGTTTTATCTGACATAAATCCATATTGTAGTCCACCCAACTCTAATCCAAACTATTTTGGGTGGAACAGAGGTTGACAACGGTTAACAGGTGACAACAGGTATCAAGTATTTAATTTGTGAACGAGCCTGTGAAAATGCTAGTAACTCCTCAATAACTAGTGCTGGTGCCTGATGAGAGGACAGAACATGGAATATAATCTAAGGCTATCTATGGTCCAATTATACATACATATATATATATATGCACACATATATATCTCTGTGTATAAGAGTATTTATACTACATATATTCTTTTTCCTTTAGCAAGCTACTTTGATACAGTAAAATATAGGATGCAGAATTATGAGAGAGTAACAGTAAAACTTGCCACTGTGACCTTTCATTCATAACAACACAAAAAATTACCAATATAATATAGCACAACTGAAAATTCAGCGTTTCTCATTTGAAGGAAGAATAGGAAGAAAACTCGGTGCTCTTCACTTAATTTTGGAAGTCTCTAAAATACCCCAGGACTTGTGCAGCATAAGAAAGTGATAGTGATAGGCCATAAACTGTACAGTCACACCTATTAGTGAACATAATGTTATATAACTGGCACTTTTTCATCAAATATAAGAAGAGAAACTATACTGTGCGTCATTTAATTAATTTAGAGGAAGGAATTTATACCAAAAATATGAGCTCACTGCAACAATTCAAAGCTGAATGCTTTTCACAATAGATTTGCAAAATAAGCAGCCACCTAATAAAAAGTTATGTCAGTCTTTACAGTTTGCCCGCCAAACCTAAGAAAATAACATTAAATGATTGGTGGCAGAGTTTTGTGGAAACAATACATATGGAAAACACTGACATAGTGACAATACTGTGCCTGGTGCTGGCTTCGTACTGAAAATATCTGTGCTTTGCAATTGCTGTGGATTAATATATCTCTTGAAATGAGTGTACATTCAAGTAGTATTAAGCGATAAATATATGCGTTTTCAATGGTGCTTTTTCATTTGGGAGAATGTCACAGAATACTTTTCAACACCTCTAGGAAGCTGTTACTCACTAAACAAAGCCTGTAGCCCACTATTTTTCATGTAAACCCATCATGATAAAATATATCAATAAATAAGTATTAAAATGCTGTCTGAAATAAACCTGTATCACTATAACATTTCAACAAAGAATCTGTATTTCTTTCTTTGTGGGATTTTTTTCCTTTTATTTTTTCTCTAGAACCTATGTAAGAATTTATTTGAAGGTATTCAGATTTTCACATTTTCAGACAGGCTGCTTGGTTATCTACTTTCCTTAAAAGGCTATGCATCTACCTATGCTCCCCAGTGTAGTGGGATATCAGAACCCATAACAGACACTGCATTTTTCAAATAGAATGCTTCAATACTTTCCATCCTTCCATGCTGTTAGTCCCAAGTAATGACTTCTTTCTGGGGGGTGATATCAATAGTTATTACTTCAATGTGCAAGATAGTAAGTGAAATATCACAGTGGGAATAAACTTTTAAGGATGATATTGGCTAAAATACTTGTTTATTTGGAAAGTCCAGTTTCATCCTGAAATCTGTGACAAGAAAAACATCAAGTTTGGATCATAGGAGTTTACGTAACTACTGGGAGCAGGATGAGGTGGTGTTTTTGGTACCTCTGCATTTCAATTTCATATAAACCATAATGTAATTATGATTTTATTTTATTTAGGCTAAGCAAACTAATAGAATTATGAGGCACAAAAGGTTACCTTTCTGAATTTAGCTTTTGTTTTTCTTTTTTTATATTTTTCCCTGAAGTCTACGGCCATAGAAGTATATGCGTAAGATATTCAGCTGTCCTATACTTGATCAAGAACTTGATCAAGGGACAATTTTCTGCTGCCATTACTGGGGGTTTTTCACATATATACAATCACAGAGACATAAATATATGCAATTTTTCTATTTAGTTCTTACAATATCACTTAAAGTTAAAAATCATAAGAGAGAAAACCAAAAGGAATTCTGTTTTTATTAAAGTGGAACTCAGATTTCATTCAAATATAACAAAGATACTGTTGAAAAGCTGTTTTTTATGAAAATTCTCAAATCACTTGGGATTTGACTGGTTTTTTGTTTGCTTTTTTTTTTTTTTATGATGACACTCTAGTTTTTCAAAGACATTGACTTTTTCCTGACACTTTTAATTATACTTTTCTATGTAAGACAAACCGTGAGCCTTAAACCATCCAGTCAAATCTCTCAGAGCAGAATTATATATGGTTCCCAGAAGAAAACGGCTGAAAACACTAAAGCCAGATGGACAGATACATTAATTATTACATTAACTTCAAATATGTCTTTTCCGTACCAATGCAACTTTGAGAAATGGAGAATCTATCAAATCAAGTATGTGACAGGTAACATACAAGGTATCATGTCATTTATCTGTTAGACAAGAAAACGCTCTTCTAGCTGAATCTTAATAAAAGAAACTTCTGTCTTCATACTTAGAAAGATTTCACAAGATACTTGGATCTGGCCTATGCACAAGACGTTCATATCATTTCCTTCCATATTAAGTATTCTTTTAAGTGTATTAGTGTATCATTAACGACCTGTGAACATCAACAAGTATGTGAATGCTGTCCATTCATGGAACGGATTGACTTTTGAAAACGTAACTCTCAGCAGCCCTCCCTTGAATTTTCCCAATTGGTATGGAACCCAGGGCTGAATCAGTGGAAATACTTAATCTTTTCCTTCCTATCAAAATTAAATACAGTATTGCAAAGTTTTGTGTTATATTCTCAAGCTCTTACTGACCATTTATTGTAAAACCGTATCAAAAAAGAACATAAATAAAATTCAAAATGTTCTCTAGCCTGAAGATTTCTATGTTGCATTTACCTCTGTAGTTTTGTAAAAACCCAATTCTACTGAATGAATAATATTTTTACTTTAAAGGCAAGTCTTTAGTGGGCAACTCAATCGAAGTTAACTGCCTTGTCATTTAAAAAGAGCGTTAGCTGTGATAGCTTCTCTCATTAACTTGCTTTTAGTTGTTCATCTGGTTTTTGTTAAATTTCAGATTTCATTGATTTTGAACAGTGAAATCAGATTGGCCTTTAGCTTTTAGGTTCCAATTCATATTCCATTAAGCAGGTATAACACAGTTGTGTTCATGCAATTGTAAGTTAGAGCTGCAGGAGGTAGGTGGAGAAGAAAATCCCCAAAGAGAAAAGCAATAAAGTTTATACTGTCTTTTTCTTTAAAATTAAAAAAAAATGTATCAGTTCAATTAGCTTTTTTTCTATAACTTCAAAACTACGCGTATTTTCAAGGTACTGGATTTTCTTTTTCCCCAGGCTAGTTTTAGGAAAGCAATTAAAGATTTAAAATACAGACAGAAGTCTTGATCATAGTTACATCATAGCTTGCTGTTATACAATACACTTTTTCTCACTGTAAGACCAAAAAAAGCCCCAAACCTCCCCCCCACCAAAGACATAGTACTTATTTTAAAAAAGAGACAACTGGTAAAGAAACTTGTTAATCTTGTGCCTAACTGTAAAAGAATTTTAATGTAGCAGTAGCTAGTTTGCATGCAAACATCTCTGAACTGCCTGGTAAATTTTAGCCCAATGTTTGAAGTTTTTTTCATAACATTTACTGAGAAATATGGGATTTAAAGTAGAGTATGTTATGTAAGTTTTCCCACCTCCCAGGATTTGGTAAATCCAAGAAAGTAGGCCTATCATGAATGTCAGTCAGTATGCCTTAATACAGATTCAGTTTGAAATACTTCTTGTCCTGAAAA
This sequence comes from Leptocoma aspasia, assembly GCA_013399835.1. Lineage (NCBI taxonomy): Eukaryota > Metazoa > Chordata > Aves > Passeriformes > Nectariniidae > Leptocoma > Leptocoma aspasia. Next base: position 846,007 of record VXAX01006772.1, read on the forward strand.
CCTGCTTGGACATGTCTTGTGTCATTCCATATCCTGTGCTTCTCCTTAGATGATCAGTTCATAGTAATTGCTGTGGGGGAAGCAGATCTGATTGGGATGGACAAACAATGTTGTGTTGAGTAAAACTAGTTCCACGTATTTTGATTGAACTTTAGATATATGTGAATTAATAGTAGTTGTTAGATATATGGGTTTTTTTTAAGTTTAGTGAACCACATATAGAAATGCCTGATTTCTTTCAAAGTAATTTTTTGTATGCCTGTGTCAGCTGAAGATTTTCTTGTACACTGAAAAAACATTTATGGTCTTTATATTATATTGTTTATGAGATCATCAACATGTATCCTGCTAATGGAACTCCAAGATAAAGTTTAATCTTATATTTAAGACTGTATCTAGTCTTTTCCCTACTCTTGGTACCTAATTCACTTCCGTTTTTATGCTATGGACAGTTCATATTCAACTACACATTGTTTTCATATTGCCTCTCTAAGTTTTATCAAAATTGCATGCATTCATTTTGCAACTGAGACAGAAAAAATTTTCTTCTTTTTCTATCTCTCATCACCTTATCTCATTTACCATTCTTTAAATAAATAATTTGATATTTGATTCATATATTGCTTAAGCCTTTTATTATGGCTTGGTAGGAGGAGAGGTTTTCAGAAGCTAAGTTTGAATACCCGGCTTGCAGCTCTCATTATGTTGAATTAGGATGCATAATTTATAGCCATATATTAGTTGTGATATATGGAAATAAATAGTTTAACATTGTCCTGATACAAAAAGAATTTAGTACTTTCTTGGATGACTGAGTTTGTGTGTGAGAGATGATGAACTAAACCAAATCAACAATATACCAGGAAATCCTTCAGATATTTACAGTATAAGCTTTTCTGTGTCCCAAGAGATCAAAAGAAAAGTATGTGGGTGGTGCACTTACCTACTTCTTATCTTGAGGCTTACCGAAGTGGTTGTCAGTGGAAGGCCTGTATTGAGCCAATCAGGCATCCAGTATTAAGCAAAATGAGTGATCTTTGTCCCCTTGGTAACAGTTGTGTTTAGCAGAACGTAAAATATGTTGCTCCAAATCATTGCTCTAATTGGCACCTTTGTTGACAGTCTCAAAATAAAGGTCAAGATGTGGTTAGGCGTGGGACTGATGTACTGTCTTACTCACAGCTGCAGCCTCCTTGGCTGAATGCAGCAATTTATTGAGCAGGCATTTGCTTTTTAAATTCTATAGATATTTTAGCAAATTCCATGAGTAGATACTATTTGCATTTAATGTTTTCTTTTAATTTTTTTCTTTTATGCTTTTCTACAGATAGCGTGATTACTGTATTAAATCTAGGTGAGAAAAAAGGAAAGTGAGGTGCCAAGCTAGTGCAAAAATACCTGTAACCCAGTCAGTTAATAAATTTGCTTACTGTTGACAGGCACTGCTCTATGCAGTGGAATATTTACGCCACCCAGGCCAAGCTACTTTGGGTGTTTGAAAAAGTACATATTAGAATACCTGAGTTTAAAAATGTCTATTCCATATATAGTCATATTCTATGAGATGTAGGCACTCAAAGAGGGTGATTCAGAGCCCTAAATTAGTTGACTAAAGTTAGACAGTGTGAATACCTCCTACAGCAGCAATATGTTGTAGAGGGACAGAAAGCAGGCAAGTGAAGACAGAAAGGGAGGAATGGAGTGATAAGGACAATAAATTAAGTAAGTCTGTAGTGAACTCTAGAAACTATTAGAAATTATTAGGAGCTTTTTGACAAAAGGAAGATCAGTTTTCTTTAGAGCATATGCTCCAAACCAAAAAGCATCTTCAGAGGTAACTGTAACAATAGTGTAGGTATGACACTCAGCTGTGACTATCTGTACATCCATTTGTTCTATCTGCATTGCAATTGTTCCTGCAGTCCCCAGTCAATACTGGAGGATTAAATTACCGATATAAATAATTCCTTCTTCAAAGAGCTTACAAGAAAAATAGGATTCATAGATGAAGAATAGGAAGACAAAGGGGAAAAGAAAGAATGAAATTACCTGCTCAAAGACATGAAGGGTAATAATTCTTTCTTACTATAACATGCAGTACAATCTATAATCCCTCCAATTTCCATGTGTGAAAGGATTTATAATACATAACTTTTAGAAATTACTTTGTTTTTAAAAAGTTTGCCTTTACTAAAAGAGAAAGTACTTATACTCATGAGTAATGGTACCACAGTAAATAGCCTCATTTACGTTTATAAGGGTTGGGTAGAGTTCTTGAAAACCTAGTCCTTTCACAGTATTTATGGGTTTTATTGTGTTTTATTGTGTTCCCTATTTTATTAAAATAATTCATTTAGGCTGTAACCACCTTTTTAAAGAGAAATCAGGAATTCTGCATTTATCTGTCTGTAAATTTGTTAGCTCATTAGTCACTGTACAATTAAAGTTTGTAAGCAAAGCAAAACAAGTCAAAATCAAAGGTTACTAAAAGACAACATCCTATGTGTCCCAGACTTTCTTTTTTTTTTTTTTTAAAGTTTGTATTTAACATCTACTTAGAAAAATTTTTGGCATTTAATGAAATTGCTACAAAAGTTTCTTGTCATGCATGGACATTTATATGCACACACATACTAATGCTTTGTACCTATACTTTTACCTATGTACTTACCCATCCTTTACCTTGTGTTGTGTAAAATAAAAACATTTGGCATGTAATAATTTGTCAAGATCTAGGTACCTCTGAGAAATTTTCCATTAGAAACTGTCTTTATTGGGCAAGTTAAAGTAAGTGTATGATAAAAAACTAAGTATCATTGTTTGTGAAGAAATGGGAAGCAAATTCTTCTGTTAAAATCAGTAGAGCTGTTATTTCCCTTGCTGTTCTCTTTGATGGACTTCCAGTTTGCTGACTCATTGTAAGTTGACTGTGTTGATACAGTTTTGAAAGTTCATATGCCTAGTTTTGGTAAAGCTGGTACATGAGTCACCAGTTGTAGATTCAGGGTTTTCAATTGTAGTAACTAACAGTACAGATGGTCTGATATCAATCTATTTCTAGTGGCTCATTTTACAAAAGTACACTATATTGGTCTAGAGCAATATTTCTTGATTTTGTGTGGATTTCCTAAATTGGTATGGTATTTTAGATTTGGGGTTAGATTTGACCTGGACCATCTGTTGAAGACATTATATATATGTTACTGTAGATATTATATTTTGGATGCAATTTAGCATCCAATGCCAGTCATCATAAGTCTGTTTGATTTTACTGTATAGAAGACTTCATCTGTATACCTGTTTATAAGCAGAGAAGTGCTAATTTCAGCTTGCATTCTTTTATTTGATAACATTCAAGAAAAGTATTTAGGCATGTTGCCTTCTGCTTGAAAATACTGAAATTAATTTTTATAGCCATTTATCCTATTCAACAAGAACATGTGGGTTTTTGATTAGCTGCAGAAAATCTCAGTCTGTGTTCGATGCTTAATGGCTATAGTTTTCTTTAGATAGGCTCATAAATTTTGTCTCTTAATAGAGAGAAAGTGAACTGTTGCAGTGGCACATATTCAGCTATGTGAGCTTTTTAACTACTAATTATTGAGATATTTACAGTTCTAGAAAAAATCCCAAATGTTAAAGAATTAGAAAAAATTTAAGATTTGCTTCTTACTGTACCTATCACTTTATAGTTCTTCCCTTGTCTAACTTTCCACACTTTCTTGGGTCATTTTAATAGATTGTTCAGATATATTGGATTAAGAATGTGTCCTTGGGTAGCAACTACTGCAATCAAACATGACTTTCTTTGTTCTCAAGTAAAAAGATAAGCCCTTTCATTCCACCACTATCAAATTTCTCTTTACTGTGGAGCAGGAGCCAGACACTGAGTATATCTGTAGCATGGGACATATCAACCCTGCAAATGTCACAGAGCACATTCCCAACATGATGGAAGTTTTGTATTTTGGCAACAGAAAGACATTTCCTATACTCCTCTTCTTGGTGTCCTGATAAACCTAGACAGGAAATAGGACACATGGACCAGGCAGCACATGGAATCATGTTCTAAGAGCCTTAAGTTAGATTCAGCTGGAACACTCAGAGCTACTTACGCTGTTCTTGATTTTCTGCTCTCTTACAACATCCACACTTAAACATATTTATTTTGCTGGCTTATGTACACATTTTTGCTTAAAAGTGTTACCATTTTTTGTATGTCTGAATTACAAGGCAGTGTATACCTCAAAAATGGCTAAAGCAATTGGCTTCACTTAGTAGCTGAAACTGTGTCTAAACTCCCTTTAAATTTGCATGTCTTTCTTCCCACCACCAAAGGTGATTTGAAAATAAAGAAGAAAACCACTTATGAAACAAAAGTGGTTGTTGTATTATAATGAGGGGAAAAAATAGTGGTTTATCCGTTACCACAATAATTAAAAGCTGATTGTGGTTTAACCCCAGCAGGCAGCTCAGCCCCACGCAGTCACTTGATCACTAGCCCACAGTGGGATGGGGGAAGTGAATCAGAAGGGTTAAAGTGAGAAAATTTGTAGATTGGGATAAATTCAGTTTCATAGGAAAGCAAAAGCCACTCACACAAGCAAAGCAAAACAAGGAATTAATTTACCACATCCTGTGGGTGGGCAGGTGTTCAGCCATCTCCAAGCAAGCAGGGCTCCATCATGTGTCACATGGGACTTGGAAAAACAGATGCCATGACTCTGAACGTCCCCCTTTCCGTCTTCTACCCCCAGCTTTATATGCTGAACATGACATCATGTATGGAAAATCCATTCAGTCAGTTTGGGGTCAGCTGTCCCAGCTATGTCACCTCCCAATTTTTTCTGTACCCCCAGCCTTGTTGGTGGGGTGGGGTGGGGTGAGAAGCACAGGTCTTTAAGTTGTGCAAGCACTGCTTAGAAATATGTAGGACACGTGGGTGTTATCAAGAGTGTTTTTGTCAGAAATCCAAAACATAGCACATACAGTCTACTGGGAAGACAATTAACTCTATCGCAGCCAAAACATATACAAAATTAAATTCAGGATATTAATGATCTAATTTATTTCTTGAACCCAATGTATTCTCATATAAATACAGAGCATAATAGTTTCAAAACTAGTTTCTTGGATCCATTGATGTACACTTCAGGAGAGATCATTGTCTAAGTTATTGTCCTCGTGGAATGAAAGGAAAAACATTTTTGTTTCATATTTTTTTTCCTTCACATTTTGAATAAAAAATTAAATTCCCTATAAATATGTAGTTTCTATTATAAACTCTGACTGCTTGTCTGAGGCTATAATATATTTCCTTGGGTCACTTAAAAACAGATAGGATTAGATATAGCATAGCTCAGCTTTGGTTTTTTGTCTTTTTTTACTGGTAGTAAGATAATCTCACTTCTTGTGTTTCCATGCAACCATATGTTTATGTAAAGTCACGTTCCACTTTTTGATGAATAAAGTCCTTCCAACTTCCTCTCACATCAGTTGTAGGATTCATAAGTGAGGTGCAAGTGTCATGTAGTTAGACCAAGAATATCATATATTTAGAATTTATCAGCATAATTATGTGTTTTGTTTCATTATTCAGAACTTATCAGCCCAATTGTGTGTTTTGTTTTGTCATTCGCTTTCCTTTATAGTGTTTACTTGCTGAGCATTTTCTTCCTGGCTTTCTGGAAGAATGCCAGACTCCAAGAAGTTTCTCTTCCTCTTCCTTTTTACCTTCTTATTCAAATGCTCTTGTGTATTCAGCAAGAGGATGCCAGCTGCATGAATTCAAACAGCAGAGAGTGCAGGAGAAGACAATTTTAGCACAACTCCCTGCTTTCTGTAGTTTTGCACGTTGTTTATTGGAACCTGTTGTTCATGTGCTGGCTAACGTTGGAATATGTGGCAGTGTGAGATGGACAGCTGTTGAACACCAACATTTTAGAATTCTGGAAAAAAGCATGCCATGCATTTTTCTTTTGTTTGACAATGCGAGGAAGGGCAGTTTTCTGGCCACTTTAACAGCCACTTGCAATCATTTCCTTTAGTGTCTGTGGCAATACATAATGCAGCTCAGCTATGCTGTGAAAGCCTTTCAGTGCCTGAGTGTTAGTGTTGAGCTGTCCTGCCTTATGTAAGCCAAATGTTTCCGAAATGGAGCCGCTTGCGGAAATCTTGTCTCTGGAGAGATGTGCCAGGACAGGGGCATATTGGTTTTGACTTAAGAACTTGTAACCATTTTTCCTAACCAGATTAAATATTGCTAATGACAGCAGTTCTACAGGGAAACACAAGTGAACATTCTGTAGATGACTGCACAGGAGGGAGAGAGTATATCCTCTCCATGCCTGTTGTTTTCAAAGTCTAGTCTTAGAAAACTAAAGGACAGGAGAAAAATAAATTATTAATACTGCTCATGAAATTTTAAACGTACAAACATATCTTGAAATATAGTAGCAGGAGGGTGATAAACCCACACCCTTTCCACTTTTTTTCGGTAGTGGACATGTTTGTGCAACAGCACTCAAGCGCAGCTTCTTACTGCAGGTGCTTTTACCATTTTAGGAGTTCACTGCCCTTGTTTTGTTAGCCTCAGCAGTTTGAAAGTGTTGGCTCACCCGCAGTGCTTGCAAATATATCACTGTCCATGCTGCCTTTGCTTTTTGTATTTACTGGTGTCTTATGCTTCAGGGTTTCCGATGCCCTTGAGAAGCTGTGATCATTTTTTACATCTGAAAGAGTGCCAATTCATTTATTAAGACAGAGTCTGTGAGGCCCAGATAAATTTATTCTATCTAACATTTAATAAAACATTAAATTAAAAATGTGACTTATGCGGTGACATACTCAGCATTATCCTTCCAAGGTTTAGATTTGAGTGTTGCAGGGCCCCACCTCTCCAGAAGGTAACGTGCTATCAATCTAGCTCTGAGGTGACAAGGCCACTGATGTTTTTCTGTGGTGGTTATTTAATAATTAATTTTTCATTGCTAGTCTGTTCAATAAATGGATTGCAACATTTAAGACCAGTATAATAGGTTTACAGGTCCCTTATAAATTCCAACAATGATAATAGTTAATAGGAGAATAATGAATTTGAGCTCAAAGATCTCAAGATCAATCAAGCAAATTAAATCTGGCCTAGGCTGTGGCTGCTGAAGTGGTTTTCTTGTTTGTTTGTGTGTTTGACTGTGGATTTTTTTTTTTCTGTAAAATATACCCTGTGTAGATTACTCTATCTGATGATTTGTTGAATTTCTTAGTGTTTCACTTGTCATATTAATTTAAATCTTTAATCTGAGGATGTGGAACGCATATGAAGTGGCACATTAAATCAATATTATGTTGCAAACGATGTTTCCGAAGAGGGTGCCATTGTGTAGGGGAATGCAATAATAGGAATGATAAAAAGAAAATTGTATCTTGATCTTTCCACATATGTTAGCGCAATGCTGTTTATAAATTAAAAAAAAACCAAAACATCATATACCTCCGCTTGTAAAGGCTAAACTTTTCATTGGGCTTTATCACATACTCAGAATTCAAAGTAAAAAAAAAAAGTCCAGAGGAGGAAGCATTGCCAGTTACTATGAGGATTTGAGAGCACCAGCCCTACAAAAGAGTCTATTGCTTAGCAGGGGTTTGCTTGGCATTTAAAATAGATGGTTCTTGGTCTTGTTAGAGTTCATGGTAGTCAGAGGTAACCTCATTAAGTAAGTTAATAAAGGAGAAAGGCACATTTGGTTTATCTTCTTGCTTTATGTCTCACTCAGAGTCTGATTTTTCACTTTTCTTCAAATTTTCCTGTATAATCGCTTGAACTGGGGTGATTCTGTCATTTCACAGCCATTTCCACAGCTCTTTATTATTGCACACGCTGGAAAGAGATTCAAAGCACTGTTATTCATTCCTGGCTCTGAAATTATCTTACTGAACATCCATTCACTTCATTACCCATTTTGTACATTTGTAAAATACAAACAAAGTTGATGACCTCAGTAAAAGGTATGAATTAAAAATGCTGGATAAGAACATAGTATGTGAGATTCACGACAGTAGGAAATTGGGGCATTCATTTTTCCAGAGCTTTGGGATCTGACTTAAGATCTTTTCTTACCAGTTCTTCTTTAAAGGAATTCTGCTTAGACAGGACATTATAAAAAAAATTTGATATAATCTGAAAAACAAGTGCAGGGGGAGGGAGAACTCCACACAACAACCATACCTCTTGTAATCTAGGTTCTAAAGAAAACATTGGGTAAGACTACAAATTTAAACCAACCCCAGACAACCAATACTGCATGTGACACATCAAGGTATTTCCTTAGCCTTCCTCATTTGTGACAGAAACCAAGACTACGACCTCTCAAGCTTGCAGACAGCGATGGAGGAAGTAAACATTGCCTGGGCAGCAGTTAGCTATGGATGCTGCTCCAGTTTTTTTCTGAAGAACTTCTAGAGAGAGCATAGGCTGTGTACCCATATAAAGGTGGAGAAAAGAAGAGAAAGGCTTGAGAAAATCAGTTGTTTTGGCTATTGCAGTAGAAGAAAATTAACCTACAATATTATGTTGTACTACTAACCTCTAGAGAGAGGGTGGGAGGATATTTAGCAAAATATAAGAGAAAAAATTGATTGTGAGGGTATCACAAGATAATAAAAAGAGGAGAAAAGCTGATAAACCTCCATTGCTACAAGAATTATTTAGCCTTGATTAGTGAGGACTACATGTACTTAGAACAGGTACTACCTATCATTAACTGGTAATAGCCTGTTTCCACTCTGGGCAGTACCTGGTTAATAATTACTATCGATGTTGATTTCTATCCTGACGAAAGTTGTTGTTTCACTACTGTAAGCTGATCAGGTGCTGCAGGCTGGATTTGCCATGCTGCAACCCATCAGTATCACCTGCTGTTATTGCAATATTTGCCATTTTCAAATTTGTATTTACAATAATAGGGTCACACAGTAGTTTGTGTTGGAAGGAACCTTTAGAGGTCATCCAGTCTAACCCCCTGCTGTGATCAGGGACATCTTCAACTAGAACAGGTTGCTCAGAGTCCTGTCCATGCTGACCTTGAATGTTTCTGGGGATGAGACGTCTATCACCTCTATGGGCAATCTGTGACCACTTATCTTGTGATAAGAGCTGTTGGTGACCCATTTCAGTGGCTGGCAGTGACCATTTTTCCCAATGGTGAACAGTCATCACTGAGAAGCAGTGGGCAGTGACCGGTGGATGCACATTGCACTTAACTGCATAGCAGCTCACCAGCAGGGTGTGGTTTGTGTCTGCTCTTATTTTGGGGCAAGGAGTCGCAGAAAGCTGTTACTGCTTTCTGCCAGCTATAGGTCCATAAGTAGTTTCTGCAGTGACTTTGTGATTCACAGCAGGTGATGGCCCGCGATAGTTTACTAGTAAAGTGTGTAGTGACTTCACATAAAAAGCCTGAAGCTGAGGAGGGAGAAGATAGGAAATGTAATAGGAAAATAGGATTATTGTAACTAGAAGAGAGAACCAGGTAGAAATATTTTTTTTTTTTGGCTAAGACAGAAGATGTAACAAACAGGTTTTTGAAGTAGGAGAGAAGAAAGAAGATAGGAAGAGGATTTAGAGAATGGAAATTTTAGATTGAAGTTTCAAGTGGCTCATCCCTTCCTTTTCCTCATGCACTCTCCTTTAGTCTAACAAATGTCTTGATATTGGTGTGGCTGAAATCCACTTGATATTTGGTCTCTGAATACTCATGCAATTTCAGTGAAGTCATTTCTGAAACATAGTGGGAGATTCCAACTTAGTTCATGTGGGCCTACAGATCTATCACTAAATCCCAAGGAATGCTGTTTTCTAAAGGGTGGGAGGAGCATTGGTGGGTGGCTTGACTGAAGATAAGTATTAAGAATAGATACGATAATGAGATTTGTCCTTGATGTACAATAAGTGCACAGAAAGAACAGCAACAGCAAACCTATGAAGTTGAAAATATATAGGGGGTAATCAGGAATTTAGCAGTTATTGTCTCTCACAGAAAGAGCAGGAAAAGTTATTAAAATTAGTACCTTACTGATGGTTCCATATAGGCAAATGGAAGAGTATAGTAATTTGTTTAGTGTTTATTTTATGAGGTTAGCAATAGCACTGCAAATACTGCAGGGATGCAGAATGATAATGTGCAAATGTTTGCATGAATTAGTGGCCCTTTAAAATGCATCCTGATGCTACAGAAGCCAAGCAGGCATTTATTACACTAGTCCTTACTATTGAGGAAAATTTCACTTGATGTGTAAAATATCCTTTTGTAGCCTAAAATAAATTTGGAAGAGGGAATGACTAGAAATACAAGAAATCGTATTTCCTTGCCTGTTAGAATTGCAATGAAATAACTCTTAAGAAATCAGCAAGGTTTGAGTTTTATTTAAATTGTACACTTAGTTCATTCCTGTTCTCTAGGTATGCAACTCCTATATGAAATCAAAATTATCTCAATTACAGTGTCATCACCTTTAACTCTCCTTCTCTGGGAGCTAGTTATTTCTATAAATTTGGGAGTGAAAAATCCTTTTCCTTGCACTCTGCCCAACAGTTCTTTGGGGTGGGCAGAGTGCAAAGAACTGAGCACGAAACTTTTGCTGCTGTGTACTGAGAGTCTTTCTTTAGCCTATCCAAAGTACATTTTGTATTTTCTGTAGTGCTTTCAGCCTGATATAAATGTCATCTTCTAGAAATTGGTGTTAATATTTGTTCATTTAGGGTATGGCCTCTTATGTCACTCCTTAAATACCTCCTATGGTTAGACATGCTATTTAAAAGCCTGGGCTTGTTAATAAAGTATGGTATGTAAGGTGTCAGTTCATTTTATTTTAGGTTTATGAAAAATACCATTTCAGTTCTACAGCATTTTAACATTTGAAAAATGTTGACTTAAAGATAATCACTACATATTTCTGCAGAAAATGCTTTGAAGACATTTGCTTTTACAAAAATATTAGGTTTTAGGCAGACAAAATAACTCTTCCAACTCCATCTAAATTATTTCTTTTTTGCTAGTGCTACTTTCAGAGGACTCTGGGAGTGTTTAAATGTCCATATAATAAATTTGATGTGTGTGCCTCACTTTAAACTTGAGATCAACTATTTTTTTTTTAATGAGTTTCAAAACAAAATGAAGCAGTTAGGTTTTTGCTCACTGACTGAATTCCTTCATTTTCAGGCCATGACATGGAGGATCAGAGTCCTTTTGTCGCTCAGGGTCCTTTCTTTAACAGTAGACAGCATCAGAGGGAAGTTTAGCGAACAATGAAAAGCTCCAAAATGGAAACATTGCAGCATTTCCACTGAACCTGTTTTTATCCCATATTTCTAGTAACTAAGTTATGCATTGGAAAGCTTATTTTATTAAAAAAAAAAAAAGAAAAAAAAATATACACACTGTCCAGTGTAGCAGTCAATGGTCTTGCTATTCATATAAATACCTAAAGCTCCTTAGAATCTGTCTGGGCTCTTAGCTTCAGTGACATCTTGAGGGAATATGATAAACCATGCTTCCCAACACCAACTTTCTCCTTTCCTGGGAATAAATTACTTGTTATTATGAGAAGGTAGTCACTGTGGTCCTCTGGCTCTGATAGACCTGATCAAATAACTTCCTATCAGAGTGGCCAGCTTCTTATTCCCTGGGTCAGAAAAAATGTGTTTCTCCCTCTCCACTCTGTTAATGGTGTTTAGATTCTAATGGATTGGTCTTGAGGAATTGAATTCACACCTGCTGAAAGCACCAGCTCAGGCTTGATTCAATCAGCCATATAGATCATTTATGGACCATGGGCAGCCTCAGGGCAATGCTTCTTCAAAAATAAGTAAGAAAGTATGATATGAACTCTGTATAAATCCATATCAGACTTATAACAGGTGGGTTGAAGTAGAAGTAATTTAGAAAAAAGATTAGTGTTCCTTTCAGGAATATGCAGATTAATGAAGTAATTAGGACAGAGGGCCAGATCCTCAGGGCGTTGTAAATCATCATCACTTAGCTGAAGTTACTGAAGATATGCTGATTTATAACACCTACAGAATTGATCCAGTACTAAATCCTTAGTGATGATGTTGGTGTTTTCTCCTGGTAATAGAGCTGCAGGCATCCAGGATGACAGTTGGTTTGAGGGACAAGTTCAGAATATAGATAAAAGACAGCATGCATATTTAGAGCATGTGGGGAACTTAAGACTGCAGAAGACCTTCTGGAGTTTCTGTGTTCAGTTCCTTTTTACTGTTACAAGCAATGACATCTTATCATGCCATTCAAATTTTTTCTTAGAAACAAAAAGTGGTTGGTTGAGGCAAGATGGTATTTTAAGCACACACAGCATTACTCTGAGAAACAGATTGAATGGAACTTTTATCACATGCTGCCCTCTGGTTTCTTTTATGATCATTATTTCATCTTTCATTTGAAAAAGGAAGGAAATTGTACATTACAAGGTGGTAATGGGGGGTATGCTGTGTGTGTTTGTGGGATCGATATAGATGGCCTATGTTCCTAGAACATTGAGGAACATGATAGAAAGGCACAGTAACTTGACTTGGTGCTTTGTAGAGCAGAATGAAGCTTCACTTGACTTACCACCTGAGGTATCTGTTCATCTGGGAACAGTCAGCACACCCCAGTTCTCTGTGCTGCATCTACTGAGTGAGGAGTTTGGTCTGCCTAATCTTTAGTGCTGGCAGCAATATGCAAAGCCAGAAGGACAACAGCTTGGCTTACAAGTAGCATGCTGAGTCTGCAAAGACCAGATAGATTGAAAGACTGTCTATTGACTTGTAAATTCAGGAAATTTGATAGTGAATCCTGTGGAGTACTGAAAATGCAAAAGTGTTCTGTACTGTTTATGAATGCAATTTACCGAATAGGATTACACTTTGGATGAAAATCGGCTTTTTATGCAGAAGTTCTGAATAAACTCTGGAAATTTTTGATTAGTAATGAAGTGTAACCTCAGCTCCACAAACATTTGAAATTGTGTGCCATTGTTTTTAGCTGGAGATTTTTGCTTGCTTCAGATACCAGAGGAGTGCATATGTGACAATGTGGTGTGGAGGGGTGAAGATGTGAGAGAAGGGGAGAAAGGAGGGCTTTTTTGATCTTCCAAAATGCTGTTCCTGATTGCTCACAGGAAAGATAGCATACATAAGCATTTGGTGTTAAAACTCTATCTTTTTTATTTGAATTTATCCAAATTTCTGTATCTCCAGAGAAGAATGAAAATGAACATTTTGCTGAGAAATGTGTTATGATATTTCTAGATGTATTTTTTTTCTGACTAGCTTTGAGAGTCTCTGATGTTTTTCAGATTCAGTTAAGGTACCATCAAATCTTTGCAAGGCAATGTATACAGAAATTATCTGTCATGAAACACTAATAAAAGTTATCAAGCTTGTTGTCTTTCCAAACCCGCATGTTCTTATTTTCCTTATCAAATACATCATGTTGTGAATGAGAGGTGCTTTATTTATTGAACTAAATTGTTTTGAAGCAATAAGAATAACAAAAGATTTCCATTAGTGTTTTGCTGGAAAACTATTTGCTCCTCCTAAGAAAACATTGCCTCTCCTGCAGCAGTGTAGTTACATTTCAAATCTGGAGCTAAATAATATTAACATTAAAGATAACCTACTTATGGTGAACAGGTTAAAATATTTTCATATTTAACTGGTGAGTTTTGGGCTTGTGACTTCAGGGTTTTTTGTTTGTTTGGGGGTTTTTTGGGGTTTTTTAGAGGGGAAAGGTATTTTTGGTGTTGTTTTTTACTTGATTTGTTTTTAGAAACAAGAATCAGGTCATGAAGAAGTTCATAGCAATATCTGGTAAATCAAAGGTTTGAGACAGGACACTGTTGCTTGCAGGAATAACATAAATTCAGATGATATTTTAGGTATCAGTAGTAGTGCATGTGTTCACTGGCTTAGTATTCTTGAGGAAGTTGCACAAGAGGAGAGAAACTCATCCAAGTCTTTAGGGAAGTGGCTGTGTGAAGGAGCTTCAGAGGAATATGGGCTAATTTTGTATAGTGCTACTTCCATTCTCATTTGCATTCATCACTATTAAAAATTAGTTGGGGGATGAATTGCATAGTTTCTTAAGGAGCTCACACATACGAAAATGCATTTTGGATAATGAAATCTAAATTTTAGAAACTCTTTGCTCTCTATAGTATTTAATGGGAAATGGTACATGTTAAATCAGCAACAACACCAACACCCAACAGTTATTTTAGTATATTGCCCAATAAAGGGCACTTTTTAGACATACTATGCAATAAAAGTTATTAATTGTGCCGAACTTACTACACCAAGAAAAATGAGATTAAATTGATAAACTTGACTTTTTCATGGTTATGTGCATATTCTCACTATTATAGACTATTAGAAACTCCCTTTTCATAGTTGTTGCACCAATGTGAAGCTGCCTTGGTCTGCTGGATGACATACAAACTGTCCTCAATTCCCTTGGCTAGTACCCATCAGTGGGAGTCTGCCTGTGGATGTGCTTCTGTCTGTGCTGGATGCCATGCAAGACAAGAGCTGAAATGGATCCACTGTACTTCATCTATGGTACAGAAGTTTTGATGCTGCAGATATCAACAATTCTTTTTGAACAGCCCAGTTCAATGTATCTATGGAAAATCTAAGATGTTCTGTCCAATTGCTTTGTGGCTATCTTGATTAAAAAAAAAAAAAAACGATTGAATTAGCCAATATAAAACTGTTGGAATACATGGCCTTAAGGACATTGGAGAAAAAGAGTTGAGAAAGTCAAAACCTCAAGAAGAATTAAATTAGGGTAACCAAAAAACCAAAACCAGAACAAAAGATGAAATTCATTGACTCCACAACTTAAAAGAATGTGCTCTTGTAGATATTTGAATTTAATACCATGTTTAGTAGGAGATTTAGGGCAAGTTATTTGATGAAGTCACTATAGTAAATGGTGATGTTAAAAAAGAAGGAAAATAAAAATCTGGAAGAGTCTTGACACAGACTAAAGTTTCATTAAGTCCTTGGAACATTTTTATTTTGTTCTTTGTTGCAATTTATGATAATATGTTTCATTAAAAAGATAGGAACAGAGCAGTTGGGAAAAAGGCTCATGTTTTGCATTTGCCTCTGCATTTTTTCTCAGGTGTGTATCTGCAAAGAGAGCATTTATCCCTTTTCTGGGAGCATCTGGACATTGGATAAGAGGAGAGAGGGAAGAGGAAATGTACGACAAATGATGGGACTTGCCAAATAAGAGAGACTTGAAATTTGCTGGGCAGAGCAGGGAACAGAGGTGCAACCAATTGTAGGAAGGATGGAGGAAAAGGTTGCTCTGTTTTTTTCCTGTTATTTTTTTTTCCCTAAGAAACAGTCACTTGTATGATGTTGTTGGTAATAGGCAAGCTATTGTAAGCTAGCTGATCTGAAAGAAAGCATGAGGAAGAGACACAGCAGGCCAGAGAGAAATTTGTCTGTAGTCTTTTCTTGTTTCCTTATTTCTGGTACATTCAGAGGTTTTTTCCATGTTATGTATCTAGTTTTCTGAATTACTCTCTAATATGGCTCAGTCTAGAGGAAAAAAAAATAGATAAAAAGGTAAAAAAAAAAAGTAATCTTTTGAATTACCTGTAAAGATCACCTGAAAGAAAGAGAATTGGCAGGTTTGCTTCCAAACTGTTGCTGAATCAAGTCTTGTCATAGTCAAAAAAGAAATAAAATAAAAGAAGTTATTAGAGATGCTATGCAAAGTTTTCCAGATGGCAAAGCCTCAGGAACTTTTAGCCTGATTACAAGCAGTATGAATAGCAGACTCTGATGGTTACCAAGACAGCAGCCACCACGTTTGGTGGCATTTCCTTATCATCAAGTTGGTTTATGGTAGATGTTAATGCAGAACACAGACTTATCGCCAAGGCCAGTGTTTAGGGGCATTTCTGGTTTCCCACAGGGACGTGACTACTGAAGGAATTTTTTTTCTTTGATAAATGGATTTTCACCTGAAACTTTCTGATGGGTGTCAGGATATTATCTTGGCATCTATCCTCAAAAATCCAAGTTCTGTGTTAGCCAGTTTGGTCCTATGTTTAGTGCATGAGTTAATCAGGAGCAACCAGGAATGTCTGACAGGCACAATAACAAGCATGATAACTTGGAAAGTGTTTTCAGCATGTGGCATTTAGATATTTTGACAGTGTATATGCAACCATTTTGAAGTACCTTACTTGATGCACTGTGGGAACAGTGACGGTGTAGACACTTAGTGAGGAAATATCTGGGATAATGGCACATACAGGTGAGTAACTGGGTCCAAAAATGCCTCTGGCAAAACTTATCACAGTGTATGGGTAGGTTAATATTCTAGGGATAGGACTGTAGAGTGCAGGTGGATATCTCTCTTTCCGTAAGTGCTGGATTTAGGGAAATTGTCTCAGAGTTATGCTCTCACTGGACCTGACCTTTTTAAGTCTGAAACATACCTAAAATTCCGAATTCTTCAACCTCCCTGTGCACTACCTCCAGTAATTTCATAAGGGCAGGCAGCTCTCTGACAGGTATTTGAAGTAACAAGGTTATTTACCTTAGCTATATGCATGGCATCTAAACCAATAAATTAAGAATGGATTTTATGTATTTTCTTAGAAATGTAATTATATCTTCATTTAGGTATAGACTGGCAATTAATGTGAATGAAAATGCAGGATGATTTGATATGATTTGCAGCTAGACAATTCAATGAGTTTGCCAGGGGATTATAATAACTTCTCCATTTTTTTTTTTTTTTGTGTAGTCTATTAGAATGAGTTTGTGGCTTAAAGCCTTTTCCAGCCATCTACAAACACAATTGTCATTCACTATGATTAGGACTGAGTTTGATATGAGGTCAGCAAGATTCACTACTGATCCACTAAGAACCTTGACCTCCTTTCAGTGTCTTATTGCAACACTAAATTCTGTCCTTTTTATCCCATCAGCTGCGTTCACGTCTTTGTTCTGTGTATGTGTAGCGGCTTTTCCACTACTTTGTGGTTTTGTTTAGTCAATGGTACTCCCTTTTATATGTATGTATATATGCCTATAAATACATCTTTCTACTTACAAACATCAGGTCCTTTTGGCATAATACTTTGTACATTAACTGACATTTTGTCTCCAGAAGGTAAAGATAATTCATCCCATAGAGCTGAGCTCAGGTCTCACAGGTGTGCGTATACATCTGTTTAAATTGCTTGATACTTAGAAGGGATTCAGAGCCTTTCCTGCAACTTCTGTGCAGCCTCAAGAGTGTAACTGAATTGTGACAAACTTGAAATTCATGTTTTACAGAGAATTTGTCAAACTGAGTTTCTGTTTGAATTCCAAATTGGATCGGTCATACCAAACATTTTTTTTTTCTGTGATTCGTATTTTAAAAATATTTTGAAAGATGGGAATGAAATTTATAAAAGGTTGACAGCAACAGGGAAATCTGTCATGACATTATCATACTTTATCAATCAGCCTATATTTCATACTATTTTTTCTCTGTATGTCATAACATTTTTTACCCTATGAATATGCACTGCACTTATTCTTCCAGTTTATTTTATTATAGCTTGTGATGTTCAAAGGAAAAAAAATTATTTTGGGTACTCAATGTTTTGATTGTCTAGGCATTTTTTTGGTATGTAAAATCAGTCTTACTGAAGTCATTAGCTCTACTTTGTTTGAAGGTAATTGTTGTTCTTTTTATATATATATCTATTATTGTATTAATGAATATAATTTAGATTATTGAACCTGATAATTCTTTGGGTGAGTTCACAGCAAGGGCACTTTGGGCTGAATGAAAAGTTGTAAAACTTTAGTCAATAAACCAATTAATGTGTCAACAGTGTACACTATTAGGCAGTGTTGCAATGCTGATGATACAGAAGTCTTTAATCTTAAAGAGGAATAAGATATTACTCTCCTTTTTTTATTCATGCTTTAAAAAAAAAGATGTGAGTAGTGGAAAGTAAGAGCAATTTTCTTCAAATTATTCTTTCAAATAAACCGCTTTTGAATAGGTCCTAGCTTTAAAGAACAACAACAACAAAGATAAACAATGAAAATAGTGTAATTTAAGAGATTGTTTCAGCTTCTTAAAACGCAATTTGTTTAGGAAATTAAATGCCTATTATAATATTCTGAGTGCTATTAATGGAATTAAGTGAGGTTTTTATTTTCAGGAAATGATAAACTGTGTTGCAGACTATGCCACACCCTGCAGTTTCTCTCCCCCCTTGTTTTAAGATTAAGAGCCTCAAGTGTCATTAACAATCAAGGCAGGCTTTCCTACAGGAACAGTATCATTACAAATAAGTAGCTTAGCACTCTGTGCACGTTAATGCACAGAACAAATCCTAGCACTGATTTGCAAGCTCTAAAACCCATTAGAACACAGGCCCCAAAAGGGGCAAATCACTGAAATGTACTAATTATCGGTCATGCTCTTCAGAAAGACTTTGGGTCAATGCCAGGCATTTTTAACATTTTCAGTAAGTTTAGACTGAGTTTTCTGTTTGGTTCCTTCAAAGAAACTTATAGGTAGAGAATTTGTTCCATGCGTGTATATATTGAAACCTAATGGATTTATGTGAGGTTTTGTGTTAAAAGAAAATCCATATTTAGTGAGTTCCAGAGAATTGCTAGGATAGGAAGGGCTATCACACTGTGCCATTTCTGAAACCTAAATTTAGCCTGTGCTTGGTTCCTGAACCTGGCCCAGGTTGTATCATCATTGTTACTTGCCTCTCTGTTGTTGGGGAGCTGAAAAGCAGTCAGCATAAAATAATAAATGAGTAAACGTTTACGCCAATGTCATGTCTGGTGCACTCCAGACTGTTTGGGGCGGGGAGCTTCTCTGTGAAAAATGGACAACGTGTGAATTTATGGCTCTGTCAGGTCATTCTCATGTCTAAGGGAATGGGTATAGTGGTTATCGACCAGCAGAGGATTTATATCTGGGATTGACTATCGTTTTTCAGTACAATGGATTGTTTCTCACACGTCTCATAAATAATGTTCAGCTTTTCATTCAAACTGATGAGTATACCAAAAAGTTGTATTTTCTGCTTTCTTTCTGCTTGGTGTTCAAACAGTGTTGACATCTTGCCACTTTTTTCTGCTGCTTTTATATCTATGAGGCCTGAGAGAGAAGGAGATAAACAGCTATAGAAGTGTCTACTTGCTTATTTTTTTAAGCAGTCAGAAGCCATCTGTTAAAGGATGTGTACTGACACTGTCTCTCATCCTGGCTGAGTCAGTGGTGATGGGAATGGTTCTCTACACTTTGGCATCCCAGGCTGAAAATGTTCCAGGAAGGCGGTAGAAACTGAAGCTTCCACTATTGTGGATGTTCATTAGCTTCAGTGAAACTTCATGTATTTTTACAGTACAGGAGAGGCTGGCAGGGATGTTAAAGCACATATTCCTTCAAATAAGCTATTCATTCATGTAGGAGCTGACAAAAGCAACCACTTATGGTCAGGTGAGTTTGTTCCATCTAACTAGAATAAATCCATCATTTACTCTTTTGGTGAGAGGACCACAGTCCTACACTGCACTTCCTTTCAGCTCTTTTTGTGGGAGCAGGGGAGAGTGGGAGAAGACAGTCATAAAAATTCATTTTAGGCTTTTCCAGCCTACATTCTTCATTTTTGAGCAGGCTGTGCACAAGAATTGGTGGAAAACATTGACCACAAAACTTGTGGCTTTCTAAGTTTCACAGGGAAATCAGATGTCAGTATTAGGGAAATGGAGCCTATTCTGGTGTGACTATCCTTCTGTCCTCTTCAGAGCCAAGGTAGTATTCACTCCTTTTCTCTGCTAACTACGTTGGAGCCCAGAGCTGTCTGCCCACTCAGTGCTTGTCTAGCAACTGTGTACTTTGGCAGGCCACACTGGGGACCACACTGCAGTTTAATTCCCAATTTAGCTTGAAGCGAGCCAGCTTTGCTTTTCCTGCTAGTGTAGGCACGGGAAGTGTGGTGGCAGCTTTTTGCTGAAGTAATTACTCAGAATCTCCTGGATTGGGCAGTCCTTAATGGACTGATATAATGGATACACTCTTACATCAAATGTGAGTGGTAGGAACTGTTGTATAGTTTACACCACAGCGGTAATAGGTCTCCTGGGGATTTGCACCTCACAATACGCTGAGAGCTGGGCATGACTTCTTTTTTTGGGGGGGAAGGGATTGGTTTTGGTTTGTTTGGCTTCTGGAGGGTTGTTTGTTTGGTTGATTGCTTGGTTTTTTGGGGGTGTTGTGTTTCTTTTGGTTTTCCCTTCAACTTCATTCTCCCTCAGAACAAAGATGTACCCATTCTTAAAATGAAAACTATACCCTATTTTGTTGTTTTCAGGAAGAAAATTCCTTTCTACTGATTTCTAATGCTTTACCTGTACTATCATACAAATGGAACTACTGCATGGGTTTATGTTACAATGCATTCCTTTTCATAATAAGGGCAAGTATGATTTAGAAAAGCCTAAAGTGGATAAACAAATAGGTTTTTTCTTAATCTCTAGTTTGGTTTATTTTAGTATTCTTCAGCTGTATTTTAACTGCTGTATATTAATTTGGATTTTTTTCAAAATCCTGTGTCTTTGTGAAAGAAGATTGTGGTTGCAGTTGTAGTAGATCACCAATCAACACTAAAATATTTTGCCTGGATTTTGAACTCTTAATATCAGGGTTAAAGGATATTTGGATTGGGTTTGGTTTGAATTATTTCTTCCTCCTATTTGAGGGAAATACAATTAAGTTTGAAACAAGATCTTTTTTGCTTAATAAAGAGAGAACATTGTATCCGATATGTGTATCTTTATTCTCAAAGTCTCAGAAGTGAATTCATTAGAAAGGAAGGTGAAGTAGTGATTCGGCGATAAGGCGGCATGCTTCCACATGGAAGATTTAAGTTCAAATTTACAGCTTTATCTTCATGCTTTGGAGTAGATGCTAATAAGAAGACATAGTATAATTTCTTAACAGTTTTCCCCTCGTCATAAACTGAATTGCAGTAATTGAAAATGGGTGCAGAGGCTCTGGTCAAAGAATGAAACCCTTTCAGGAGTTCCTGCATTGAACACCTCCTATCCCATGGCAAGGAACCATGCTAATTGAAACACTGAAGAAGTTCAGGGTGAAGCTATTTCTGAATGCAGGTCCAATGTTAGTGTGTGAGACATTTTTATGGTTGGATTTGGGTGTTGTTTTTATTGTATTTTCACTTGAAAAGAGAACTTAACTGTAGCTGAGCAGTAATACTTCACCAGGCTTTGCTTGCTATAGCCTGCTAGGCATAGTTCCCCTGGGAACAGCATACTCCCCTCAGATGCCTCTGGGCAGCCAAGGTTTCTTTTCCTTGATCTATGGATTTGATCCCAATCTACAGGGATCCTGGAGCACAACTGATACTCCCTCCCTTGATCCCTCTGAAAGCATATCGTGTTGCTATACAGCTGGTGGGCTTAGACAATGTATACACATAAAAGGCTCAAATAGAAATCACTGACCTTGTTTGTTTATTCTAGCATGGTCTTTTTTATCCATTATGAAACTGAGATCAAATGCACAGTGGTGTTGAAAGCAAAAGGCCTGTCATGGACAACCAAGGGAATGTGTGCCCAGTGGTGGGGATCAGTAGAGGAGCTGCATCTGACTAATGTGATGCAGAGTTAAATACATCTCAAGCTCCCATAAATGTGAGTGACAAAGAAGTCTTGCCATTCTTTGTGAGCTTCATCCTTTATGAATTGGTGTACGTTTCACAGCATAGTACTTCCTTTCTGTATCCCCCATGCCAATGTAGGTTTCGTGTCTAATCCCTTGGATTCTATCCATGTGTCTAAAATGCATCCCATAAGCTCAGTGAGAGCTTACATCCAGTATTTTGAATAAGCAAGTAGGATTTCTTGAATAGTACTTAATTTGTAAGAATTTCCATGCATGGTACTGTGGTAAAAATTGATAGCCCATAAATTTCTCAAGAGAAGAAAGATTATGTGTTCATGATTTACACAGAAAAATTATTCTTCTTTCTGCTGATATTTGCTTGTGGGTTAGGTTTTTTGTTTGCTTCCCAATAAAACAGGTTGTATATTTAGAGATGGCTGTAAGTATGTGTATTTTTAATCATATAATAGATATGATGCTGTGCCACTCAAAAATTATATGCTGTGATAAAGCACTGAGCCGAGATCTGGTGCTCAGTCTTTTAACTTCTTTAAAGATTTTGAATAACCCTTGGTAGCTCACTTATCTCTGTAATTAATTTCACATCTGTGAAGTAAAAGTGATTCTTACTTTTTCTCTTCTTTATATATATCACTGTTAAACAGATGAGAGAAAGATTCTTTAAAAAGAATATTTCTATTAAACAAATTGAGCTAGCTGTATCTTATCTGGGTTTTCAGTTAATCCTCTAATTTACTCAAATGAGATTATTAAAAGTAAGAAAGTCCTTTTTCACTGTTTTAAAACAGTAAGGAGAAATAAAGTCTTTTCAACTATAATAAAATTAGGAATCATTATTATAATTTTTTAAAAACAAGGAGCTTTATTCTTACATAAGTATAAGGACAAATATTTTTTCCCCCTTTTCCAAAGTCATGTTCACTTTTCCATTTGTGTCCCATTGATCAGTTTGGGGTTTACACATAAAAGCATACCGCTTGCTAGGATTAATTACACATTGCTAATGTGTATTTGCATTATATAGAGCAACATATACATTATTTAATGCCTTGCATTCAAACCATAGCTTAGACTATTTTTATAGCTCTTCTTACTATGAAACTCATGCCATTTCATTCAGTCAGTGAGTCAGTGAGTCTCTAAAGTCTGGCAAAGCAAATAAACACATAACAACACAGTGAACAACAATGTTGTACCTTTCAGAACGGCAGTATTACCTTTAAATCACTAATTTGTCTTCTCAGGGCTTGATATAGAATAGTGCATTGCATTCGGTGTTGCTGCATATTGTTACTGGAATGAGTATTCAGGCAGCTTAGTAATGAGTAAGAGAAAAGCAAAGTTCTAGCGTGTTGTCCCAAAACCTAGTAAGTTGCTAAATAATCAAATATTGGGGTGAGATGTGGGAACAACTAATGATTTCTAAAATGAAGGTTCTGCCCCAGCTGTGTAAAGTGGACACTTTTAGGGTTTGACAGCAACTGAGAAGATGTTTTCAAAATTGTACTTTTGTACCAGGACACTTACTTTTTACCATAAAAATGTATTTTCTCTACCTATTAAAGTACAAAAAAAAACATTTCAACTTTCAGTGTAGCTGCAAATATACATTTAATTTTCAACATATATTTTCTTTTGCCTCTGAATGTGAACAAAAGTGGTTTCAGTGACTTTAACTAATGGAAATACTGTGAAGTAGGATTTGGAATATTATATATATTCTTGATATTATTCTGAGAGCCTAATAAAAATACTAGAGCTAAACTTCCAAAGACCTTTCATCCTATTTGACAATAGCATATGTATATGCTTCAATTTCTAAGTTTTGGGGCATGCAAAATTGGGGCTTGAAAGTCTTATGATAAGCACCTATTGTGTATGTATGCTCAGTGATCAGCACTATTAATGCAGTAATGGCTATTAATACTACTATCATTCTAAAATAAACAGAATAGAATGGTTCAGTTAGAAGGGACCCACAAGGGTGATCTAATCCAGCTGCCTGTTGGATTTAGCTTTTGGATATAAGTTCAGCTGATTCTGAGAGAGCAGGGTAAATACTTAAAATAGGTAAAATCATTATCTAAGAAGTAAATATTCATAAAATAATAGAGGTCATGAATCTACAGATAGAATTTGTAAGAGATGAATTTCATACTAACTCAAAATTCAGGACATCTACCTGCTGGCAAAGCCAAATTGCAGAAACAATTTCTAGCTAATTGGAAAATAATAAATCCAACAGCAAACTCTTTACCTTGCAAAGATCACAAAGTTACTCAGCTAAAAGCACTGAAATATTTTTTTTTGTACATGCTGGTATAAAGATTTCCTAAAATCAGACAAGATTTTGAAATTAGAGCTAGAGATTAGAGCTTGATTTGTTATTTTGAAATTTTCAGGAGTTTTGGTTGAATAACAGCTTATAAAAATTCCTAGTGTTTGTTATAGAAGATCAATCCCTGGCTTGCATTAGAGAAACTGTTTCAATTTTCATGCATGTCACAACCTTCCAAATCCTTGCTGCCATAAAAAGCAACCTTACTCTTTTCTCTTCTCTCCCACATTTTTCCCTCAAATACTGTTATTTTTATCTTTGCTACCACACACATGTTGAGAGTTTATTCTTTCGCTTACGGGAATTTCTGTGATTCTAAGTGCCACTGGAAGACTGTAAGCTTAGATTGGATGTTAGGGAGAAATTATTTTTTGTGGGGGCAGTGAGGAACTAAAACAGGTTGCCCAGAGAAGCTGTGGATGCCCCATCCTTGAAAGTGTTCAAGGCCAGGTTGGCATGGTCTAGTGGGATGTGTCCCTGCCCATGGTTGCGGGGTTGGAAATAGATGATCAACCCAAACCATTCTGTGATGCTATGATTCTACAGTAGAAAACCAACAACCTTAACTTAAAAGACCAATGGAGATTGGTCTTGGAAGGTTTGGAAGGTTTTCTTCTTAAATTGATAAAGGAGCATTCAGACAATCCTTTCTGCTAGAATTTCTACTAAAATTTCTGTATAATGCTGAAGCCTTAAGCCATTGAAGCTGTTAAGAAAGTGTGACTATAGGCTGTGACTAAAGGCTGTGATGATACCTATGCAATGCAAAAAATTTAAAAGCATAATCATGTGAGGCTTTTATGGTTTGGTGCTGTTTATAAAAAAAGATTTTAATTTGTTTTGTACTGACTTTTTCATAACTTTTTAATCTAAGTTTATGCTGGTAGCTGATTTTAGGTTCTGAGATTCTGTTTCAGTGCTATGTGCACTTTTACGTAAAAGAAGAATCACTAAAATTTAGAATTTTGAAAAGCTACATTTCATGTCATATTTGAATCACTTTTACTAAAATACAAGTTGTTTTCTTTTTTAAATTTTTCTTCTGTAAAATTCAAAAAAGATAAGCTGGCTTTGAAATCAGCTAAGTCCTAGTATGATTTTGCTTTTCATGATGAGTAAAAATAGAAGGACTATCTTAGTAATTCTTTTTTGTTTGTTTTCTTCAGGAAAACATTTTGGAACAGAATAGGAGATTTAGGGAGATGCTTAGAAAACAAATATCACTGTAAGTCAACAGATTTTCAGCAGGCTATTTTCTTGTAGAGCCTTTCAGGGCCATACAATGAGACAGTGTGGATAGGCAGTGCCTCACCTGACTAGCATCTATCTGAAGTAAATAATCTGAGCCATTTTTCTTAGTGATGCTTATGGAAAGCTTTGTTGTGCAGGTAGAGAAATAGCACATCTCTGTTGCTCTAAGGAAAGCTAGAGGCAATTGTGCTGCATCAGATTTTGGAATGACAATTGTATATGAGTCCGATATCACCTGCATTCAAAGCCAGAGATCTTTTGACTTTCAATTCCTCTTCCTTATAATAACTTCTATGGATTTGATTTCTGAGTCTTTTATCTCTGGCAACTTTTGAGATAGCATAGTACTGTGTTAAAAACAGGTGGAAAAATTTGACATGTGCCTCCAAGTGCTGGTCTGGCAAGTGTGTAAGTCAGGATCCTGTGCAATACAGACATCTGGAGATGGAATTGTGGGCATGGAGGAGAGGTCTGTTGATGCATACTGAGAACCTACACAAGCATATAGCTCTAATCCCTGGTCCCTAGTCAAGATGAGAAATACCGTTGCTTTATAATTGTATTTTGCACTTTATTTTTTTTTGTGTTGTTTCAGTTGGTTTTGAGAATTAATTACACAAATATTTCACTGAAGTGATTTTTTTCAGCATCAGTGATCTCCCACACATGGAAAAGCTTAAAATAGCTATTACACTGGTTTGATGGACAGGAACATGATAGGAAAACTTAGATTAGCTTGGAATTTCCAATTAAAAAGTGTGACAGTTAACTTTTAAGGCCAGTGACAATAACCCAATGGTGTTACAAGAGTGACTTCAAAGAATATGTGACATCTCATTTCAAATAATTTCTCCAATGTCAAAGAATACCATCTTCTCTATGTTTGCATATGTTGAGTAAAATTGAATCCCTAGATAGTGTGTCATTATTTATTCTTGTGGAAACTATTGAAACTGCTCTTACTCTTCAAATTTGGCAAAGCCCTTATGCAGTTTAACAGTGCTGTGATTTCGTCACGGGTATGTTTTTGTTTATCAATATTTATCAACTTTATCCTTGTTCTTCATTTACTCTATAAATGATGGATTTCAGAAAGGTTTTGAAAAGTGAAAACTTAACATTGTTGTTTGGAGGGTTAATTCCTTTTGTCCCTGTGTCCTCTCTACCACATACAGTCTGAGATTTATTTTTGAAATACAGCACTTGAAAGTGTTGCTGTGAGGCTTATACCATGCTGCCTGTTCCTCCTCTCTCTGTGGGAAGTCCTGGTTAGGCCTCAGGCGTGTCTCACACATGCACCAAATTGTCATTCAGAACAAGAACACAATGATCTGCTAGTGCTCAGTATTAGCTTACATTTTGGCATCCTTCAGTTGGAAAGACTTTAATTCCCATGAACATGGTGGATATTTTTCATAGGATCATAGAAATTAGGATTCCTAAAAGCCAATTGGATTGTGTATAATCAGCCTCAATTATAGCATAAATTTTCTAGACTGATTTGGAAAAGTGAATCTCAAATCAAGCACCTTTTGCCTTTCATCTCATTAGACTCTATGTGTGTGGTGGGGGGCTGTGTGTGAAATCTGTTTTTCTTTAACTTTTCTTTCTTTTATTTCCTTGATTTTTGTATTTAGCTTTCAAACAGCTTTTATTATGTTTCTTAGCTGTTTTTAAGTTTTAAGCCTTTAAGAGTTTTAAGCCTTCATCTTAAAGGTTGATATTGCAAAGGGGCATGCTAAATAAGAGCTGAAAACATTATTAGATATTGAAATGCTTGGAACAGGGATGAGATATAATTTTCCTGTCTTCAGGGGAATTTACAGTTACTATTACCAGTTAAATTAGTCTGCATGTTTATGCATTTAATGCATAAAAAGTTGTATTTAAAAAAAAAGTGCTTTCACAATATATGAAGCAGTATGCAAAACTATCAGCTATTAGTCAATATTTTAAAGTTGTCATATCTTCCAAATTTTCTAGTGCTGACAAAATGAGATAATTTACAAGGCAATTTGCAGCATGACATAAATATATAGCATTCCTCAGATAAAAATGGTTGCTGAGGAATTATACCATATTTAGTAGCATTAACTTTTTTTGCCCTTTACCTAATGGCATAAAAATGCTTCTGGAATGAAAATAGTTCTTTTCTTGAAATATATCCTCCATTAATATTGCTTGTAATTTCTGTTATGCATCACCAATTATACCTTGGCACTTTGCCTATCATGGTGGATATGCTGTTAGAGTTGCAAAACCATTTAATCTAGAAGACCTGGTGGCCTGGAACAGTGCATTACATTTACAGCAGAGAGAGAGAGAGAGAATTTAGGGAGAAATGCAATTTTCCAGAAACTCTTTCTAATGGAGATTGGATGCCTACCAGAAATGATGCTAAGGAGATCTGAGGTATGAGAGCAACAGAGAGAGAGAGAGACCTTCTGCTCTGTTGCCATTCAAGCTGTAACCTGCTATGACAGTTGTCAACATTGCCCTTTCTGATTTCTCCCAGTTGTATTCCGTTTATTATAAGCACATCAAAGTGATGCCTGCTGGGGAATCCAGAGGAGAGTCACTGCAGGAGGCTAGCTAACAGATTTAGTCAAAACTATCCTTGCCCCCTGCTATGAGCCATAATTTAATGAGCACTTCAAAACAACAATATCAAAACAGGTATGCCCCTTGCTTTCAGAGGAGGGAAGAGGTGAGAAGAGTGGGCTTCCAAAATGCATCACATGTCTTTTTTGGAGGTGGAATCTGGGCCCCTGTCTTTTTGTCTTGTTACAGTGAGCAGAGTGTAGAATTAAAGTAAGAGCTTGACCTGTTATACAAGATGCGTGATGTTTGAAAGCTGACAAACACTGCAAGGTTTTCTTACTGACTCCTCGAAGGCCTATTTTTTTTATCTTTGAAAATAAAGGTAAGAAGGGTTGTATCTAATCAAGGGTAGGTGTTTTTTTGTTGTTTATTTGTTTCTTTGCACTTTTTTTTTTTTATTTTAAAGGGAAGATAGATATTACTAAAGCAATAGACAAAGGGCAATGTAAAAAATCTCAAATTGGTTTTGTGGAGTATAAGATAAAACATTAGTGGAATAAACCAATACAAAGCCTGTAATGTATTGGAAATGTTTAAATAAAGATAGTAATTCTACATACAAGATACCTGAGTAGCTTTCTCTTGTTGGTTTGGAAAAGGGGTAATTGTGCCCTCTACCACTACAACCTCTTGCAACTCCATTTTGCTAGAGTGGAAAAACATAGCAAAGAATCACAAACCATTCATTAGAATGAAGCAGTTTCTTGTGTGAAAGCAGCTGATCAGATCTGTGGTACATGTTTGTGGGAGTAACTAAAAGGACACTTCTGAAAAGTAGATTGTAGCCTCAAGTTGAAGCAATGGGGCTTCATGATGCAGTAATTTTCTAAATATCATGCAATAGTTGTTCAGAGGTATGTCATCAAAACTCGGGTAAAACAACTAAATGACTACTAAAAGAACTGCACAAAATACACACATGCACAGGGGAATCATCCGCTGCAGTACCAAGAAAATAATATTACCTGGTGAAGGGCTATGTAGTTTTGTTATATTTTGAAAATACAGTTAACTGTCTAAAATATAGACACACATTAATCCCTAGCACATATTTCACAGGCATAGACTTAATTATTTAACTTCTGAGCCACAAAATTTTCCTTGCATTAATGTCCTATAGACTTCTTCTAGATCAGTACCAACTTTTTAGATTATTCAGTAGAGTTTACAAAATCTGTTGTTCTATAATCCTAATTTAATTTCATTTTCAAAGAGAAACTGTAGGAGGCCATCACCAGTACACTAATATGGGGCAAGCTGTTACTAATATCAAATCAGAATTCATTAAAACACGATGTTGGAGATATCAATCCTTTATTAGTCAGGTTATGCCAGTGCATTTCTGTCAATGCAGAAGGTGAATAGTTCACTTAGGATTTCTAGTGCAGTTGCTCATAATTAGCCTACAGGATGTTGAATGTCAGTTTGTTACATATTTATGCCCCAGGGGTCTGAATATTTAGTTTAACATATCATATAATGGACCTTCCCATTATATCCTACCTTGTCTCCAGTTTTTCCTTTTCTTCCAGTGAATAAGGGAATCTCTTTTTTCCTTACCAGAAGCCCCTTTTAATGCAAACCAGCATTATTGAAATGAAATTGATCAGTCTAATTTTCTCGCTTTTTCTGGGTCCTACTTTGACTTTTAAGCTTCAGAGAAAACAGACAGCTGGCTTTGTGGCTTGTGGGAGCGTGGATATCACTAAAGCCTAGATAACATTAATGTGACGGACTTAATTTGCTTGTCTACGTGCTCTGCATTGTGGGGTGCATCTTTAGGTAAAACAGTTGTGCTGGAAAAGCAGTCTGCCTTCAGAGCTGGGTGGTATGAATAAGAGGAGATAAGAGGATTCACAGCCAGAATAATTTCTAACTGATGCTGTTAAACCTTGATTTAGGATATTTCTGCACAGCTTGGCCCATGCTCACAAAATGAAACCGGTGGACTGTGCTGAGATCATAGGCAGTGATTAAACATTTATAGTTAACGTAGTATACTATGGTATTGCTGCTGCCCAGAGGCAAAGCATTGTAATGCAGATTCAGTATTGCTGCTGCAAGAACTCTAAAACAAAAGGGGACTTAGAGTCTGTTCTTTGATACTGGCTCCTGGCTGTTCTCAAAACTACATGCATTCCTCTCGTCTTTATTTTAGTAGGGGGTCGGGGGAAAAGTAAATGAAGGCTGCTAATAATGCTTCAAACCTGCACTTTCCATCCTTTGTCTGTCCTTTGGGTCTGCCCTTTGCTTCAAGTTTACTCCTATGTATATTAGGTTACTCTGCTTTTGTAAGCTGGTTTATGCAATTAAATTCTGCGACCCTAATGAAAGCCTGAAACCCTATATAGCTGTGTGGGTGGTGACGGCCCAGTGGCAAGACAGATAGATTAACTAGAATGTGTGCTGCTAGAGGGCCACAAGTTGTTGTAGACTTTTGGATTTTAAAAGCATTCCTGTCGTATCTGTGATCACTTTAGGTGTATACATGACAATCATGTTTAGAATGGGTGTGTGTGTCTTGTTTATTTTTAAGTGATTGTAAAAAATGATTTCTTGACTGCCAGCAGCAGCTGGTATTATTCAAGAGTCCCCTGTTTTGCTTTGTTTGTGTTTATTTGCATACCAGAGACTACTGTTTGCATAATAAAACCACTTCTAGTTTAAGTCCCTGTATGGCTGATTGCACACACATCTCACCATGGTACTTTTATTGTGCCATCCTGAGATCCAGTTCAGCTTTCTCTCGCAAAGTGTTGACTTGGTAACGTTCGTTGTTTCTGAAGAAAATAGTAGGGTCATGGCAAAATGGTTTGATGCTAAGTGTCATAATTGTTATGCTTTGAATTTCTTGATGCTGACAGGCTGGTGGAAAAGGAAGTGAGGAAGGGACTTAAGGACATAGATCAGCACATCTTCATGATGCCCATAGAACAGTTATGATAAGCAAGCTCTAGTTTACTGCAATAGATGGCATTGAGAAAAGAGAAATGGTTGTCTCCTAAAGTCCCTTAGAGGAGAAAATTCTAAGATGAGTTCCCATGGGACATACAGGAAATACTTAAACCTTTTGTAGTCTGCACTTACTGCTACGATGTTGGAATTACATTTTTAAAATCACATTGTAAGCATGTATACCATGTGCTTAGAGAGGACTTTTATGATGAAATAACATAGCCTATGATATGATTAGCTAGGGCCATACTTCAGTGTAACAATTAATGCGATTTTAAAAGAAGTACCTGCTGGGGAGGCACCTACAACACGGGTAATTGTGCATTGGTAAGTTCTTAATTCACACGTAGCTGAATATAAGCATGTCTGAAAGCTACGCATGACCTTTTCTCTGAAAAGAACTGGAAATTTTGACTGGTTTCTTAGAGAAAACATGGTCTGATTGGTCCCTGTAAGAGATGAATGGCACCATCTCATAATGGAAGTGCTGCTGCTTTCTTAACTGGTGTTTGTATTTTGATGAAATTTAGCTACCCTAAGAGTGGCAACCATGTTTCACAAGCATGTGACTCATGTCAGCACTTCAAAAAGGGAAATACCACACAGTTATAGGCCAGTAAAATACTGTAAAGTAAGGAAAATACAATTAAAGGCAACATCTTGTTTTAATGCAGGGTTTTGAAAACAGGGATGACCTTTAGAAGTTGTATTGTCTTTTTGTTAGTTTATGACAGAATCTATACAAGCCTGATTTGTCACAGCCCAGCATCATCAGTTGAGGGGATTTGTGAAACTTCTTGCTTTTGCTTATCTTGTTCTTTTTTATCTTGTTCATCTCTTTCTGGTTTTGTGTTTACCCTATCATTCAACATAAAGATAACTTAAGCTTCACCCACTGTGAGGAAAAGGGAAGTGCAAACTCACATCTACATGAACATCAGTATGTCAGAAAAAACAAGCATTTGAGAGTATGAGAGGAGGATTAGTGAGTCCTTCCTTTGGCCTGCAGAAAAGGAAAAGGAGATATGGAGCAACTGCAATAGATAGAAATAGAAATTAGGGCCTTTATGGACAATGCCCTTACAAAGTGGGGGTGGGACATAAGGACTTGGGCAAGGGATTGGGAATAAGATCTGTTGGAGACATAGGAGTTTCCTCAGTTGACTTGTCTTTCACATTAGGGAACTTTTTTTGTGGCTCACTTTGCTTGACTATATCCTAATATAGGGTGGGTTTTTTTTGTTTTGAGTGAAGGTAGAGAGAATTGGTTGTTTGAAAAATGCTTTGAAATTCTTGGATGGAGACAAGTGACTTACTGCAGGCAATTGGCCTCATTTTTATACTTGTGTTCTGCTGAGAAACAGTGAAGGAAAGGTAAAAAGTAACACCTTTCACACCTTTCACTGTCTTGCAAAGTGTGTAATTGTTTACTGTGGTATAATGTAAGTGTAAAAATGCTACTGAACAAGAAGAAAACATCATTTTATGCTTATTTTTCCAGGTACAGATCACTACACAATGATCAAGACAGTAGCAAGTCGGGCTTTCCTGGTAGATACAGGCTACCCATACTGGACAGAGTATGCTCTTATGCTCAAGAATTCCCTTGAGAAACCCTCTAATTCCTTGAACAAGATATTTCTCGTGGGAAGTTTCTAAGCAATCAGAAACAATCTTCCTCTGTCTGTACAGTCTACCTCAGTGATGGCTTGAGGCTTCATTTTGAGAGTGGAGTAGGAGAATATGGCATAATTGCTGAGATAATCCTGCCTGAATTAGCATCAGTCGTTCATCCGATTTATTGCCTTCTCCTGGGTGTGTCTCATACCTGGTGGCAATAAGAGTCAGATAGACTGTGCTATCTTTTGTTGAGCAGTAAACCTCAGCTTTCTACTGCTTGCAGAGCTCAAGAGTTTTTTTTCTATGTGATGTGCCTCTGAAAATGTGGCCTGACAGAAGAGGCAGTGCCTTCCTGCATTCCCTTCACTGAACACCACCTTGCATAATGATGTAGGAGTTAACTATTTGCATTCTCTTATCAGCTAGAATACTGGACTCCAGTAAAGTGGCTGGAAACAGGTCCAGAGAGATGGAATCCTATAGCTTTAGCAGAATCTAGAAAGAAAATAGTTTTCATTAGTCTCACATACTTTTTTTTTTTTTCCTTGTGAGAGGATTTGTTTGGTTGGGGTTTTGTTTTGTTTTGTAGTTGTTTGTTTGTTTGTTTAACACTGATTGATTGTTTGGGGTTTTTGTTGTTGTTGGTTTTGGGTTTTTATTCCTGATTATAACATATTGTCTATATGTAGTAATCTTTTACCATAAATGGTGAAGGAGTAACTCCAGATATGTGGGAATGATGAAGTTTTAACCCTTTGGTAACAGTGTCATTGGCATCTCTATTAAAAAAAAAAAATAAGACTGACTGATTCCCCTGAAGCTCCTTCAGTATAAGACCTTGTTAAAGACAAAATGTGTCTCAGCCTGAAGCGCACTCTTTAGATAATGCAAATTTCAAAACCTTACCCAGGTGTATTTCAACCCAATGACCAATATGTAGAGCAGATGCCTTTTTTGTAATTGATGACAGTTTTATTTCATTGACAAATAGTAGATCTGTGTTGGGAGAAAGGCAGGTGATGGGCTCTGTTGATCAAAGTACTGCTTTGTGTACGTCATCAAGTACATGTCTTCTCTGTAAAGGACCCTTTGAAGTTAGTCCTCATGCTAATTCATTCACCCCTTTCCTTAGAAGGCAGCTTTGAGAATGGTAATGATTAATTTGTGAGAGAATAATATTTTGGTCCTGTCTGGGTCTCAAACATGATAGGATCCCAGCCCTGGAGGTCAGATTTCTTCGGCCAATAGTGGACCTTGCTGGGGTTGCCTGCTTTCTGCTGTGATTCTGTGAACCATATCAGTATCGATCAGAATAAAACTGCTTTCACATCTGTGATTTCTGACTGTGTTGTAGAATAACTTTTGTTTCAGCCAAATTGTGCTTGGGTAGTTTGCTGAAATTTTTTTCTTCCTTCGTTTTTTTTAAATCTTGTTTTGTATGATATCTGGCTATATAGCATGTTACTTGCATAAATGTGGAGGCTTAGTTTTATTAAGCTTTCTTAAGCAGCATAACAAGAAATTCTCATTTTCCTCAAGAGTCATTGTATCAAACTTGGCTAAGATTGAGTTTCTTATTTTCTCCCCTCAACCTGCTGAGAAGCAGAGTGATAGAGTTTGGGTAGGTACCTGGTGTACAGCCAGGGTCAACCCACCACAGTCATCCATGCCCAACTATGCATATTTTGTAAACATGTTTTTAAAAATTGTGTTCAAAAAAATGATTGTAAGTGCTTTAGTGTCTTTGTAAAGCTGCCTATGGCAGAATATATTTTAGTGTCTTTGTAAAGTTGCATATGGCAGAATAGCCTGTTGTAAATTTTGGCATGGAGAGAAAAAAGAGAGAAAAAAAAATGGTTTTTACAAAGTGCAATGCTTAAAGGGGTACAATGCAATATTTAAGGAGATGTTTCATGGATCACCTCACTCTCTGGAATAGTGGTAAAACTCCAGTGAAAGTTAGAGTCGGATTTTGAACTGATCAGTGAGGCTTTCTGCCTTTGTATGAGAAGAGTGTGTGGCCTCATATTTTCAGTTACCTGTGCCCCAGTAATACTGCCTGGTTTGGAACTGTACAGCTTTTTAGTGGCAGACAGTGAGATGGCAAGTTCAAATAGGCATGTGAGGGTTGATTATGAAAATGTGCTTCTGAGGAAATTGAAAATTTGGATAGTGAGAGGTTCTCAGATGGGTGGTTGAGGTGGTTGTCAGTAACTACAGGGATGTTTTAGAAATCACCTGTGCCATGTTTGATAATCTCTGCAAGCTCTCTGGCTGGGAAGATCAGACCTCAAAAAAGAGAATGACTTACAATAGGAAGCAGACGAGAGAGGGAAGACCTAGTCTGGCTGTTCAGATGAAGCTTTGTGGCTAATTTATTTTATTTCTTCAACAGCTGTAAAGGAACAGTTTGAGAATCTGCTAGAACAATTAAGATTCATGTGTGTACACATTCAATTTGTATTCTAATGTTGTATGTTTAACTGTGTTAAACTGATATATGAGTGAATTCTCTTCCTTTGTTTTCTTTTTCTTTTTAAGAAAGTCTGAGAGATATGACCAAGATGAGTTTTACTTGTTTATTAGAAAAACAAAAAAATAAAATTAAAAGATACCTATTTAAAACCAGCAGCATGCCTGTATAAAAGAATAACCAACTTAAAAGAGGAAATGAAGTCAGTTACTCAAAAGTGAGGTAATCTATAAACAGAAAGTGAAATTGCTATTGAAATAGTAAAGCCAAACCAAACAATGTCCTTACTCAAGCATCAGCAATCTCTAAACAAATGGTGAATTTCTCGTGGTTCCATATTGAAATGTGTAGCTCTTTTCTAAGCAGTGTGCTACAACTCATGGGTAATCGCAGCATCCTTCTTGCTGTAGAGCAGAATTCTGTTTTCTGCAGTCCTAAGTAAAGTAAGTAACACCTATAGACAGCAGTAAAACAGGCAAGGATGGTACTTTTTCCAATAATGACTTTTAAACTTTATATTGATAAAAAATACACTTTCATATAATACCAGTACTGAAAGGGTTTGATTTTTTTGCCAGTAGTTGGAAATGGATTATAAATGAGTATCAGTGAAACTATTACAGGCAGTTACTAACATCTCCATAACAAAGTATGTATTAGTATAACTGTATTGTAGATATACTGGATTTTTTTTTTTTTAATCTTCCTTAGCTTTGTAGAGGTGTAATGGTCTGTGCATGTTGCTAGCCGAGAATCTTATCTTTAGGCATGCAGTTCATGTTTAAGAAAGTGAAATAGTCATGTGTTGATGTGACATGAGTGCGGTTTTTTTTTATATATGGGGCTCTCTAATGAGACATAGAAAATGTCACTGGTTTATTCTTTCCTTCTTTAAAAGTGATAGGGAGGAGATCTTGTCTCATGTGACTATTTATTTATTTTGTTTTCTCCTGAGTGTGGTAAGCTAGGAGATGCATCCTGCGTTTCATGCTGTGTTTACTCTTGTCATTTTGAGATGATCTCCAGACAGTAAGGTCAGACAAAAAGTGTATGCCAAATGGGCCAGACAGAGGGAAGATGGTCAGATGAATTAAAAATAGAATAAGTAGATAAATATTCCAGACCTGTAAAGTGGTGGGCTTTAATCTCTCAACCTTCTTTATTGCTTTTCTTATCCTCACATACTGAGTTCCTTTTGAACAAGCAGGTATACTGCACAGTATAAGAACTTTTAATTAAGGTGTCAGTTAAGATTTATTCCTAAATCTTAAAAATATCAGTACATTCATAACTTTATCATCTTAGGCATTCAAGATGATTTTTCATCAGTTTTGTCTCTAAAATATATCCATGGTGGTTTTTTTATGTAATGACCATCACAATTTTTTTTTTAATTTTAGCAAAAACATTATTTCACTTGTCCTTTACACCTCTTGTGAAAAGGTTCTGCTCAAACAGTTCTTAATTAGTTCATCTGAAAAATCTCACTTTTTAAATGGGGAATAGGTGTTACTATCTAAACATTTCAGCTACCTCATATTAGGAAAAATATCT
This sequence comes from Leptocoma aspasia, assembly GCA_013399835.1. NCBI lineage: Eukaryota > Metazoa > Chordata > Aves > Passeriformes > Nectariniidae > Leptocoma > Leptocoma aspasia. The sequence goes on from VXAX01006772.1 coordinate 882,551, forward strand.
TGCACATAAAGAAACAAACAAAAAAAAATTCTCTGTCTCTGCATATCTAGGAAGCAGGTATAACAAACAGTGCTTAGATTAAATTCAAATTTGAAATGCAGCCTTCCACTACCAAGGAAGCACCAACGATTACTGAATTTGCAAAATTGCAACATCTACTATCTGTCACCCAAGCCTCCCATTAATGCCACCTTATGCAGACGTGTAAGAGTTTTACTGCACAAAGACCATCCCTGGTCATTCTCTCGTGTTGTAGATCTGAACATGTTGACAGAATTTCTGCCCAAGGAATTAAATTAAACACCTGGATTCTGAAAGTGTACAGGGTTCAGCAGCCCATCAGGGAAAATTGCCTAATTATGACATTTTCACATGGTCTGCATAAATGAACCATCTGCAGCAGTGTAACTTATAATCTACACTAGCTAAGGGTTAAAAATGTTTAGACAAGAAGGAGGTTATCCTAGAATACTTTTTGCAAGCAGTCTCCTGTCTCTAATTCTCGATCTGCTTCCTCTATTTCAATGACCCTTTTTGCTAAGATTTTTTTTTAATAGGTAGATAATCCCAAGTGCTCCTTAGAAGGAAATCTGTATATTTTTTATAATCTGTATATTTTTATTTTTATTTCTGAATAGCTCAAGAACCTGTTTTTGTTGGGGGTTTTTTTGTTGTTTTCACTTTGTTGTTGTTGATGTTTTTTATTTAAATATACCTGAACTTATTTCTCAGAGGATAAATTAGATTCTCTACTATGGAAGTGCAGAAGGAAACATATATGTTGTTTACAACCCTTACAAGTGTTGCGCCTGTATCTTAGCAAAGAGGAACTTTCTTTAAAAAGCAGGATAATGTACCTAGTCCATTCCTTACTAAATTCTGGTTTGACATGTTCATTCTCCCTTCTGGATCAAAGTTACATTTCACATAAAATGAAACAGATTTATATTATGGGTTAAATGAAGAGACACCTATCTGGAGTTTCAAATTCTAAGATAGGATGAATGTCAAGAAGAATATGCGTCTCTTTTTATTCTAGAAATGCTACAAAAGACAGTAACAATTCATTTTGAAACTGGAGCAACAAAGTATATTTAAAGTTCATTTTTATTTGATTTGACAAAAGTAGGAGACTGCTTTGCTTGCAAGCTCATGCCAGCTTCTGTTTTCTCTTACAGAGTGGAAACCTAAGTGGTTAAACATCAGTAGTTGCCACTGTTTAATGTTTTTTATGAACCATGAGATCTTCAGCACTGAACACTCTTCTGTGCTGTCACACAGCACTCTCTCTTCTGCCTTAAATGTAGGACTCTAAGACTCTATGCTGTAAATCTTAGATCAACAGCATTCAAACCTCCTGTAATTAACTGATTGATATTGTTATTGGATAATGAGTCTAACATAGGTTTATGAAGGCACAGGAGTATGGCAAATGTCCTAAATTGTTCAACTTTCTTAGGTGAAAGGAGGATTCAGGATCCCTACCAAATAAACTAAAAGGTGTTTATTTTATACAAAACTAATACAATAATTCATTGCTTTGTCATTATAATGTGGTCACTCTTAAAGACAATATTTTTATCTGATGAGAATAGTATTCAGAATTTTTAAAATTTTTTTTTCTGTTTTTAGAGATGGATATTCCATTGTGGAATTGAATGTGAAGAAAATGGCTGTGTGTGTTTGATTGGTTTTACTGGAATCCTCCACTTCTTACAAAATCCACCCATTGTGCTATTCCGCAGTTGTGTGAGCATAAGTGCCTAGTGTGGGGTTTGGGGGCTTCCTGGAGTGTACTGAAAATTATTTTCTCTCCAATCATGCTTGTCTCAGTTTGTCCCGTGATGTTTCAGGAAGTCCTTGAAGAAGATGGAGAAAGTAAAAGAGCAAAACTTTATTTGAGAAAGAACATAAAGAAGCCACAAGAAACAGAACTGATAGAACACATTACAAATGTCTTAATCATCATATTCTCTCTCTTTTACAGCTTTCCTGTGATTTTGTAAGCAGCTCTCAGAGTGTAAAAACCTGGGAATGTGCATTTGTTAGCTTGCTCGTATTCATAATGTGACACAGATGCAGTATCTTAAAGACAAAAGTCATGAAGGCTTGAATAGTTTTCTGCTGTTACTGTTAGCAGAAACTCCAGTGAGGTAGAAAATAGGAGTTAGGACTGTTGCTATCTAAATACCATAAATGCACAAGTATGATGAAAGTATACTTTCAATGTATACTTGAATTTCTTCTTGACAATTTTTCTCTTTAAGCACAATAACATTTACAAGTTCTTTTCTCACTTTGTAACTTGTTTAATTAACTGCTTAAAGTACACTTCAAAATACATCTTCAAAGATAGGAATGTTTTAATTGTCTGTGGAAGTCAGAAGCTCAGGAAGTACTGAATATTAAATAGCAAATGTACTGGTTCTGACATATGAAAGCTAGAAATCTTACTTTAGTCTTCCTTAGGAGAGTTTAGTAATGTGCAATTGGAATGTTAGTAATCTACTCTATTTTTGTTTCCAAAATGCATCTTGCACCAAATTCCTTTTAAAGTGATAGTTGGTATTTCATTTACTGTGATTTAAAATCAAACAAACCAAAATTAAANACAGAAACGAAAAAAGATCCACCCAACCAACCAACCAACAAAAAATGCCCAACCCTCACAGATTTCTTCCTTGTCTGGAGTCATGTTCCTGATGTAACAGTCCAGTGACAGTAAGAGGTGATAGTGAATATTCATGTAAATTATTTCACAGGAAAAGGACTAGTATGAAAACTTGGCAAAAAAAGTCTAAGTGACAGTGGGTAGAAAAGCCATAAATTCTGTGAAAGAAAAGTGAGGAAAGTTTTTATATTGTGATGTTACCTCATCTGTTACTCTCTATTCTTCTCAGGGCATGATGTCAGAACAATTAATTTCTAGAAATTTATGGTTAGTAGATTGAGAGGCTTCAGTACAAAGAAGAGAATTTTTGGAACAGATACACTTAAACCATAGCATTGTAATCAAATTCGCATAGATGGGAGCTGTAGAAAATATCTCTTGACCCTTTTTTTCAGATGATGGAAAAAAAATAAAGAATCGGGAGTGTTAAGCTGCTCCTTAGCAAAACTGCATGCTTTGGTTCAGAAGCTGGAAATAGTCACCTCAATTCCTTGCAGAGCAAAAAGTTAAAATTTGTGACTGAGCTATTGCTGTCTTAGCTCCAACTGCTTTTGGAGATGATCTGTATGTTCTTATGAATCTTTATCTAAAATATCTTTTTCCCTCTTTAGCTGTTAGCTGCTTTCTGAGGAATTCATCTGCCTTTTTTTTTCAGACTGAAAGATTCATTTGGTGTTAGCTACTAAGATCTTTCACACTAATATTTATTGCAGTAAACTCTATGAAAATAATTATTTTCTTTCTGGAAGGGAAAACACTATCTTTTGTATAATCTCTCTAAGTTATTTACAGAGAATAAACTGTTATACATTAGAAATTCATGACTCCAAGAGTTTTCCACTTTTTTTTTCTGCTGAAGATAATTAGAATTCATGTAACCAGACCTACTGTGAAAACAGTATAAGGTCTGAGTAACACAAATCTGTTTTTACAGTAACAACAATATTATTGCACATATAAAAACTGAGGTCTTCATTTTAGTATTAAAAAGAAGAAAATACCCACAAGGTATTAATGTTCCCAAAGGGCTGTCAGTAATGTTTTCTAATAAAGCAAATGACTGTGTCTATAAACCCATACATTCTCTTTGCACATTAAGTAGTGAATGGGAATTGTTAGAAAGTATTTACTGCTCGCATGGTAAACACAGGTAAAGATATGATACGACAATGTTTCCTAAATACAGTAACTTTCCTAGCCCTTCTGCGTGGTTTTCTGAAAGACTATGCATTATAGCTGCAAAAAGATTGCTCCTGACAGCAATGTCCTTCATATTAGAGCATTGTCAAAACACGTATATATATATAAGGACAAGAAACAGCTGAAATACATCACCTGCTGAACATATTGCTGGGCATGCTCAATCCGGCTCTGCAATTGCATAGCGAAGCTTAAGGTGCTCACACAACAGATGTAGTGACTCTGGGCAGTGAATCTATACTCTTGGAATTATTATTTTTTAATAATTGTTAGTGAGGCTTGAAATATGTTCATATTTTGGGTAAGGAGAAGAAATGAATCTTCTTAATCACATGAATTCACATTCAACTTTTGTATTTCGACCAACATTGTTCCTCTGTATATGCTAAAGGATAGTGGAAGGAAATAAAAAACTTTGGAAGAAGAAAAACTAGCCTTTCTTGCATATTTTCTGATATGATTTCATAACTTGTTGTTGTAGTCATTGAATCACATATTTACTGCTTGAGGAGTTGCATACATTATCATGCTAATTATATGGCAAAGAGACAGGATTGAGTTTGAGTAGCTGTCGTATACCATCCAGGTGTTTACTCTTCCTTACTTACAAGTGTGGATGGAAATCCATTTTTTGTCCATAATGGGAGAAATGCATTTTAGATCTCTCGTTGAACCACTTCTGAATGTCTGTTCTCACTCACTGGGAATCTGTATTGTGTATACATTCATTGTCTTCATCTCACACAACTCAACATTGTCACTTGAGAGTGTTGTCTCTTAACTTCTGCTCCAGGAAAAACATCCTAACATTTTTATAGTCAGGTTTAAAAACCAGCAGAGAGATAAAATTCTAAGACTAACTGATCTTGACAGAAAGTTTTGAACATTTGTTAGACATATCTGGATTAGGAGGCCAGTTCTCTTCTTTCTAAAAGTGTTATAATAAATAACAATATAGAGAGACGGAATGGAATTTGGCATTGTATGCTTTTGCAGTGCCTCCAATTTAAAAGATGTCTAATTTGGAAGTACTTGCACCTGAGAAAGCCTAAGAAATGTGGGTCCTTGTCTCAGGGCTGTAGACGCACATGTGTGATCATTAAGTTTTTGGATTTTTAAATGCCCAAAATGATTTTCCAATCTGTTTTTTTATCCTTTTGTGATTTGATTTATGGTCTGTGGTATCAATAACAACTCAGGGTTGCTCTGAAGCATAGTTAAGGGACAGACTTTCTGAGGGAGGCACAGAAATAATAGATTACTCATTACTATACAAGATCTGTGTACCCTACTTAACATGTAAAGAAACAACTTGTGTTTACCCTTGGATCTAATTGAGTTCTGTGATTCCATTTGGGAACTGTAACAGCAAAAATAGACATTCTNGATTGAGTTCTGTGATTCTATTTGGGAATAGAAAAATGTCTATTTTTGTAACAGCAAAAATAGACATTCTCAGTGATGCTGTTCCTATCTCTCCAGTGCAGATCTTTCTCTGTTGCAGACCCCAATTCCCATTTCCCTTTCCACCTCCATCACATCCAGGAAAAATACTTGAACCACCTGGTGCAGTGTATCTGCAGGAATCAATTTTCATTTCCCACTGGCATGTGAGCATCCACTTGCAAGGTGAGTCAGTGGAAGCCGGCTGCTCCTCTGTTGGAAGCAGTGCATGAATTACGAAGCATTACTGATGTGTTGTGGAGCGTGGGGAGGGAGCTCCTGTCTCGTTTGCCAGCAGTGCTACTGTAGAGAGCAAAAAGTCACATCAGAGTGCAAATGAAGGATTTGTATCACCGGATTCCCAGCCTGTGAAGTGCGTTGTGCTTTACTCTCTCTGTGAGAATGGCGAGTGCGGTACAGCCACCTGTCAGCAGCCTGCTCCTCCTCGCAAGAGTAGCTGGTGGAGTCAGTGTTCATCTGTGAAAACATCTGGGTAATTAAGCTGAAAGCCAAAGGACACGAGAGTTCAGGTGATAGCAGAAAGTTCCAAATATACCTTTGGATAGAGAGATTTGATTATCACATGGTTTTCCCATGCTTGGCTACGTAACTCAATAGCCATTGATCAATTGACAGGTGCACATGCCAATAGCATTACGGACTGTTCTCCTGGAGCTAGGATAGAAAAGGAAAAAGATGATCTCTTTAAAAGATATTTTCTTGTAAATACACATCATCCACACCTTCTGTTCAAATGGGAATTATGCAGCTTTCTACTTTCTGTTCCCAATTGCAGTTATTTTTAAAAAAAAAGAGTATGATTGGTACAAAATAAGGATTTAGCTAAAATAATTCTATTTCTTCTTACAAATAAAAGTGCTTTCAAGTAAAAAAAATGTATTCTAATTGCAATAATAACTTAAAAGTGGTGCATATGCTCATTATATCAGTATTAGATGAAGTATTGGTATGGTAGGCATAAGATGAGAAAATCAATGTGTGTGATGTGTAATTGCAATATGTTGTTTTTTGCAGAATGTAATTTTCTATATAATACCTACAGATGCTTTAAAAACAAACATGATTCTCAGAACATGTGCTTTTCTGAAGATTAAAAGTGCATACAGCTGTTTATTCTTGGTTTTTTGTTGTTTGTTGGTTTTGATTTTTTTCCCCTTTTAAATCGTGTTTTTATTTTAAGGGATTGTGAATGTCTTACATCAAGGATTAAATTAGGGTTGGCGTTAATTGAGAGTTGTTTTCCTGTAAAAAACCCCACAAGACTTTTTTTCTAAAATCATGAATTCTGACTTTCTCTGATAATGTATTGGATTCAGCTGGAAATCTAGTGAATGTGCACAGATGTGAGATAAGTTTTATTCTGCTCTGAAGTTTTGTTGGGAACTTTGAATAGGAGACTATGTAGGAGAAAGGCTACATGATTATTCATTTATTCCTTTTTTTCTATTATATTGCATTGATACTATTCATGTCACAATTCAGTTTCTACTATTTACATTTTAACCTGTGAATGTAGTCAATTTTGCTGCTGAAAAAAGGACTGCGTAGTGTTCCAGTAACTCATCTGCTAACATAGTCTGCTGGCTTTGATGAATGGACTCAGTCTAAAGAATTCTCTACTATGATGTGTGATACCTCGAACAAATAGAAATGTGTTTTTCATCAGCACATTGGAAGGAATCATTTATATTGTCACATATGAATGACTTGTTCTGATTGTTATGTTTTCTCTGTCATACTGAGCTGCTCATTTGAAGTATGCAAGGAGAACTTACTGTATAAAAACTGTTGTTCACCTGTAAATAATGATATCTCAAAATATTTAAAGCAGATTGATCCCCTGTGACTGTGATGTTTTGGTTATTTTTTTAATAGCAGTGACAGATGTGGTTTTACTAGCATGCTAAGAAAGTTGAATATGTTCAACAATGTGAGAATAGTGGCCAGTCTTTTAACATTAAAAGTTAAATTTGTATTAAAATGTAGATATTTTGACAGGCATAACAAGAAAAAAAATCCAGTTGTTTCTAGCTTCAATACCTGATCATCACACAGAAATATTTATTGATTTGCTACATTGAGGATCTTTTATTTATACATATATATATTCAGGCTGATGTAGAAAGTAGATTTGCAATGTAAAAATGGTTCTGTCTGTATTAGTTTTGTCAGTGGAAGAAAAACCTAATGTATGCACACAGTATTTCTTAGGCAATTAATTAATTTCCTATTCTTTGTGTGGGGTAGAATTTCTTAAAAACATACACTCGTCTGATTCACCTCTCATTTTAATACCTGCATAAAGATTTACTAGGCTCTCTGATGTTCTCTTTTACATATTTAATTTTTCTCAGATTCTGAGCAAGCATTGTGTGGAGGGAGTCAACTAGCACAATGCCCACGATTAATGATAAGCCTTTCCTTGTCATTCTTTCTCTGCCTCATTGTAGGCATTTATAAGAAAAGTAAAAGAACACTATGTATCTGTGCTTCTGAATGCAAAATCCATCACTTCAGTTTTTCTTCCAGTGAGCAGACTTGCAGTTGAAGGGACAGACCAGGACAACCAGTTTCGCTAAGAAATGCATAGAAAACTTGCTTCTTTCTTTTTTATCTGCAATACTTATTTTTAGGGAGTTTTTTTTGTTTGCTTGGTTGGTTTTTTTATTTGTTAGTTTTTAAATTAATTTGTTCACTTGGTTTTGTTTTTTGTTTTAAATTTTGTTGTACTTTTATCTGTAACATTTACTCATAATTAGGAAAAAACCCCAAACCTTTGTAATATTGTTGTTTTCCGTTTATGGAAGTTTTTGAGTGGGACTGTGTAAATGAGACATCACAGGAATTTAGATGCCACAAACTGATAGCACCAGGGTATCACAGTAGATTTGGCTTAATAATATTCTTCAGGATCATAATGTTTGCAGGAATTGTTAAATGCTTGCTTGAAAATCCTGTACAGTAAGGTGGTGCATTTCCTCAGCTTTTTCTCTTACAGACATGAACACTATTTTTAAAGATTGTTCTTAGTGTGGTGCATCACAGAAAGGTTTTGAATGACCCCTGTGCAGAGAAAGGTTTTGAGTAATACAGTCCTTAGGGACTTATGCAAAGCCACTTCCATTGGTCACGTTTTTCTATGCCAGCCTTCAAGGTCCAGATTCAAACTCCGGTGGAGTCAGTAAAATACCTCCTTCATTCAACAGACTTTTTAATTGGTATACTCTGATTTTACTGCTTCTTCTAGGGTTAATTTTTCAAGCCTCTATGCTCAGATTTCAAAAATATCTGAAGAGATATTTAATCCCTTAAATATCTCTTCAGAGCCCTTAACCTGACAAGAGATTACTTGCAGTCTAGCAGCTATCACAGCTTACATTTAATTAGTACCAGCTTTCAGATACTCAGAGAGGGGGGAAATATCTTCTGGTTCAGAGTAAAGAATAGAGTAAATGGACATAGTATATGCTCACTTCAATTCTTTGCTGTAAATTACAGCATTGGCCAATAGAAGGACATTTCCCAACTACTGAGTTTGTTTTTTGGTACAACATGACTTTATTTAGAATTGAGTCAATAACATATAGCCCTCTACTGGGAAAGGGGTTTTTATCCATTAAAAGACAGGAACTGTGTCTTAATGATTTTGCAACTGTGTGATGGTGCTAAGAGACCTATTATGACAAAAAGAGTAAAACTATTACTAGGAGTATGCCATGTCTTGTCAAAAGATTCATCTTTCAGTAGATTTAATAGATTTCTTGACTGAAAACTTGAGAGATTCTTGGTCTATAAAATTACTAATGTAACCTAGTTGTGTTACTAATGTAACCTGGGTCTCTTAAACAGACTGTGAGGCAAAAAAAAGATGACAAAAATATGCTGTTGCTAGAACATATTATAAGTTTCTCTGTATGCAGGCCTGCAAAAAAAAATATTTTCATGAGAAAGCATCTTTTTGCTGTCTTTTACTCTGTATGAGTTTTCTGTAAACAAAATCTCTGTGTTGTTCTTCAAGAACATTTTTAGATTCCTCTGCCTGTCTCCTTGTAGTGAGAGAAGGAAGTGAAGAACTATTATCTCTGATATTGTAAGCATTCTGACATTCTTCTACAGGGCAATAAAGAAAAAACATCTAAACTCTGTACCTGGGCACATTATAGCCCAAAATCCTCTGATTATGCAGTCATTTTAATAAATCATGTTAGCCTTCTGAAATTACTGTCAAAAGTCCTTTCTTACTGAACGGACCACAGCAATAATATGCTTATAAGAAAGTAAAACTACTATGTTTTTTCTTCTCTGAAAAAAAAGGGTACATTTTTCCAAAAAATATATTGCAAAAGTGGGTAGCTTTCACAAAGAACCAAAACATATTCAATATAAAAAGAGAAGGTGGTAATAGCTGGTGATTCAGTCTTCTTCACCCTGCAACAGTTCACAATAGTCCTTCCAATATAAAACTCTCTGGAGTTACTGGAATTTAAGATTTTTAAATAATTCACTTCTCAGGATTTTATAAAATCTAGAATATTATGAACCACATTCAGATTGCTTACTACATACATCTAAATTTTATATTTGTCAAATACTTATGTATGGGCAGTAATGGATAATAATTTCAGTGGCTTGCTCTGTTGAACTGAGTATCTTCTAGGGGAAATAATACCTGAGTACCATACCTACCACTTTTAATGTATTGTCTTACCATATAATCCTGTTAGAAAGTTAAGTAAGTAGATTTAAAAGATGCCCTTACACCATGGTGGCTTTGTGCATTTTTTAGAAAAACTTCTGTGGAACTCTGTTTTTATCTGTATTAAACTCTGTTGTATTTTTCCACTGAAGCATTGTTTGCCAGTTGGTTGCTATCACAGATTTGATAGAACTATCAATCAAAATCATTGTAAAAGAGAAAATAAAAAACAGACAAAACAACACGGTGGGACTGGCTGTGAACAAAACTTATGGCCTTTTTTTGTACTGTGGAAAGGACACTCATCAGAATGCCCTCATTTGTTTGGATGCAATCGAGCCTCAAAAGGGCAAGACAGATGTGCTGTTTTCAGGAATCTTAATTTATTTCGTGGCACAGTTCATAAACCTGCGGCTAAATGTGAGAACAGAACACATTTTGGGGCCAGCTCAATGTATCTTTACTTTCTCCGGAAACAAAAATATTTCATAATTTTTTTTGTACTGTTAACCTTCCATACCTGAGTTGCTGTGGCACTACAGCAGAGTGAAGAGCCTTCCCTGAGAGATGTGCCAGGATGCTGTCTGCTTGGCTGAAATAGCTCAGCACTTCAAAAACCTGGACAGATGGGGTGCCATCTCATGAGAGACAGCATTCTGCTGGGCTTCAGAGGAGCTAAGAGTTGAAGGTGTGTCCAGCTGACATACCAGTTTTGCTGCTAGCTTATGTTATAGCAAATAAGGAGATGATGACCAAAAAAAAAAAGCTAGAGAGCAAAGCTACATTCATCAAATATAAGTATGCCTGTTGTGTTCTGAATGTAAAATCTTTAAGTTGACAGTCTTTAAAGATAGGAAAAGTCTTTGAATGGGTCTTTACTTTTGTTGTCCTACTGTGTTTGGTCCTGTACATGCCACCTGTAAATGTCCAAACCTCTGCAGAAAGAACTTACTCAGTCCTCCGAATGTCTGAGAATCTCTTCCGTTTTTGTGTTTTTCTTACTTTTCCTACAAAAAACACAATGTACTTTCCTGGTTTTGTGGTCTTTATTGAAACATAAGCTGTGCTTCCTACACTTAGTGTATTCTTTCTGTACTATTCACCGGCACAGCTAGTTCTTCTATTTTTGAAGCATTTGTATAGAAACAAATCAGCTGCATACAAATGGACCTGCACTGATGTGCCTTCTGCTTGCAAACAGCATAAGGCAGCTGAATTTCTACAGGAGATCAAAGAGTTAGGTTACATGAGTAAAGGTGTGCATTGGAGACAGAACAGCTGCTCCAGAGTCTTTTGAATTTTCACTTACCACTTCCCATTCCCAAGCATGGTGTCATGGCAGCAGTTTTTAACAGCTGTCAGAGACTGTATTCTCTCCCAGACTGTTACCAGACCTTTAGTGTAAGACTTTGGGCATGTGCTTGTGCTGTGTAATTGCAATTCAGCGTGGTTAAGGCGTGGTAGGCTGAAGTACCTGGTGTTGAGGACTGAGTTTAGCACTTACAAAGTGAAGTCACTAAAACCGAGTAGTGTTCCTGTACATGCGAAGAGCTCACTATCCATTTGCTCAGATAAAAAGCAGTCACTTTTTCTATTCATTTCCTGGTAAAATAGTTCTCAGCTGTCCAACAAAAACGATATTAAAAAAAAGACCACTTTGTATTTTAACAGTTACTCAATTTTCTTGCCCTATTTGCAATATGGAAAAAGAAATGGAAGGCTTTTTGCTCTTTTCTGAGCAGCTTGCACCCGCAGCACAGTCTAGGGTCCCTATGCTGATGTGGGCCTGTGCACACAGCTGATTGTGACTAGAAATGAAGATGACTCTTTGTCTTTTCTGTCATGTTGAATTCTAGGACTGGCATTTAAGAAACCCTTTTGAATGAGTAGCTTCAAATTGATCCAGTTTGTTGAAAAGCTTGAGGCCCAGTGAATTGAAAAATAGCATTTGGATTGGAAAAAAATGATATATTTCAAGTCACTGTGCAAGCTTTGTGAGACTGGATTGCAGCAGTCATTTAGAGCGTGCAACTGCTTGTTTCAGCATTCTTTTAATTCAGTGACTTTTATCCCACTAAAATTAGAACAGAAAATTATTTCTGTATATCTGTGTGTATGTACATGTCTGTGTGTATCAGTAACTGCAATGTATAAGAAATAATTATTTGAAATACCTCCTAATGTTTGAAAATGTTTAGAAGTTATTCAGCTGTATTTTTCTGAGCATGTTGCAGATGTGAATACCGTGTGTTATGTATACACATAATAAGGAATAAGGCTTTACACAGATTTGTAGGACTTGCAATATGCAGTTAAAATCTATGGCTATAAACCCAAATGATGAATTATAAGATTTGTAAATAATAAATTACTACGGATTAAATTTATTAACCCATTAATATTTTATCAGTTATTAATAAATACATGAATTGTCAGTGGTGTTTTGTGAACACACAATATGATAATTTCTAAGCTTTGCTATTTTTCCCTTTTAGGATGTCCTACGACTAGAATTTTGTAGTTTTTTTCTAATTGTAACATCATGAATCATCACTAAGCCTTCTGTTTGCAGCAAAACTTCAAGCTGTGTACTTCAACGTTAAATGTTGAAGTTTTTTAGAAAGGTTGCAGTATTCTTTTATGCCGTGTCTTAAAAATGATCTGGCCATTATGAGAACAGTTAAGGCTTACTGATTATTTAAAGGCTTACTCTTGCCTTAAAGTGTATAACTTCGAGTGTTTTCCATTTCTCTATAACATGTTGGTTTTCTTTAGAGGTTATCAAAAGGATCTGGCAAATTCCATTCTTCAAATGTCACAGCACTGATCACAGCCATACATTTATTGGCCACCTTCACTAGCTCTATGTTCTCTGTTCTCAGAAAAGGCTGCCTGCCTGGAGAGCAGACTCAGGCCATACTGACTGCTTGAAAAATGTTAAGGGATTGTAGGCAGTTCTCATAGCCCAAACAGTGGACAGTTTATAGGCTAATGAACAATTTGACCATGCTGATACATGTGCCAGAGGTTAAGGCTCTGACCTGCTGCTGTTCAGATTACTAGGACAAACGTAGCCACTGGGACCAAGATTAGCAATTTAATTAGAACACTGTGTAAAATTCATATCCTATGTCATTTTACATCTATTATGTCATGGTTAAAAGAAAGGGAAAGTCAAGGAGTATTTATGTGAACAATATAATTAGAATGCTAGGTTTTAGGGTGTTACATCATAATCTTCAGGTTTCATGATTTGCATCTGTTGCCTGTTTCATCACAGTAACACACTCCAAAGTGAAATGCTGTCGTGGAAAATAGCAGCAATTTGGCATGTAATATAACTTGACACAATTAAAAAAAAACAAAACAAAACAAAACAAACAAACAAAAAAACCCCCAAAAAACCAACCAAAAAAACCCCAACCCCCCAAAAAAAAACTTCTAGAAAATTTGTTGTTGTGGAGCACATCACAACAATTAAGTGCAGGTAGCTTGGGGTGCAGCTGCAGTGGAAGACGCAGGTTGAGCTCTGGGTGGGAGCCCGAGGCAAGAGGCCGTGAATTGCCCATCTTTTGCGTAACAAAGGGCACGGGGACATGTGGCAGGAGTCAAGGACTAGGTAGGAAATGCGAGAGCTTCACGCGCTTGGACTGGGATAAAAACCCAGGGGTTTCTTTTTTCGGAGTCCCTCCTGGGAGGCACGGGCAGCTCGGGCTCCTCCTGTATTACTCCGCCGTGAATATAAGGCTTTATGGAACGAGACATCTGAGACTCTGCCGTAGGAAACCTGGTCTGGCTGAGTGGGGTGTGTGGGGAGCCAAGAGAGGCACCCTGGAGCCGCCCGCTACGAAGGGGCTTCGGTCCCGGTAAAGTCTCGGGTGGCTGGAGCGTGACTGCCCGGGAATCTCATGAATGGTCTGACTGAGAAGTTTCCCTTAACACTGTAAACATTTACGTGAAGATCAAGGATATCAATCATTATGACAACTAATGTTAGCAAGAATAATACTGACACTAATTTCCCATGTAAAAGTTTAAAGTAGTTCCTCACTATTAAAAATTAGGATGAAAATAGGACAGGGATGAGCTGACCTCAAAGGTGCATAATTGGTACAGTGGGTTTATTCTGCATCATACTGGTAAGAGCTGGAAACAAGATACTGGGTTTAAATTAAAAAAAAAAAAATCCTGACATTTTCTTTGCAGTTTTTGAATTCCAGAATGGATCTTTATTCTGTTTTCCTAGGTGTGCCAGTAAGTTTTATAAGTTACAAACTGGTGTCCTCTGTTACGTACCAAGGCCATTCAGACTTTCATATGCTAATAGATGGTGAAGCTTTTGTCGGTCCTGAGACAGTGCAGTGACACTTGTTCTGGAGCGATGCTTGTACAGAAGCAGGACCATGGGGGAGAAAGCAGAATAGTTGCATCAAAGTGGTAGTTTACTTTTGTGGTAAATGAGTATTGAATAGTTGACTCTCACAATTAGAGGGTAAATACTATGTAACAGAAGTTTTATAGATATGTCTCCTTTTCCTTTTGTTCCCGCGGGATGGCCGGGAAGCTGGGGAAGCTGGGGCATTAGGGAGGGTTGACTCGTTACTATGGCAACACCTGACCTCCAATCAAGACGTCAGGACGTGATCTCCACCACTGGACAGCAAAGAAGGAGTCGATGGACAGAACTTAGGGAGGGGCAAAAGGGTTAAAAGGTGGAACATCCATTTTGAAGTCGAGCACATGGTGGGGAGTACCTTGCTCCAGGTACCCTGTTTCATTGTCTTTATTCAGTCTTCTGTCGTAATTTTTGATAAGGTTTTTAATAAACCTTTTTTTTTTTTTAATTTAAAAAGTGAGGCTCCTTTCTCACACTAAGGCTGCAGAAGATGTATTCTTACAAAGCCTGTAACTGTAGTTGCTCTCACTTTTGCGTTTATAGATGCAATATGCCTGAGAAGACCATTAAGGCAGTGACTTGCAATCTTGTGCTTAGTTTATGGGAAAACTCAGAACTGACATTTGGTGGCTACACATAAATAGAGTAATTTGCTCCTGAGAAAAAGTGTCATACTTAAAATTTGATATTTTTCTTTTCAAAATGAAAGAAGCCTTTGGCATAAAATTTATTCAGGGTCACATTTCACCTATAACCTGGTTTATTTTTTTCCTTTTCAAACCTGTGCCTAGTTACAGTTTAATATTTGCAGTCTCTAGATTGTCAACATCATTGTATAATAACCAACTTATTATAGAAAGCAGCAAATGCCATGCTGCCAATCACTTGTCCATCACACTAACAGGTGCACTGCCATTGTCAGTGTCAGGCTGAATACTGGGGATCAGTTAGACAGGTGGAGTAATTTACTCATCTTGTAGTGGCAGAAGGGGACACCTTATCAAGTAAAGAAGAGAAGCGTCTTCCCTTGGTGCATTTGGTATGTGGCTATGTAACTTGGATTTATAGTCTCTCTGTAGGAACTGATGTGCAGACTAAATTTCACTCTAAAGTGGGGGAGGAACTTCTTTTAGATATTATGCAAGAGTATTTCTTTTTCTTCTTTCCTTTCTCTTCACCTTATCTACTGTCATTCTCACCCTCTCCCCCCACACCCCCATCCTCAACCTTTCAGTATTGTCAGCTGATTCAAAATGCTTAAAAGATCTGTCAGTCTACTGGAGTAAAAGAAAAAAGATAAAATTTTTAAAAAAAATTAAAATAAGAGACAAACTTCAGTGAGAATGAGAAAATATATGCCTTAATTTTTTTCCACGGCCATTTTTTAAAACAGTGATAGGAAGAGAGGAGTCCAGAGCATGGTTTACCATTTCATTCAAAGAATAAATGTAGAAGTCATTACAGCAAGTACCAATGCCAATCCTCACCTGTCCTGATCTCTGTACCTGTGACAGTTTCTGGTTAATACCTCGAAAGTTTCTGGAGGCGTCAGAGAGAAAAGTTGCTTTTTTCACCTGTCTTTCTCTGTTACTATCAGCGTGATGGACAAATTCTCAGGTATCACCTGTGATCAGACTAGAGCTTTAAGCAGGAGAGCTAAGTTGGGTGTTTTTTGTACTTGTAGCTTCTGACTAAAGCCACCTGTGGTCAGGTACAACCAGTAATTGCCTGAGCCAGTAAACAGAGGTATTAGAGAGATCTATGAGTCTTCAAAGCCAGAATGGTAGAGGCAACATCAGACCAAACAGCGGGAAGGAAGAATTCATGGCAATGGTTTGGAAACCTCACTTTTATAGCAGCACAGATAGCAGCGGCTGATTGGTAGATGAAATACACTGGAAGTTAAGTTACGTTTATTTACAGAAGTATTCCTTGGAGTACATATACCCTCACACTAGGAGATCTGAAGATTAAAAAAATTTTAGGTTGCTAAAGTGCCAGTTTTTTTTAGGGTACTGCTAATAATAGCCTTGACCTGTGGGTTGACAGGGGGTTTGTGGTGCATTGACTGTCTTGTTTACCAAATGGCTTCCATAATCTCCAATTCCATCATCTAAATATGTAGTTCAGCAATTCTTGTAAAGAGCTGAGCTTTCCCTTCTTCTCTTCTCTGTCTACCAAAATGTGATGGGCAATGCTAAGACTTCAGAGGGCCTTGGGCACAGTATCACATTATACCTAATCTTATTTAATTACAGACTGCTGCCAACAAGGCTCCAAGGATGTCCTTGTACTTACTGTTGCTTATCTTGTATCCCTTAAAAGGAAAAGAAAAAAATGTTATTTTCCACTAATCAGTAAGAACCAACTATCTCCTAGCTGCAGGAGTGCTGAGGAGTGAAAAGGACTAGGATTAGCTTTTTCAATGGCAGGCAGCAGTTAGGTGGAGGGTGAAAGCCTGAACCTCTGCAGTCCTTCCCTGTCCAGATTTGACCCAACCTCATGGATTGGCTCCTGAAACATTCCCTCTGTTTACTTTGCTGTTTTTCCCTGCATAACACTACATTGCTGTCATGCATTAACTTCTGAGATTCTTTTTGACAGTGCTGTTATCTCTGCTTAACCGATACTGTGTTTACTGGTATTAAAAAGCATTATCCCACCTGCACCTTCTGTTTACCAGAACAGCGTTCAACCCTAAAGCCTGTGATTGAAAAAGAGATTTTTTTTTTCTTTCTGATGTAATTTGTGAAGTTCAGAGAAAAGTTTGAAGGTTCTAATCCAGAGCATTTTCTTTTAGGTTACTATTTTGGAATTAAATTTGCTAAACAAGAAAAGCAGAAGAGTACTTTGCCTAAATGGAAAAATAAAACAAAAGCAAACAATGCTGAAAATAGCTCTTTGTACTGGACACCTAAAAAACCATTCTGTTTTGTTTTAAATCTATTTTGTTTTAAATTGACATTCTTGCACTGTATTAGAAAACTGGGCTCAGACAATCAAGATCAGGTCCTGGAAATGAGCCTGAGGCTTTAGCTACACAAAGCCCCAGGGCTGGACACACATATCACCTGCTCTCATTCTGACGCACCAGCTAATACAAGACCTTCATATTCCAGGCTTGCTTTGTTTCTGACCCCTTTCTTCCTAGAGAAAAGAAATGTGGATGCACACCCTGACTGCATCCTAATCTGTATGATAATTTGGTAAATCAGGCCCCTAAGGAATGACTAAATTCATGCAGACATGCAATTTCCATCACCATTGAGACTTTTGTTTCTGTATCAAGAAAACCAGAGGCCAGGTGATTCCCTGGCTCCAGGTGGCTTGCATGACAGGGCTGCCAATGTGGAACTGAAGTTCAGTAGACCACAAGGCTTAGAAACAGGAGAAACTTGGTTTTGGTTAAATGCCATTTTGGCAAAATAGATGTGTTGGCAAATGCCACTCCCACTTTTGTATTAGAAAGTATTTATTGTCAGTGACCTGAAACACTAAAAACACTCTTCAAAGGTATAAATCAGGAAATATATTTATTGCTGTTTATTCTTAATAAAATGTTCAACAACAAAATTACTGCAAATATTTCAATTAGATTAGATACCTTCACAATGCCTGAGACTGAAGATTGAGATTTTGAGTCCCTTATACGTTATTTTTCTCTCTCACCTGAATGCAGATTGGAAAAATTAGTTCAGTTATTAGTTCGGCTTTATTAACTTTCTTTCCATTTTCAGGGATACTTTTTAAGGTAAATTATGCTATTCACTGACAATAAGCATGCTAGTGTTCTCTGCTGCTTGCAGTTCTCTCTGCACAGAAAACTGTCTCTAACACAGGGAGTCCAGTTCTTTGCATGACAGCTAAATTTCTTTTTTCTCTCTTAATCTTACAGTTCTGTTTCTCAAAAAAAACCACACCATGCCTCCTCTCTTTCAATAATGCCTTTTGAATATTTCTTCTATTTCTGCTATGTAGTACAATCAAAAAAGAACACAGTCTTTGACTGGTTCTAATATTACGCTTTCCCACCCAGTGATACAATTTTGTCTGAACTAGAACCAATGCTTTCAGATCTGGTGTGTAAAGCTAAGTGTCTGCACACACAGTGAATTGAATAAAAATTGCAGTTAAATATACCACACGTGGATTCAGGAGCTGAGCCGTTAAGTGTCAGGTCTGGAAATGTTTTTTTCCAGAAATCTTTGTGTTCTGTAGCAATGAAGGGAAGAAGGAAAGGATAAAAACCAAGGAAAAATAGTGAGGACTTTTCTTTTATTTTTCATTTCCTTTTTTTTTTTTAAGTCACAATAAATTTATGATGTTGTCTTCAAAGTGTGCATATGAAAGCACCTTTGTAGAAAAACTGAATTCTTTAACTACATGGTGCTGCTTCAGAAGCAAAGCTGCCCTGTAAAATGCTAGGAAGTTCTTCATCACTAGATTGCTTTTATGTGTTCATAAAAGTTCTAATAATGACTTCATTTTTTGAACTCTGTACACATTGAAAAATTTAGGTAGTGCTTACTGCAGTTCAGAGAAGCTGTATACACTGTTCAGACACTGTTTCGTGTGCTTTGTTTTTTTTTTTTTTTTTGTTTTATTTGTTCAATACAACAGTGAATAGAGACACCAGATTTTATAGGGTTTCTGGCTTAAAGAATGAACACCTCTTTCTGTGTGACAATTTATTCATAAGTCTCATTGTCATGAACTGGGAAAATAAAACATAGGGTATGTAACTTCCTGATGAAGATATGCAGATGTCTTAAAAACTTAATCTGTGGCTTAGAGTACAGAAAGCAAAAATATTACTTATATAGGTAAGGTTGTTACAAGATTGAAACCCCAGAGGCCAGCTCCAGACATGGACCATGTCCTCAGCTCATGTATGTGAGGTTCATTTTCCAACAGTTTTTTCCACAACTTGCCATTTAAATGTTATCACATAAAGGCACAGGTCATTTCTCATTAATCTAAGGGACCGTACTGGCAACTGCTTGTAGAATTTTTTTTTTTTTTTTATAAAAAATAGCTCAGCTTTCTGGTCTTAGAATATGTTTTAAAAGAGATGTCTCAATTGAAGCTTTTTTGGGGAATACTTGTATTGCTGCCAGCTTACATCTCCCACTGGGAGCCACTGTGGAGCAGGGATTACCTCAAATAGGTTTTAGCAGATTAAACAAGCCACCAAAAAAAGTCTTGTCTTTATTTTTCCTTCTTCTCTTTACAAATAACACAGTGGACAGAAGGGATGAATTACAATTTAGTATGTCAACCATAACTATCTTGTATCTCAGGAGGTTTTACTCCAACTTTAATAACATATGAGTAAGGTATCATCTCAAAACTTCCAAAGGTAATAGCAAATACGTATGTGACATCGTGCTTGTGGAAACACGTAGCTTTTGCTATGTTGTTGCACTGTTGCTACATTGTAATTTTAATTTTCTGTTCTCAGTCAGTGTTCGCTTTTGTTTTGCATCTGCTTTCAGTGACTGAAAGGCATTTAAATTTTGAAGCAGTGTCTACTGACACAAACCACAAATTTGCCAGACAACAAATTTGGCTTGCTTTTGCACTGAATGAAAGATCTTTTCTTTTTTTTTTATCTCAGTGGGGAAAAAAAAGAGTAAAGCTTATTCCTGCACACATGAGCTGTGGTTCTCTACATGCGGCTGCAATTCTTGCTCTTTGGTCTCTGAGGGCTGTTGAAGTAAATTGATAGTTTTGGGTTTAAGCTGATCTTTGGGTTTCAAGACAGAGAAAATGTTGTGCATAGATACTCAGAGCCTACACTTTATGTGGTGTAGAGAAATGCAAGGCATGTACTGTCTCACGGTGTGCAGCCACAGGTTACTGCTGAGCTGCTCTCCGTTAATGTTGCTCTGTGTGAATAAAGCAGAAGAAGCAGAGCATTTTGGAAATTCCACTCGGACAGTAAAAGTGAAATTCTATCTGAAAGGTAGGGCACATTCAAAAGATTTTATCTTGTTAAATTGTTGCCTCATGCCCTATCTGTATGTAACTGCAGGCGTTTTTCCACATCATAATATTACCTTCACTGTTGTAGCTGATTCCCTGTTAGAAGCAGTAAGCAGTTTCACACTTGTCTCCAACCAAAATCTCTTCCTCAGTAACTCTAGCTATTAAGGGTGAAATGATGCAGCTTGCTTCATTGATAGATGATTACATATTCATTATACAATACAAATTCACTCTGTTGAAGACATGTTGCAGGATTGCTTGCTTTTTCTCTCTGAATTGATCATGAGTGGGTAAATCCTTTGTTTCTTCTACAAGCTTTATGAACAAATTGTTCAAAAAATAATTCTTAAGCCTTCAGAAAACAATTTCATATAATTGGACTTTTTAAAATTCTTCCTGTTGCCGAAGTAAAATGTTTAAAGTGGATGCTTAAGGTCTAGGTATACATTCTTATAATATTTTTGCAAAGGAAAGGCAATCACTTAATGCTTTCCGGTCGGAATTACTGTAGCAGGTGCAAGCAACATCCATTCCTCTCAACCTTTGTATTTGTGCAGTCTACACGTTTTACGTCATCATTCTTTATATTGTTCGTGGTGATATTTTATACTGTAAGAACAAGGGAAAAGGAAAACCAGCCAATTTCCCCCCAAATTTGGCCTAAGCTTCTGCAAAGTTTATTTAGAAAAAGCTTCTTCATATGAATTGAAATGAAATTAACTTCTACAGTAGTATAGTTTATTTTGGATGAATGATATTGGGATTAATTCTCATACACAGAAAGCATGATCCTGTAAATCATGTAATTCTTGAAATGCAGTTAGAGTCAAAAAGGTAATTTTGTGAACGTGACAGTGTGGAGTTCCCTATTTCTTCTTTTTCAATGATTTCTGTATTAAATGTGTTTAGCTTGCAAGTCTAAAAATCATTTTTCTAACTGCCAGATGTTCAAACAGAACTTTAGATCTTAAATCTTTTTCTCATATCTTACCTACAGAACAGAGTTTAGTTACTGAAACTTAGATGTCAGTCCTTTTTTGTGATGGATGAGGCAGAATGGGACCCATCTCCTTCTTCGAAGTGGCAGCTGGAGTGACATTACAACTCCATTGCAACTATTATGAAAACATTGCTAGATGAGGAGACAGCTGTAACTCCGTAAATAGAAACTGTTCTGTGGTCTGGAAAGATATAATTTTTACATTTTACGTTATGTCTGTGCACACCAAAGCAAGCTAGAACAAATGCAGGTATAATTATCTTTCTTTTATATGGAGAGGAAGTACAGCTCAGACTTTGGAAGCTGCATTATTCAAAGCCACAAAGGCTGTTTTTCATAGTCTAATGTGTATCACTTTAAAACTGATTTGCTTGTCTCTATGGCTAGTAATAAAAACATTTTACCTTCCTGAGTAGTTGCCTTATAAAATAGTGGGACTGTAAATTGAAGAGTTGTCAAATGGCACTTTCTTGTCTGGCAAGCATTTCTTCAAACATATTTTTATATGCACTCAGGTATCTTCTTTCACTTTTCCTTTTCATTTCTTAATAGTTTTCCCGAAAACCAGAAATCCTGAACATCTTGATCTCTTTCACCTGTCTTCCCAAGAGAAACCAAAGCCTCCAGGTCTGAGAGTGATCAGAATTAAGGAGCTGTGTAATCTTAATCAGCTGGTACAATGTCCATTATGTCTGTAGGCTCTTTTCCCCCCATCACCTATCTTTTTCATATATGATTCAATATATGATTCAGTAAAACACAAGTATTTAATCCAGAAGTTTCAGTCCCCACTTTTAGTAAATATTTTGCTTGGCAGAAGCTTCATTACACAATAAATGAGTCTTTTGGAAAGAGCCAACTGCTTCATATAAAACAAGCTCCTGTTCCTTTATTGCTTTAGGGGAGAACAATGAAAATTCACTGTTACTGGCCACATCAACCTGAATGAAAGCCAAATAGGAAAATTGAAAATGATTGTCAAGTTCATCATATCTAATACAATAGAGGCAAATTAGAGTTATCTGCAGCAGCAGAAGTAGCAGCAGATTGCATTATAAATCATCATATCATTGACAGTCAATTACATTCAAAACTTTTCAAGCATGAGGCAGCGGCAGTGTTTATCTACTAACAAACTTATTCAAGCCAGAAAACATAGTGTGGGTGCATGAGGAGAATTTCTTGGGGGTCTGAAGGGTTTGCATTATAAGGAGAGAATTTTATCAAAAAATATATTCCATGAAAGGTTAGAAAACATGAAGCCTGGTTTGTTGCAAAATTAATCTTTAAACCTAATCTGCCTTTCTTCTTCCACGGCAGTAAATGCACATTTGATTGTTGACTGGGAGAGCCCTCCAGTAATGTCAACTTCTCTCCAGTCTTCTCTGCTTCATTACCACTTTTGCTTTCACAATATTTCTAGCTCCCTTCTGAGTTCCCAGCATTTTCCCCCTTTCCTTGTTCTTTTGTTTGTTTGTTTATTTTTAATTTGAAGTGCATTTTTAGTTTGTCTTCAGAAGCAAAGAGCTTTCTGTAAATTGTTCAAAGTATGTAACCTTGCATGTTAGGAAATCAGTCCCTCACCTGATAGATATTTAATGAAATATATTAAATAAGTCCTATAGATTGTATAAAAATTGATACAAATTGAGAGAAAAGTCTAGACAGTGTTCTACTAGTCAGTTTATACTATGAACTCTCAGAATTGGGCTGAACCTTCTGAATTAAATGCAATTTTTTCTCTACTGAAAGTTACAATGAGTGTACTTTCTGGCTGTTCCCATGGGCACCAGGGAAAGCACAGAGCAGGAGCAAAAACTTCTGGTCCTAAGAGGAGGGTTTGTGATTTTGCTGTAGTGCAGAAGGGGGGAGGGTGTTCCATATGATGATCCATCTACTTTTTTGATACACATAGAAAGCCCTGAAGCTGCAACAGAATGTAATGCAGGGTTAGTATTGATCTTATATCCACATGCCTGTATTGAGTAGGAGAGATTTTTGGGTTTTAGGGAGAAGGGCCTAAATTTATTTTTTTGTAATCGAAACTGGGTAATCTCCAGAGGTTCTCCAGCACCAGGTCTCTTCATATTTTCGGAATGACTTGAGAAAACTATTGCAATATGGCAATGAATTGCTCTAATATTAAATTTAGTATAAAGTCAAGGTTGAGAACTGTGCTGCTGTTTTGCAGAATTAAAAAAAAATATTTTTAGTAAGAAATAAGAGACCTGAGGCCTAAGGTCTTCCTCCTGCAAGAGGTTTCCTTTGTGCTCTAAGTGCTGCTGTCTCCATCCCGGTTCAGCCAGTTGACTCCAGATGTGCTGCATAGAGGCATGCTTGTGATTCATTCTAAGATTCAGTCCTAAACCACCAAGTAATTTTTGCCACTCAACCCTCTGATTAGCTGGTGTAAGAAGAGCAGGAGGGTAAAGAGCCTAGCTTGTTACATATCTGCTGAATTTTGCCACACCTGGGAACTGATCTTGAGTACCTCTAAAATTAAATAGCCAGTTGAAGTGCTAAATTTAGCACTTCTAGGATAATTAAAAAGAAAATAGAGGTAATCACAGAAAGTCGTTCAGATATTAGGTGAGATAATCATGCTAAGGATCTAGAACAAAAGCTGAGTTAATGCAGATACCATAGTTAGTTGTCTGAAGATAGGTAGGATAAACCTATTAAGTCTTAGATCAGAATGAACATGAACAAAATTGTTACACTGATGTAATTTTAAAGTGCTATTAAATTAGCTGAACAGGTAGAAGAAAAAGACTTCTGCATGATGGTGAAGTCAAAAATGTGTGTGCAATTTTACATTTCTGGAAGCAATTAAAAAGTCTTTTAGCTAATGTTTGTATCAGGGAAGTAAGAAATAAAAATGTGGATACTTTTGTGTGGAATTCAGACACACTGGTTATGCTGCTCTTCTTGAATTGTGCAGTTGACCTATGCTCTGTCTACCCCATGGGTCATAACCTGTCATTGAGGGAATCTCTGGGGCATTAGCTATCTTTTTAAGGGAACTGAATCTCTTCCATTCTTTGCATGATTGCCACTTTATGAAATTCCAGCTACAAAATAGAGGACAATTATGTGTTCATTGCAGTTGTTTGCTTTTGGTTAGATGTTTCAGTGAGTCTGGGCTAAAACCTGTTTCTGTGGTTAGTCAAAGTTTAGCACATTTTCAAAGATTTTCAGTTTTACTAAAGTCTTCATACAAATCTGGCTGTAAATCATATCTTTATTTATCCATCTCCTTTGCCTCTTTCAGCTTTTTGTGAAACACTCTTGCATCCACTATTGAGTTAATGAATACTAAATTTAGCATGTAAGTAGTTTTGTAGAGGATTATGT
Source organism: Leptocoma aspasia (assembly GCA_013399835.1). Classification (NCBI taxonomy): domain Eukaryota; kingdom Metazoa; phylum Chordata; class Aves; order Passeriformes; family Nectariniidae; genus Leptocoma; species Leptocoma aspasia. Next base: position 907,320 of record VXAX01006772.1, read on the forward strand.
TCCATATCCGTACCATATTAAGAAACTGTGGTGTTTGGTTGGCTTCTAAAGCTTCTTGACAGCTGGGGCATGACAAAGAAAGCTTTTCTGTATACTTGTTCTGAATTTTTTTGGGCATGGATTATCAAGTAGCCATAAATAAGCCTTATTGACCCAGGTTATTATTTTACGTTTGCTTTCACACATTTCACATTCTGAGTTGTGTTGTGTGTTTTTTTCTAAAGAAATAGGTCAGGGTTAGTAACTCTCTGGGTGATATTCTGAGAAGGAGTTAAGCCAGAAGGACTTGATTTTTTACAAACATATATTTCCATAGCCATCGTGAATAAATACTAGATTTTAAATTATGGTTTTGATTACTTGAAATTTAAAGTTAGTACAATTGTGCTATCATACATACAGAAGCAAACTTGTGATAGGAACATTAGTAAAGACTAAGAGTAGAAATTTGATCTCAATAACATAAAAAACTGTTCAAATCACAAATTTGTGATGTTTGTGGGGTTTTTTTTCCTCCTTTTCAATACATTATTCAACTTAAGCCATCTTTTGGAACAGTTTTCCAGTGGTTTTCTTTTTAGCTGTGGTCATAGAAAATAAATAAATGATTTTTCACTTGTACTACATGATCCTGCACAGATCTACAATACCTGCATGGTGTTGACCAAAATTAGTACAACCTATCTTGCTTTAAGCAGTGTATGATCCTTTATTTTAGACCCTGGAATTGGTCTTGGAACCCAAATTTTCTGCTCACTAGCTTTATTTGGTAGGGTTTAATGTTATTAGCAGACATGAACAGGGCTTTTACAAAGCAGTTCTGACATACTGTTTAAGTAGGCTTTAGATTGTAGGAATTCATTTGATACTTTGTTCCTGCTCTCTTATTGAAGTGTATGCATTGCCAATTAATATTTGGGATTATGTTCAAACTCTTGAACATACCAAACCCTCAAAACCATCCATTTTCTTGTTAATGCAATAACAGCCTCATCAAAAGACTTTGTATTATAAGTGACTTTCCTACAGTTGTAGGCCCTTGAGGTCCATCTTTACTAAAAGGAACATGACCCAATTCCTGTACTTCCAAGGAGAAGTTTAAAAAAGCTCTTCTGTTTCGTAAAGTGATGGCATCTTTTTGCATTTATTTTGGTTTTCTTGGTGGGTTGGGGTCATGCTGGTGTGGGGACAACTGTCTGTGCTATTTTTAACTGCTTCCCGGAGGGGAACACCTTATCTGTAAAAGCTGCAGAAACGCATGTGTTCTCAGAATGCTGTCTATATAGATGACATGCGTAATTTATGTAAAACTTTTGGGATTTGCACCTTCTATTATTTTGTAGGAAGGAAAATGATGGATTGTCAAATCATGCTACATGTTTTAATTTTTGATAGAAGGTGCAAATGTGTTTATACAAGGTCACTCAACTCCTGTAAGAAAGGTTATTAATGTGAGAAATTATTTGCTGAGGTAAACCACCTGTGTTAGACAGCAAAATTCATCACTCCAGTCTTGTTTAGTCATGTGCAAAATACACTGTAAACATTAAAATTTCAAGGAAATTAATGCTTATCCAAAATATTTTCAGGCCCTCCTAGCAGGAATGTTGGGGATCAATGATAAATGGTTTTGATGGTATCAACACAAACAGTTTCTTTGATATGGTATTTGTTCAAGATTTGTGGGAATTGTTACACTCAGAAAGGAGAAATTGGATGCCCCAATATGAAAATACCTGGCTAATCAGGTTATAGGCAGTCAGAAATGAAACATGAGTTATCAATGTGATCCTGTAAAATATATGAACAGGTTTACTGTGTGCGAGACATGAAAAACAATTATTCAAGTCAGTGCTTCTGAGGCCGTATCTAGTATGTTGTGTAGTTTTGGTCATCACATTTTAAAGAAGATTTGAGGAAGCTAGAGAAAGTCCAAAAGAGAAGAGTAAGAATGATGAGGGATTTTGAAGACATGACCTGTAAAAGATATTGATAGAATTTGTTTTATTTAATTTACAAAAAGGAAGACTCAGGGAAAATATGGTGTCTCTATCATGCACAAACTTGTTGCAAGCAGGATACTGCTTTTCTTGTCCACTTAGTGAAAGCGAAGAATAAATGGGGTTAATCTACAGATTAAGTTTAGGGTAAAAAGCATAAAAGCTTATCAGGCAGTAAATCTCTGTAATAAACTACCCACATGTATTTTCTTTTCTGGAGTTTTCTTCAAATTTGAAAAATGTCTGACAAATGAGTGAAGTATAATTGCTTTTGTATATTTTCTGTAGCTGAAGTAGATGTTCCGTGAGATCTCATTTCCCATTCATTAATATGAGTCCGTAACATTTACGTTTATTGTACCAGATTTATTTAGCATTTTTGTGCCTTGGTTCCTTATGCTTCAAATGAAACGATGCTCTCTCTCTATTCGCTAGTTGTGGTGAGAGTATATGTACATGAAATATTTAGATTTCTTGGGTACTGTGACAATGGAAGCCATATACATTTACACTGTAGAGTGACAGACAGCTACTCTATGCAAAGTCATTGTGAAAATGACATTTCTTTGTCTTGAGTTCTTGTTTTCTATTTCTGGGAGATCGGAAGATACGGTGGCTTCACAGAGTTGTAAAGGAAGTATCTAACCTCAGTTGTGCCTCTTGGGACCCATTGGACAATTTTTGGAGAAGTGTTATTTGCATATCTCAAGTCAATTCTTTGGCAAGTATGGGAAAAGTTCCCAGCTGCCAGTTTTGACAGCCACAATTCTGGCAGCTGTTAGCCTTGAAGGGGAAGGAGACAAAAAAAAAAAAAGAAAAAAAAAGAGTAATGGCATTGGTATTTTTGTAGAGCTTGGGTGACATTCAATATAACCTGCTGAAAATAATAAAAATAAAAAGGCACAAATGTGAAGGAGAGAAAAGGGTTCCAACTTATGGAGCAGATAATAGTAATTTAGTATTTTAAAGCAACTCAATGACTATTTCATCTCTGAACAGTTCCATTTGCAGCTTGTTAAATTGAAAGTAGAAATAAGAAATTATAGGCTGAAGGAATGGGGTTAAAAATAAATCCTCAAGTGGGCCAGCAAACTGCAACTTCTTGGGGAAAAGTGGTTTAGCAAATGTCAGTTTTCTGTTGTTATTTTCACAAGAAAAGGTCTGATACTGCTAAGTATTTCTCAAAAGGGAGGTTGCTTTAATATAGAGGTAAAGATATATAAAAGTGGTTGTATAGAATAAATAGTTTTTTAGGTGTTTGAAGGATTTAGAGGGAAAACTTTATGAAGGGGAGAGATGCTGTTTCATGCATTTTATTTTTACTTGCAATATTTTGATTGCACTTCTACAAAATAAAACAGATGAATTTTTTCAATGAAGTGTGAGGGGATTTTAGGGAGACATCTTGATGTGGCTTGGCACTGGTTGCTGGCTATTTCAGTGGGATTTGTGCTTTCATTCACTAGGAGACAATAGTCTTCTGAATGCAAAGCTGTTCTTACAAGAAATTTTGCTTGGTTAGGAAGCACGTAATTTGACCTGAAGATCACGTTACATTTTCTCTTGTGTTGAAGTATTATGGATAGTATTAATCTGTATTTGTCTTTTGTTTTCTACTATATGTTATCATGATGCATTGCCGTTACAATAGCAGGTAGCCTGTCAACACATTTACTGGACCGTAACCCTCGTGGGATAATCACTGAATTTTCATCAAGACTGCAATGATTAGTGTTTCTGATTATGATAATCAAATAACTAATTAGCTATCATGTTTCAGAAAAGACATAAAACTTAAAATGTTTTCAGAATATGTTAAGACACAAGTTTTAAGGTACTTGGACTTGGTTTTGGCTTTAGTTTTGTTTTTTTTTTTTTTTCCCCACAAAGCTTAGGACATATAGGATGAAATGGAAATCACCAGTTTTTACTGAAAAGGAGCTGAGTGGTTTCTCACTGTCCTGTATTTCTGTTCCTTCCCCATAATTTTGGGCATAGCTGATTAAAAAAATATGCTGTGGAATTACTACTGGACTGTATAAGAAAAGGCAATACATTTTGTTTCTGGGGTTTGTATGTTTCTTTTCCCTTTTCGTTATATTTTGTGCCCTCTTTTTCAGATTTTCAGAAGTGTTAAAGTCTCATTAGATGTCAGTGTATAGGCAGAGGTAGGTCTCATCTTCACAGATTGCCTCGCAGCGGTGTTGCATTGTGGCAGTGACAGGGTGTTCTTCTCACCTTTATGTCTGTTTTCTCTTTTTGTATTTGAACAAGATGAAAACTTATGGTGGTGTTTCATTCAGATTTCCTGCCTTCAAAAGTGACTGTCTACTGGAATTGTTGGGCTTTCATGTTTGTTTATTTATTTATTTATTTATTTGCTTGTTTGCTTGTTTGTTTAATGATATGTCAGAGAAAGAAGGCAATGCTGGAGTTTGTTAAAGGATTCATTACAGGCAATTCCAGTTCCTTGTCCTTTTCCAGAACTACTGTGGGATCTAGATACTTGTATTGTTTTCCACACTGTCCTTCATCTGTGCTCATTTTAAATGTCACAGAGAGAGGTGGTGACATTATGCTAATTTGTAATGGATTCTAGTGTTACATTGCCCCATTTCTTTGACCTCAGCAAAGAGCACTTGCTGAGAAGAACAGAGGATGATTACCTCCCCTCTGAGCATGAACTAGCTGCTATGGCTACATGACCTTGGATTTAAAGAATAAACTCTAAAATTGCTGTGCAGAGGTTGTACTGGTTTTGTGCCTAAAACAAAGAAAGGATTTCAAAGAGAATTTTTTCTCCTCTGTGGCTGAGTTTATAGATTCTTCCCCATACAATATATCTCTTATTCAGAAATTCCCCTGTCCAAGCTTGTGAGATCAGTTTTCAGTAAATGTGAAAAGAACTTTGGCTCACATATATTTAGGATATGCTCTTTAAGAGAGATGAAGCTTTTATAGGAGAATTAGATGAAAGACAAAGTATTGGAGTTTATTATGAGTTCATGGCTGGAATTAGACTGTTCCTGTATCAAGATAAGGATCTTGCCTGAAAGGTTGCTGTGGTTTGATCCTCCTGCAACCTAAATGCAGGAATTATTGAGCTCCTGACTACAAAAAGACTCTCAAAGCAGCCCCTGAAACTATATCAATTCTGAGCTGCTAGAATATAAAAAATGGTGACAGGATCAAAGGCATAGTCCAGCCATTACTGGTCTTTTTAAAAGAGAACTGAACAGGGTCATGTGAGAGGACCCTATGAATGGTGGAATTGAAGGAAGATTTCAGTCTCCCTTTGAAAATATACTGGCATTAATATGATTTTGAAGAGCATGAATAAGAAGCTCTATAGTCAAAGGGCTGCTGCAGAAGCAGGTTTTTGGCCTTTTTAAAGTCAATTGGAATTACACTGGAGCTCCAAATAAGGGGTGTGTAAAGCCTGAGGACATTATTCTGAATTCATTCCTCACCCAAAACCCCCCCTCATCCTCCGTGGGAGGATGAGGGGGAGTTTTGTGTTGTGCAACACTATCAGTTCTTGATTCTGGTTCACAGTGAAAGATAAGTCCACGGTGCAGCTTCCTCATTTCTTCTGAATCAAACAAAGCAAAACAAAAGAGAAAAATCCAGTAAACAGATTGGAATTCCTTTTGGGAAAAATAATCTGTTTTCTCCAGATGTGTCCTGGTACTTGGATTTTGAAAGATTAGGTGGCTCACACTTGGTGGAAGTCAAAGGCTATTGATTTCTGCCCATGGAATAACTAATATTTTCATATAATACTTTCGATTTTGAATCTTGACACTAATTATTTTTTCTCTTGATGATTACCAGATCATTAATGGTAGTGAAGTGAAATCTCTAAGACTATCAATTTTCCATCACCAGAACAGGAAAAGTAAAACTGTGCTCTGAACAGATGCAGATTGAATGTCAATTTGGGTTACTGTAGCATTTTTCCCTCCATTTTATAGATAGATTTTATTCTTGAAGGAAAAGACCTTGGCTTTGGTACCCCTTTGAACTCCATAGATTTTAAGATTTCATAGTTGGCTAGATTTTTGTGGATTTAAAATGAAGGAAAGAATACTAATCTTCGTTAAAAAACCCTCAAGCTTTTCAGTCATACTGAATGTCTTCCTGTTTTCATATTTATTATCTTTTCACCCCTTGAAGCTTGCAATTGTTTGTGGTGCCAAGTTGGCAGAAAAGAAGCTTAAGATGGTATAGAAAGATGATATTAATGTTCATTATATTCTTATCTTACATAGTGGAGGTTTGGGAATCAACTTACTTCAAAATGTCACCTGCATTCTGGTCACATTCACTCTCCCAAGGTCCAGATAAAGTATGCTCTATGTCTAAAATGAACACTTGTGTGGGTGTGCACGTGTATTTCTGCAGATAATGAACTGGGATTTTTTTTGAGTGTGTCCTCAGAATATCCCTAATCGTAAGACCCTAATACATTATTGAAATCTAAAAAATAAATCATATTTCTGTCAGCTTTCTTTTTCCATAAAGAAAACATATTTCTAAACATATGCAACGAAAAAATTGAACTGTTTTTAACATGTCCAATCACATCTGTAACAGAAGCTAAAATGCATCTGCTTGTGGATTGTGTGGGGTGCTTAGGAAGGTATTACAGTTTTATTTAGCAAGAGGTAAATTTGAACTCTGAGCTAAAATACAGCTACTTTCCATATTTAGATAGGCAATCACTTATTTTAATCAGATCTCAGTATTACAGCATCGTACTTCACCTGTTTCAGAAATAAATTTCTGTGGGAATAGGCTGCACAGCAGGCTGGGATTTTTTTAGTACTGTGGTAAGACTGTATTTCATATTAAGTATCTAAAAAGAGTTAATTCTGTGGTGTAAAGCTAAGTTTATAAAATTGTACGATACAAATAATATGTTCACTACACAAAACACCTCAGTTCTTTGATAGAGTTAATCTATTTAGCAGCAAATGGAATGAAATCCTTTAGTTATCAATGAATATATCTGATGTATTCTTTCTAACACATTATTTGGGCCAAAATGGCATTTGTGTTCATCTGGTTGTAAAGTTACAAATGCCTATATTTCTTGCATTAATTTATTTTAAGGATACTTTCCTTTATCAAGGAAATCACAGTGATCTGTAGAGCTGTTATCCTATTGCCATTTGAAACCTTTCATTCATTTTCTTTCTATGAAATAAATTTTTGGCAAGTAAATAAATTTAAGTGAGGAAGTAGCAGGGCAGATCCCATTACTGTTCGATGTATGTTTCGATGGGAATTTTTTTAAATGCATACCCATGGCAACTTGGACAGAACAAGAGTATAAAATTCAAATATAGTGGTTATGAACCACTGAAACCTGAGAAGAGGCAGAGAATATATGAAAAAATGTGATCCATAGCAAAATGTTTCTGCATTCCTTCTGCTTTGTGAATAGTGACTTAAAATTCTAGTTTGAAATCTAGTTTGAATATTGTATGATGGAAAGATGGACAGTAGTGGAATGTGAATAATCTCTGCAGTTGGGCTTTGAAATACAAGATTGACTTTCCTAAATGTGAGGTTTTGCTTACCATTCTCCAATTGCTTCTTTTTTTCTTCATTTTTTCCCTTGGCACACTTAATGCTTTGTTGAATTTTAGCTCAACTAGTCTGGCTTGCATATTGCAGATCATTTACTAGGAACCTGCTGGGTTACTTTCAAAAAGTTCTTCAGTTCTTAAATAAATCACCAACAATTCCATTGTAATTGTACATTTAATGTATTATTTGCAAAACCCTTATTTTGAATGGGTAACTGAATAGTGATTTCTTTTATGTTTCTGCAGTATTTTGGCTGTTACATGTGCAACAAATACACTGTTAAGCTTCAGTTCTAATTTAAATATTGTCCAGGAATACTAGTTTATTGTTTTCTGTTTCATTATTCACTTTTAAACAAGGTATTTAAAAATAGATCTGGTCTAAATTAATCTTCCCTGATATTTTTAGGTGTGTTTAATTATGAACATATGCCATGGAGCCAAAGTGTTCTAAATGTACTCTAATTGGAATAAAACATGCAGTAGGAAAAAAAAAAGTTATCATTATTTGATATCTTTACGTCTCAATTTAATTTTAGTTTTGGAATTAAAGGAAGAGAGTTATTCTTAACATGACATAGATCCATGATTCAATCCTTATCCACTGCTGGTTGTTGCTTTCCGCTGTGAACACTATCCCTCTTCACAGAGCCCTAGAAGCCCTTGTCAGTGAAGACGTGGGCAAAGAAAGCATTCAGTACTTCAGCCTTGCCCGTGCCTGCTGTCACTAAGATACCTGCCCTGTTCACTAACAGTACAACATTTTCCTTGTCCACTCTCACTACCCACACCACGGTACAAATTCTTGTTCTTATGTCCGTTGCAAGTGTCAGTTTTAGGTGGGTTTTTGCTGTCCCTAACACCAGCCCTCTGTGCCCTTGAAGTGCTTCTAAATTGCTCTTTTTGTGACTTGTTCTGCTTTCATCTCTTGTAAAATGCCTTTTCCTCCATTGGAACAATATAGTATTGTACAACTATATAGCCGTGTACAGCTATATATAGTTGTGTGGCCAGCAGAGTGGGGGTGTGACTGTGCCCCTCTGCCCCAGTACAGGAAGGATATGAACCTGCTGGAATGAGTCCAAAGGAGGGGCCACCAAGAAGCTTAGAAGGATGGAGCAACTCTCCTGTGAGGAAAGGCTCAGAGAGTTGGGGTTGTTCAGCCTGGAGAAGAGAAAGCTTTAAGGTGGCCTAATTGCAGCCTTCCAGTACCTGAAAGGAGCCTACAAGAAAGATGGAGAGGGACTTTTTACAAGAGTGTGCAGTGACAGGACAGGGGGCAATTTTAAACTGAAAAATGAGAGGTTTAGGTTAGGTGTTATGAAGAGTGTCTTCACTGTAAGGGCGGTGAAGCATTGGAACTGATTGCTCCAAGAAGCTGGGGATGCCTCATCCCCGGAGATTTTTAAGGCCACATTTGAAGGGGCTCTTAAGGAGCAATTTGGTCTAGTGGAAGGTGTCCCTGCCCATGGCAGGGGTTTTGGAACTACATGAGCTTTAAGGTCCCTTCCAACTCAAGCCATTCTATGATTCTATGGTACTTAACACTACTAATATATGATATAAAAATAAATTACAGCTTTGTAAATATTCTGCTCCTTGGTATATTATTATCCTGTGATCTTTGCAATGATACAAGTCAGTGCATATTTACTTGTATTTATTTATTTGCTGTTGTGGTCCAACAGTCTTTCATGGTATACTTTTTATGATTAAGTGCTTATTCAGATTGGTTGGGATGTATTTCAGTAGTGTTTAACTTGTACCAAACTTGACTGAGTGTGCATCAGGCACAGTGGATAAGAATCAACATACTTTTCCTGATACACACAATTTTTGAGAACGTTGTCGGAATTATTATTGACACAAATTGTTGAATAAGCAAAATGGAAATCACAGTTTTCCATCTTAAGGTTTCAACCCTATAAAAATGTAAAAGTCAGGTAAGTGCTTTGCAGGAATAAAATGGCTACTGATGGTAATAATATCCTTTTCAGGTAAAGCTATATAAATAGATGTGTATGGGATGTGTGTATGTGCATTTTTATCTAAACTTAAGCAAATTGTTGTTTGATAACCTTCCTCCTCCCACAGACCCCTCTATTTTGATCTCCATTTAATTTTGCAGAAATTTCCCACTTTATGTTCTAAGGAACTTGGAATATAGTCCTTACCTATTCCTTCCAATACGTGCTCTTTATACTCTTTCTTCACTAAAGGATGTGAAAGAATGTATTTCCTGCAGGGCTTTTAAATTTAGAGCATGGGGTTCTTAATGAGAGAGTAGAAATTGAAGCAAATAAATAAGTAAAACATGGTTTAGTAAGGAATAACTGGTGTAGCTGAGAGAGTGCTAACTCAGGCCTGATGTCTGTTGGTATTTTAATGCATCCTGCAGCATAAATATAAGACTCCTGCCTCCTTAATTATAGAAAACACATTTTATAATGGTTCTATTGATCTTTCGTGAACAATCTTGATCTTGTAGGAAGGGTAGATGGTGCAGCTAAATAGCAATGTACACTGCTATTGCTTTCCAGCAGGGTACAGGCATTGAGAGCTTCTTAAACAAAAATATTCAATTATTTTGTAATTTATGTAGCATATGTTTTCAATATTCTAAAAAGCAAGTGAATATCGTTCTCAATTTCATGACTGGGATTGTTATCGGCTTCTGTCATTCATAGGAAATTACGTCCTAAAATCTCAATAGATAGTGTGTAGCTGCTGTAAAAGCTAGTGAGATGAGGTAATGCTATGTAGGCAGCACAGATTGTCCCTGATTGAATACAGATTGAATATAGTGTTTGGAAGAGCTTTTGCCAATCACTGAAAATAGTCATTATGTAATTAAAGAAATGCCTTCCTGGATTGAGTGACTTTTTTATAAGGAAACTAATTAGTGATCTTAAAATAACAATGATATTTCAAGCTGNTCTTGAACAGTTTTTTAAATCTAGTCTTTCCTTATTTAAGTAGAGTTTGGAAATACGAGCTGACTATATAAACTGTGTCAAATATCTCATTCCAGGAGATGGACAAAATCCTTCTGATGTTACTCACAAGGGATAGTTTTGCATAATTCAGTGCAATTGGAAAGAGTATTTGATAATAAGAATAAAGGTCAGAAACACAGGAGGAAAAATTGTCTTTCTTTTACAAACAAAAAACATCAGTACACTGTGTGCCAAATCTCATGCGTCATTGGATAGGGGAATGAATTGTGTGGGATCTGACAAGTTCCAAGAACTATCTAATGGCATTTTAAAATCTCATGTTTTGTTGTGACTTTTCACAAATACTGTTTGTTTACAATTTAGCAGATCCTTCAAAGAAATTACATGCTCTTCAGGAAAATGAGCAGCTATAGGAGGCAAGCGAGCTTACTCAAACAACAGAGACCTCTGATTTAGTTCTGTCTCTCTCACAAGGTAGAAAAGCAGCATTTCAAAAGAAAACATTTAGATTTTTACAATACTGCTGCAAAATTACACTATTTGCTGTCAAGAAAGTAGAATGTAGGGGTCCTATTCAGTGACGTTTGATACGAGGAAATACTGGACTGAAGTTGGTAAATAATTTTTTAGTATATTTGTCATTATGGAATTTTTTTTTACCTTATGTATCCGTCATTAAATATTTCCTATCATAAGAAAAAATGATGAAAAATTTATAAAGACTTATTTAATAAGTAGGTGGGCTGGGGTTCGAGATACCATTTTGGGAGAAGTTTGATCTGAGTCTGGCAAGGACTCATTCAGTCATTCTGAATGAGCAAGGATTTTTATGGTGTCCTTTCTTTCAGTCTCCAGTCTTCTTGTTGCACTTGTTAGCTGAGAAGAGGAAATGTTTATAACATGTGGGGAGGATGTAAGTCTGTTCTCTGTAATGATGTGACACACTTCTGTTGATGTATGCTGAGTTCTGCTCTGTCAATAATGTGGACCACTCTAAGGTCAAAACTGCAGCTCCCATCTTGGCCTTGTGTCCTGCTTGCAGCCTTGCTGTGTCAGTCCGTGACCCGAATACATATTATTTCTTTTTATGATTCATATTATTTGTGGGATTTAAGACTGCTGTCATCTGAACAGGAGGCAGTAACTGATGTAAATAGGTCATGATATATTGATAGTCTTTGGATGGAGAACAAAGCCTTGTCTTTCCATCAATATAGAAATAGGAAGGGACAGAATATGTGAAACACTTGCATTTAAATATTCACTTATTCTCTTGGGCAGTGACATTTTGTATTAGCTTAAGAACCGTAACATATAGCAGTGTATGTGGTAAGCCACAGCAATCTAGTTGAACTGTTTGAAAGGCACACAATTTCCTAGAAAGCTGTCAGTGAAGACTTCATGTATAATCAGGGTATAGTAATGCAGGACTAAGCAGAGCTCTAACAGAGATCCATAGTCTGGTGTTGAGTTTCTATGAGCCATTCAGCTTCCCCATGTAAAATTATCGGACTTTCAGATTTACAGATATTTTCAGTGGTTTCTGTGACTTGCTCTGTCTGGAGCTCTTGATGTTATTTTTTTCTGCAGTGAAGCTCGTTATGGATAATCACCTTGAGCTGTGAGTAGCTGACTAGTTTTTCACAATCATTTGGCAGTCAAATTCGGTGCAAATCAGCCTAGCAAAGTTGACAGTATTCTTTTCACAACTGTGCATGAAATCCCTATGTGATAATTTCTCATTTGCAGAAGACTGGAAAAAGACATTATGAGGTATGTTTCTAGGGAGTCTTCATGTTTGTGTCACTGACTTTCTCCTTGATCACTTCAAGGGTTCTCTTTTATGTTGCTGTATCCTCATTAATTTTGTTGCCATTCTCAACCTGTTTTTCAGTCCCTTTTTTTGTGTGTGTTATTTTACTGTGCTTTCTATAGGCTATTAATTTATTAATATTAGTTATATAAAATTAGACATAGGGAAAATCTTTTACATTAATGCCATGAAGTAAAATGGTCCTGAAAAGATGCTGCAGAAATACTTTTTTCAATCAAGCAATTCAAAGAACTTCTTAAACTTGGCAAGTCTTGTTAGATTCTGGTGTTGAAAATTTCTTCTAGAATCTTCGTAGTGCTTTCAATTTTATTAAGTTTTTGGGTTTTGTTTTTCTATTTAGCTCAGTAATCTGATTTTCAGAATGCTCTGACACAAACACACTGAGCATGTCCAGGTCATCTCCACATTACATCGTGAACAGTGTGTCACAAGCACACTGAGGTCAGAGTAAATGTCATTGGCAGGATGGGATAGTCTTTATTTACACAAACATTTTAAACATTTAAAGTATGCAGTTAATTGCCAAGTGCTACATAGATCTTTCCTAAGACTTACCAACGTTAGCAGATTTGCCAATAGTATCCAACTCAGTCATCTCATCAAATACTGTGATTACCTTTCTTTGACACTGGCATCTCATTTGATTAAAGACTTATCCTTGAATTCTAGGTTCTTCCCAACTCTAGCCAGAGATTGCTTATTTAACACAAGATGCGAGTACCTCAACTTAGCTTTTTTTTCTTATGAGAGAAACTACTTATTAAATGGGTTGCTTAATATAAAAAGCTGAAAAAGACATTTGGATTTGAAATTGGTGTATCAAACCTCTTAATTTTATACTTAGTGTGGTAAGCATCAGTGTCAAACACCATTGTCCAATTGTAAATAAAATGTGCTTTGGCAGGTGTGGGATTTCAGAAGGTGCCTAGATACAGATGAATTTAACATATCTCTTTTTTACTTGCTTTAATTTAATGGAGTAGTTCAGCCCTAGTTTATCATGTGGCATTTTCAGTGTTTTATGCTCATAGCCAGGTCTTACCACAAAAGATATTTTGTTTCCTTTATGCATCTTCCTTGGTCCACAAAAGTTATTCAAGCACAAAAGACTGGAAACATGCAGATGTAAAATTCCAGCACAAACATGATATCTTCACAAAATATATCTTCTGACTCTCCTAGAATAACTTGAGCTCTTAGGGTTGATCTACACATAGAAGTCCAAAAATAGTTTAACTCTGGATCTAGGATTCTTTAGGAATGTTTAACTGTACACTGTAAGACTAAACAGATCTTCCTGGTTATCTCGGCGATGACAGCAAAGGAATGGGATGAAAATATACATTTCTTTAGGCTGATATGAGTCAAGAAGCCCCGAGATTGTAGATTAATTTGAGAATTGGGCTTGCCTGTTATCATTGCAGTAATAGGAGTATGAGTGGCACAAAGTAGAGACAGACTAGTCCTTTTCCTTTTTCTCCCCATGTTGGAGGAAGAAGAAAAAACCTGCCCAAACACCCCTAGTGATATATCAGGTTGGTTCTATGCTGTAATCCTGCAATATGATTGCAGCATATGTACGCCTTACTGATCAAGTAGATGTCAATTTAGCTGTGGCAATGTTGTGTTCAGTGTGGGCTAAAATATTCTCACACCTCATCCTTTGGGAGATTTGGCACACTGGTATAACAGTTGTCATTACCTTCTTCCACTACCATCATTGCCCAAGGTTATATTTGGGGTCTGACTGCAGAAGTACCTGGGACTACAGTGTAGGCAGAACAGTGGGAATATAAATTGTAAATATAGATAAAGTATAGAATTCTCTTTCAGTGCTGGGTTTGGTTTATTTGGTTCTTCCCTCTCCCCATCTCTCCTTTTGGAGTGGGGGTTGTTGCTTGTTTTCTTTCCCTCCAGAACAAAACAGGAAAGATGTAGTTGAATGTGTTGGCTCATCCAGTTGTGTTTATAAGAACATGATCAATATTTCTCTGTATTCCTATATCCCTTCAGACCCCTTTTTGTGTCTGAAGGTGTATTTGTCTAAGACAGAAAAGGAGAAACTTAAGAAAGTTAAAGTAAAATATCAGTAACTGATAAGAAGCTAAAAAAGATTTCTTGTTGTGTGTGTTTTCAGTTTTATTAGTGTGACTGTGTTTAATGCTCAGTGGTTTGCAATTTCAAGAAAAGCTTAAACCTCTGTTTCTGTGTACTTCCAAATCTGAAGTTCTTTCTATGCAATATAGCTTATGAGGCACGCATGCCCATGCGCTCACTTTCCCTGAAAAATTTGTGAAAATTTCTCTGTCCTTCAGAAGTTAGTTTTTCCTTGCATTTCTTTACCTTTGTGTAGCAAGACATTAGTGCAGTTCTTTTATCCGCTTCTTTTATTGCATCAATAAATGTTCTTCTTGGCAAACCCTGTTTGGCAACAGTTTTTACTGCATGCTCAAATAAAAAACAGTATGGAACAGCATACAAACACATTGTAATATCTTGAAGTGTGAATTAGTAACCTTCAAACTGTGTTTGCTGCCTTGCCATTCATGGAAATATACTCAGAGATCCTATTTTAATAGATGGCAGTGTTTGCCTCTCTTACATACTTGTTTGTACGGTGAATAAAGGATAAAAATTATTTCTAAGGGGATCTGTCCTACCTGTAGTAGAAAGCAAGTTTTGTATTAAGGAGCAGTAAAAATTTGTATTTCCTTTCTCATTTTCCTTCTAGCTCAAAGTTGTAAAGGTCTTCAATTTAATATACTTTTTGATCTTTCCTTGAGAAATAAAACTGTTACAGGATATTTGCCTTTTGCTGGTGTGGCATCTAGGCAATAATAATTACAGATTAAACATTTAACTTTTTTTTAATACTGAGCTTCTCATTACTTTGCTCTTCAGTATGTATCATTAAACACCATGCCTCCAAATAAAGTATGAACAGTTATTACTGTTATTTTCTTTTAAAATAATTACTTCTATGAGGAGTTTTATTTTTCATTTGTAAAGAAAGCATTGAATTGATCTTCTGTTTTGAAAAAAAGCCCAAAACTTTTAAAAAAATGAATTTTGTAATAAAACCTTTTTTATTTATCTCAATCAGATAAACATTGATGACCATTATTAATTCTCACTAGTCTGAATTAAGAATTCCTTTTGAATTCCATCTCCTTGAATGGCGGTTCAAAACATGACTTAGAGATTTTTTCTGGAAAAAAAATCGCCCCAGAGGTATTGACAGTGAAGTAAATGGCTGTGTCTAAATGGATATATGTGGAATACTTCCAGCTTGGAGTGAACATTTTGCCATATCTCATTTCTCTCAAAGGATGGGACCTCGGTAGCTGCACATGTGGTTTTCCATGAGACCAGCACAAATTTTACTCGGTGTCAACACAGAAAATGAATCTTTCTATGAGCAAGGATTTCTTCTGTGGTTGAAGGGGACTAAATCAAGTCTAACGATTGAAAGAAATAGGAGACACAATTCAGAGGAACTGAAACCAGAGCATTATAAACAGAGACGGAGCTCTATATAAGGTTAAGTATCTAGATAAATGTTTGTTATGAGGGGGCATAATTGGGTGAGTCAGACAAAGTAAGGAGTTGATAAAATTAAAATCCAAAATCAAAAGCATTCAGATTCATTCTGGCAGCTCCAGAAGTTCTTTAAATCTTTTTTTAATGTCAGGAGGTCTGCTCTTTATCTAAGAATGCACTTTTAATTAAGGATCACATCACTGTAGTAAGTGGGTGAATCACAAGTATTCAAAAATAGAAATCCTTGCAGATTTATACAAAAATGTTTATTTTCAGAAAGCTTAATTGCATGTAAAAGCAGATGGAAAATTAATGGAGTTCACTTTATGTCTGAGAGCAACTGGAATTTGAGTGCACAATAGAACTGGCTGGGAAATGGAGGAAAAAAAAATACCATTTCATTCACATTCACTCACAACCTTCAAGTGGGACTACTTGTTTTTTCTTTAATGGATATTTCTAAAACTTCCACTTCTTCCCCAGTTTTGTTCACAGAGGACATATTTATTCCTCTCCATTTCTCTTTTTATATTTTTTTCTCAAAACAATTGCATTTTTGAGTGTTGTGGTAATTATCTCTTGGTTTAGCTTGTGTCTTCTGGCATTTGGCACAACAATTCTGTATTTTCAGACATTTGAAATTTGCTGTTGTGGTGCTTCTTCCATAGCTGCTGCCTCATTCTGCTGAATTTAGAAGGGGAGCCCTACAAATATAATGAGTAAATTAATTCCTTCTTGCTGTCACAATTTTTTTCCACTGGTGATACGAATGAGTGGGTGAAAATCTAACAATTTCACTAGTTAACTAAATAGTTTAGTTAACAAAAATAATTTCATTAATCGCAGTACCCATTTCTTTGAATTATTCAATTAGCATACATAAGAATGGTCCTAATATACTGTGTTCAAGAGTTCCCAGCCTATTATGTCACAGATTACGACAAACGTTGTGTATATACAAGATATTTTTGGTTTTGTGTGGGTTTCTTTTTCTCTGCTTTCTGCTCCTGCAATCTGTGGTCTAAGTGACTGCTGGCTCAGGGGCTGTGTCTTATCTTTGTGTTCTCTAGGTCTTGATGGACTTCCATTCTGCAGTTACACATGGAAAAAGACTGGTGGGGTTGTGTTTTGTTTTGTTTTTTTCCCTGTGCTTTTAGATACTTTCTGTGCATGTAAAACCTTATTTTACATTTCGCTGAATTCAGCTGACAGCTGAAGTAAAGTAGTAGTTGTTTCTATGCTATTTCTGTAGATCTGAATTGTTAATTTTCATCTGGGAGGTAAAATGCATGCACTTAATTTGTTTTCTGATGTACTTTTATGAAGTAACAACTGGGCATAACTGAGTATCAATCATAAGGTTTTTGAAAAAGCTTTTAAAATTATGTTGTTCGATAACTATTTTGAAATAGAAGACTAAATATAGAATAACTTTATATCTGTCCACTTAGGCAAACATTTTGAATTCAAAGTGTGAAAAATAGCACTGGGTAAAATACTCAACTTGTCCCAAATACTGTGATATTAATTAAAATGCCACTGGAAGTCAGATTAGGCAGTGTTTCAATGGAAGTAGCTGTTCCTGTCACTGTGTTTGATGCTTCAGCTGAAGCGGTTTTACCAAGTCATTCAGTGTGCACTGTATGAGCATCTCTGAATAAGACTCCTTCCTTGTAGGGATGAGATCCAGAAATCAATGTCAGATGGAAATCAGAGTTCTCAAAGTTTGAAGGATTGATGGAAAGAGATTTTAATGAGTACAAATTTCAATCTTTACCTTTATAAATTTGTCAGAAAGGGCAAGCATGAAATTCCTGGTTGTAGATGTCTGGGAGACATATTTGAAATTAAGTAGCTTAAAAAAAGTTTGAATTAAAATCAAGAGTAATATTGTGATTGAAATGAAGAAATACTTTTTTCCATATTTTACCTGGAAATGTAACTCAGATTTTGAGGAAATTAAATATATGCCTGTACCTTTGTGAAACTGGTTGATAACCCCATTCCAATTACTTCCCAGTAATGCACATAAAATTTAATTGATTTCATTCAAGTAGCTATTTCTTCTTATTTAAAATAAATAAAAAATCCTATCTCTCAGAAACATGCTTACTCAAGACACCACAAAGTAGAAGACTCAAACAAGGAAAATGAGGAAAAGTAGCCTGCTTTTTCTTTTTAATTTAAGCATGGCATCACAAAAAAAAATTCTGTAAGCTGAGGTTAATTTTGTTGATGATCAGTTACAGTCATACAGTCAATACACCATTTTAATTGGTAGTACTTCTGCATTTGTGTCTTTAATATAAACTCAATTTTTTTAATAGTTCTATTCTGATTTTTTTCCTGTTTAACCTAGTCGAATTTTTCTTTGCTAAAAATTGTGTGCTTGTGCCATACATTTTATATTGCCACTTAAGGAGCTAATTTTAAACTATGATGGGCAAATCATTCAAGTGAAAACGAAGGTAGTTGCTCTTTCTTCATGTAACAGGATCAAATTAAAACTGAGTAATAAAAACAAAAGGAGAGAAATAAATTAGAAGCTTATTCATTGTAACAGCTGGGCTCCATAGCTACTAATTCTAAACCTGAGATTTGCCTCTTTCAAATATTTATTCTGAAATAAAAATGCAATTAAGAACGAAATGGGGAAAACAGTTGAAAAAAATTCTGCAGTTTCTGCAAAACTTCTTTGGATCAGATTATATAGTCTGCTGAAGTAGAGCCTTGGTCCTTTTGATACTTGGGATTATTTTTTTTTTTTCAATAAATATTGCATTGAAAACACATAGCTTTATGATATTCTTCAGAAATCTATGATAAAGATGTCCCTTTCTTACATGAACCTGGGCGAGAGCATGCCTGTGCCTTGTGAAATACAAAGACTTCATAGGTAGCGAGACTTTGAAAGAACTCTGCATGCCACAGGCAGAGTCTTTTCCCAGGTGGGATTTGAGAGAAGAGCCATTTTGTACTCAGCTGCATGAAGCTAAAACTGGCAATGGAGACACTTCATCCATGGAAATTCCCCAAACTTGGCTAGACTAGCCACAGCCCTAAGCAAGCCGGTCTTGCTCTCAAGTTAGCTTCTGCTTTAAGCGGTTAGACTAGAAAATTACCCCAATTTCCTTCTAACGAAAATTATTCTACAGTCATAAAATGCAGTGTATTTTAAAATTTGACATAATGGTTGGGTTCAGAGTGCATCTTCCTGATGTGATAGCATCCTTCCCACAATAATGGCCATAGCTTAATATTATGCTTTAGCTCTGACAGCTCAGATGTCTAAAAGCTATTGAAATTAAATACGGCAGCTCCCCACGGGCATCCCACAACCTTTGCTCTATAGCCACCTAACCAGAGATTTACTTTCTTATTCCCTTCTACATTTTCATCTTCTTGGGAAAAAAAAATGCTCCTGAAGTCCAAATGTTGTCATTTTGACTGAAGTTTAACTTCAACTAATTATAAGTGCTTGCAGTGGTCAGTGAATGCCTAGCAAGCCTTGCTCTAGAATTTAAAAGAAACGAAACAACCAAACCCACAAGAAATTGTATGCTCTTGATTGTTACTTATTAGGAATGAAAATTTTGGGGAGAATGGTTTAGAGAAAGCTTTTTACAGAAAGGTTTCCCAAACCTGTTATCGCAAATACAATGCCAGTTGCAGGTGTATTAGCTTCTATTTCTACAACAACAATAAGAAGAGATGAGTCTCTCTCACTTCTGCTTTTTATATCTTGTTTTTCTGTCGGAGTTGTGAGTTGTTAGTAGAGGAGCTAGCTGGAAGTGACAAAATATATGCAGAGAAAGGGCTTTAGCGTTATGAAACACTTCTTACTGAACACTGACAGAGCCCGACCCTCCGCTTTCTACTGTCCATATGCCACCATCTTTCCTTAGCCATAAAAAGAGGCTTTGCCAGTCCCCTAAATGAGGAACCAAACGTGACAGCTCAGCTGATGGTGTTGACATTGGCAGCAGGCTTGATGGACAGAACCAAACCTTGCCGTGGACTCTCTCCTGCTAATTAGCTGTTCGAAGGAACTCTGTGTGCCACAGGCGCAGTCTTATTGGAAAAGGACATCTTTGCCATTCACCCTGACAGCTGTGATGCAGCTGTTCACAGTGTGAATTGAGCACAGCATGGGAGGGGGGAGGGTGGGAGGTGAAGAAGGAGGAGGAGGATTTAGAACAAGTGGCAGCTCTGGTATCTTGCAGTGCAGTCCAGAGCTATAATAAACAACTGGAATGGAGAAGAGAGAAGATGGGAATTGAAATTTATAAAATGGGAACATAGTTTAGCATGAAACAAAAGGAAGAGTGAGGGAAGGGAACAGGACTGCCCCATGAGGGCTTTTTGAGGCACCTGGAGCTGTACAGTCTTGAGATTAGTGCAGGCTGAGGGGTTTAACGTACAAGCCATCCCGGTTTTCTATAGACTGTGCACATGTCCAGGGATATTAATGGGAGATGTGCTCCAGAAAGTCCTACAAGTGCAAGTGTGGGGAGCAGCAAGGGCCTGAATAACTTACTGATGTACCATAGATCTCATGGCTTTGGAGGGAGGGTAGCCTCTTTCCCGGCTGAGGGAAGGAGCTGAGAAAAAGTACTTGCTGTTTGTTCTGAATGATTGTAAGTGGGGAATGAGAGAGTTTGAGAAAGTGCTCCTGCTGTTTTTCAAAGCAAATACCCTTGCTGAGGCAGGAACTCTTACATGCTAAAATATACTGTTATTTGAGATTGGAACATGTCCTCTGTTGGAACTGTGGAAGACATGTCTAACTTGGTTAAAAGTTAACTATGCACTACAAACAACAAAGGTGTGGTGTTGAGGATGTGGAAGATTCAGTTGAAATAGTGACATTTTCACTGGTCTATGTTTGTTAGTTCCCATTAACTTTTACTGGTGTTAGGTTTTTAATGGATGGAGTGAGAGTCCTGTTTTGGACCTTTTGTAATGGCAAACTATCAGTTTTAAACTTACCAAACATTTTATAATAAAATTTTAGAAGGGCAACAGATTGCAAAATTATTTCCAAGGTTAAAGTAGGTTTGCAATTTATTAAAATGTTGATGTCATTTAGGAGGTAAAAAAGCAGTTCAGAATAAATAATTGAAATAATAATAACAGCAACATTTCCCTCCCCAGAACCCAGTCTAAACACTTTAGTTAATGCTGAGCATTAAAAAAAAAAAAGTTATTACAGCATTAATTGATTTTCCTCTTTGTTTTTTAGAAGCAGAAAATTAAGACAAATATTTTGCTTGCAATATATCTGTCCTAGGCTAAGGGAAGGAGTGATAGATTGCTTTGGAAAACTTCTTTGTAGAAAGCTTCTGGTATAATTTTACAACTGAGTGGGTTAGTTTGTGATAGCATTGAGATTTGGGATCACCCTGCAAATTGATTATTTTTAAGATTTTTTCTTTTTATTGCTGATTACTTATGGGTTTTATTACATGCAACTTCTCTTTTCTCCACTGACATACAGACAAAGTAGCTAACAGTATGCTGCAGTTTGTAGCCAAAAATGTCCCAAAGCAGATGTTCCTATTGTCATAGCAAAGAAACCACACATATGCTTATAAACATCACCAGTGTTTTCTTTTTTTTTGTTATATTTAGTACCAGGCTCTTGTTACCTCTTATCTTGCACTGAAGAAGCAATAAATAATATAAAAATAAAACCAAACAACCAAACAAAAAAAAAATCAAAGATTTTTTCATTATTTATACTTATATAAAAAAGAAATCCAAAACACTTAGAAAAGATGAACTTATACATGGGGGACTTTCTCAATCAATCCTTGCTCTTCTTTATAGTTGGACTGTTCCTGTAATTTTATTTGAGTTTACGTAATGTATCCTGTACTATATTTACAGAGGCTTGCAATGCCTTATGGTGACATTCCGTTTATTATCAGTCCTGACTTGTCAGGTAATCCCAATTATTTTACTGAAAACTTTAGATATTCTTCATAAATATTTGATATGCTTACACAACCTGAGGTCTCAGATTTTATACAAGTCTCATGACAAATGCGGAATCAATATTTTGTGAAAGTAATTTTGCTCAGTTAAAAAAAATTAAAAAGTAAGTGTTTACATGGTTTGCCCACCACTTCTTACCTTTTTGTTATGTTTTTTAAATTTTGAAGAATTCAACAAACCATTTAGAAACCAGTGGCTCTTTATATTTCTCCTAGCAATACTTTTCAAAATTGTATGCTGTTAGTGGTTTTTAAGTGCTTAGTTTTTGACATCTGTTCTGTGTAACTGATTACTCAGCTTAATAGCTTTAATAGTAAATCATATCAATTTCTTTTCATAACTGATTTAAGTATTCGTTGCACAACTTGAGATTTGGGAACTGCTTCTATGTATTTTTCAGCTTTAGTAGTAAGAAAGCTTTAAAAATTTGCATGTACTTTTATTCCTGTGATCTTAATTTTGTAAGTTTGTCATTGCACATAAAATTAGTAGTTTCATACGAGGGATTTTTTGTAACTTTATATTACTAGTCTAGTTCACTAAAAGTGGATTGATTTTGCATCTATTTTTGCAATGGCTATATATATTTTTTCTTTTCAGCAGGAAAATGATATATTCTCTATAAGCATGTACGTTCAGTGCCTGATATAAGGCAATTTTGTGTGGCTAGTTCATGGATGGCTGCAGCTGAACCTTTGCATGCTATGCTATATTAATAACATAAAATCTGACTTATTTTTGTTAATGACTAATTCAGGAGTTCATTATATATTTCACTTTTATTTAGATTATACAGAACCCAGGACAATGTTGGTAGATTCTTAGGAGAGAATATATCTTCACGTTTCTTGTGAACTGCCAATGTTTTTCATAATGAACAAACCTGGGAATTTTAATTAAGACCCCTGCCCTGCTAGTCTTAAAGCTTAGGCAGAATTTTGCCCAGAAGATGGATGCAACCTGTCAGTCATGAAGAGAAGACTTAGAAAAGCCCTTAAGGGTTAATATGTTTATTAATCGTGCTGCATGAGATTATGAACTCAGTAACAAAAAGAGGAGAGAGGTTGGGAAATTTTGGAGAATTTTTAACCTTGTTAGACTGTATAAAATGACAAATCAGTGAGGTGAAAGGAGAATGACAGTTTCTCTCATTCTGTTTTCACCACCAATATCTGTTGTTTCTTTACTGCTGTTGTGACTGAAGGACAGCGGAACACTTCTCTAGACACTGGCTATTGGATACACTTATGAAGAACAAATGTATCAGTAAGATATTTTATTTATTTATTTTTTTAATTTAACATTTTTATGATAGTGAATTTTGTTTTAATCTAGGAACTTTTTATTAGAGATATTATGATAATCCACAAGCCACTGATACCTTCAGCAGTCATAATCTTCCAGATTTCTTCTCTCTGAAATTAAAATGGTATCCCTGAGTGCTGCAGATATAATCTGTTTGATGGCATGTTTATGTGTTTATGAGTTTCTATGAGTTGAACAGCAAAGAGCTGTACAGAGGAGCACAGCTTTTCACCTAATATGTCAGATACAGTCAGTATCCATTGCAGAATCATACGTATATTCAGTTTAGTTAATATATACATGTATTATATATATTAGGGGGGCAGTTAACAGGTGCATTAAATTGTGGGGTTTTTTTCCTAAATAACATTGTAAGTATTAGTAAGCCACAGGGGGATCTTTCTGTGTCTTTCGTTCAGGGAGAGAATTTTCATGTTTAGTTTCTCCTCGTTTATTTTCCCTGGTCTTCCTTGCACTCCTCCTTGCTCTCAGTCTCTTTCACATTCTTCTGCCCTATTCCTATCACACTTGTCATGTGCAATACTGCACTTTCCCATGCCTGCTCACTGCCTCTTACATTTTCTCAGGTGTGGTCTGTCTCTTTCATGTGCTCTCTTGTGTGTGCTATCACTCAATGTCTTACTACTTTTCCTTGCACACTCGCTTTCTTGCTCTTGCTCCCTTGCTTTCCCTTGTTTGCATGATTTCTCTTACGCTCACTCCCTTTCTCATTTATGCTCTTGAATTCTCACTCTCTTGCTTCTGTGCATTGTGTGTCTCTGTCTCTCCTATTCTGTCACTCCTCTCAAACTTATGGTATCTTACTTTTTTTTAAGGGAAAATATGAGGTTTTTGTTAGCCAGAAAGTGGTCAGGTATCAGTGACTGTTATGGTCTGATTTTTAAAGTTATTAGAAATGCCTCTGCCCGAATTAAGATGCAAGTCTGACAGTGACACAAGATAGGTTGATCACCAGGCACAATACTGCTTTATGAACATTCTTAATTGAATTCATGGGGAGAATTTTTTTTTTCTTTGAGGTATTCACTCCCTCTTCCTTCCACTCCCTCCCTCCCTTCAATCAAGTGGTTGCTTGGAGGCAAAGAGAGTAAGGGGAGAAGGGAAAGAAGCTCATTTAGCAGCCATGGTAGACATAAGCATCATAGTACCAATCAATCAACACACGTGCTTTCCCACTGAGACTCCCCTGTGACCTTGAGGAGTGTGACAAATGACTTAGAGGACAGAACAGACAGAAGGTTTGTGATAAACCAAAAAATTGTGTTCTTCTGGGTGATGAAGAAAAATAAAAATGAAGAGTGAGGGTAGATACATATTTGGTTTGAACAGGAGTCGATAAATTCTGTAACTACCTTTCACTGTACTGGCAGTGGTTAGAGGAGTTTACTGTCACAGTAATCAAGACTTCTTCAATAAACCTCACTGCAGTGTTTACAGTACTTCTTTTTTTGGGCAGTACTGCACTACTTTATGGCTCTGAGCTCTCAGCTGTGGCTGGAGGTAGTAGCAGTTATTGATAACTGATTCCAGAGGTAACATATCTCGTCAAATTCATGTTGAGGGAAAATAATCAGCAGAGTGAATCACTTAACCTGGACAGACTTCACTCACTCTGAAATCTGCAGCACATTAACTCAGTCATGAGAAGATTATTATTAATCATAAATTTTTGATACATCAATAAGTGCAGCAACTTACAGTCTGGTTGTAAATACAATTTCAGCAGATTTTTAAAAACTATTTTTACATGTGTTATATATTTTTTTTTAATAGAGAAGTTGAAATATGCAATCTTTTTGTAGTTATTATGTATCTATAATGCAGTATGGGAGAAGGGTGCATTTTCTTGCACACCCCAATATATGTCTGGCCTTAGCAGAAAACATTGTTTGTTAGGAGAAGGATCTGCCACATTATTCATACTTAGTGTCTCCTTCAGAATGCAGATTGGTATTTTCTTTACTGATTCCTCCCATTCCATTTTTCTCTCGTTCCTTTTACCCTTATCAACATGACTCTCTGTATTTGCTCAGCGTTAAGCACCCAGTAATTGTGATTGCTATTATGTATTTCAGTCAGCCAAACCACTGATACTCTTGGTACTATATTTAGATTCCTCTACTTTCCAGCTCTGTTAAAAAAAAACAAAACAAACCAAAACGAACAACTAGTCACCTTTCTGATGAAATATAGACTGTTGAATACACATCAGAGGTTAGTAATGCTTGTTCTCTATAATTGCCATTCCATTCAAATTCATACTATGAACCTGATTTTCTAATCTCATTGCCAGAGTTTAGAAAACTATTTCCCTTCCAATTCCTTTCTTTGTTCTGGGTGGAAGAGATCTATTACAAACAAATTTGAAGACTTCATTTTCTTCTAATGACAGACTTCACTTTGCAATGCAGGAAAAGGTATTTTTGGTTCATTAGACTCAGTAGCAGTGCTAGTAAACCAAAGGCTAAATAAAAGGAAGTGGCATGTGTTTGGGGAAGCAGGCAGTTAAGTGTCATCATCCTTCTAATGACGTTGAAGCTGGTCAGATTGACTGGTAAAATGCCCAGGTCTCCCTTGTAGCAGCAATAATCCAGTATATGTCCGATGTTTTAGTATATCAGAATTGTGAGTTAAAATAATAGAAAAAAGCATTACCTTTTGAAGAGTTGACATAATTTACAGAAATATAGTTTTTTTAAAACTTTGAAAATGAGGAAGTGACAAGCCCTGCAAGGTCCTAGAAAATGACAGGAGAAAGTAGTCTGTTGCTGTTTCAAAAGACTTGTGTTAAGTATACCAACAAGGTAATTCGCTATCTGAAGGCAGCAAATATGTATCGAGAAATGAATCAGAAAACTGATTCTTCCTGGAGATTTTAATGTGGTTAGTAACCCAGTCCTGTAGAACAATTAAAATCTTCAGCACTTTACTGAAGGTAATTCTGTTTTGAAAGTGTTAAGTAACCAGATTTAGCTGAACTTTTCATTCAGGTAAGGCCAAATTGGTACTGTGCAACTTTGCAGCCCACTTGTCCCCTCATTTGCCCTAATGAGGGCCTTCAGAATGGGTCTAGCAATGGTAAATGCCAGAAAAGTGGGATTATAGGTTGGTGTGAGGAAAAAGATATAAAAAGAAAGGTTTGCGTCTTAAGCCATTAAGAATGAATTGTATTTCCAAATGCTATGCTCTATTAATATGAGTAACTATGCTCAAGTGTAGAATATAAAGCTGTGACTTTCTATCTAGTAGATGTTTCATATGCAAGATAAGATATTTTGCCTGACATTACCAGAAAGCCAGTAAATGGTTTTCAAGAACTTCAGCTTTTCCAAGGAAGAGTTGTGGAGTTTTTTGTTTGTTTGTTTGTTTTTTTAAACACTGGATCATTGATTATCATGTTGACATGTTGTCCACTTGGAATTAATTTATTTTAGTTGGATCTAGTCTGTATCTACCAAAAGTAGTTAATCTTAAAAAAAAAAACAAAAACAAAACAAAAGCAACCAACAGATAAAAAACTTTGGAAAGTATCTTCAAGGACAGGGAAACGTGAGCATCTGGGTATTTGTATTAGTTTGGGAACACAAGACATGTAGCTTTGTGTCTCAAAGAGATAAGGAAAATAGAACAGTAACTTGAACCCAGGTCATTAAAGCCCTAAGATAACACTTTAATCATTGTACCTATCCATCCTTTAGAAGAAGATTATTAATGCAACTATTTTCATCTCCTGCTTTTAGAAGTCTGTTTTCTTATGAAGTAGCAATACACCTCAGTGGAGAGTTTTGCAGCTCCTGCCTGGATTTAATACAAATTAAACAGTAGGTTGTGTTATCAATGCTGAAAGCTTTCAGGCTGAATTCAGTTGTGGTTTATCCTGAAAAAGAAAGATGAGCACATTTGATAGTAGAATCCCTGTACAAATGTTCTCTTTATATGGTGGAAGTATGGATACTTTTGGCTCATTCAGTTTATTACTGGAGGTGTGAAATACTAGAGGCCAAATATTGAGACACCAATATAGTCAGTTTGATTAAAACACATGGTTTTGTAGGGTGAATGGAAGGTGAATTTGGCTATAAGACTAACAGTAACTCTGGGAAGTATTAAGTATGCTTTTAATGTAAAAATAAATAGTTTTATTGGGGGGAAATAAAAATAAAAGTTTTGAAAAGAGAGCACAGTAAAATTAGAGCTTAACAGTTTGCATAGATAAACTTTGCTATAACAAGATTTAGTTCATTAGAATGTTATGAAACTTTGTGATGTTTGGGAGAATGTGGTATTTCAGGTATAGTCTAATGTGTTAGACTGTACCTGAAATTTGTGAAATATAGTCTAATGTGGACAAGCCGGTTATGCTTGTCCATAGATTGATAACTGTGGAGAGCTTGCCTTATACAGGAAACATAAACCCAAAGCAAACAAAAAACATCCTTGATGTTGAATTGAGGAAGAAGAAGCCAATATATTACCTATTTAATGGTGACATTGTTTCTAAAGAGAACTCATTAAAATAGGTACTTAAAATAGAAGTTATGTGACCATAGCTGGGTTTAAGTGTAGGGTGTACCAAAGTCATTGACATTAAATTAAAATTTAAGTTATTGGTAATCCTTTCAGTAACAAATATTAAACAATTACTTTTAACAAAACAAAGCAAAACAAAAAAGAAGAACCCCATAAAGGTTTGTCATCTTAATGTCCCTGTGTCTAGCCTTTAAGGAATAAAAGAAAAAGAAAGCCTCTCAATCTGTAATGAAATGAATTTTATTTTGCAGGCACTGTGCCTGTGCCATTTCATTTCATTACCAGGATACGCTGAGCGGGCTGGAATCAGCAAGAACTACAGGCAATGCAAGCTGATGATAAGCATTTCATCATGGCCCTAAACATATTAAATTTTTAGCAATAAATTTTATCAGCACCATCTTCATGGCTGGATAACATTTCCCCCCCTTCTTTCTTTACCCCACTCTCCCCTCACCCCATTGGCTTTTGCTCTGCAAATACAGCTTGTACTTGACTGTTCTGAAAACAAATTTTTAAGAAATCAATAACTAAAAAAACATTTACAATTTAGCTAGTCCAGTAATTATCCTTCAGGCTACTGCCTCTACTTACTGAAAATGGGAAAATAAAGTTACAGTGTGAGCAAGGGCAACAATAGACGAACTTCATTAGGTTTTGTGACAGTCCTGAGATTTCTCCTAAAACTAAAATATATCCCAGGGGATAATATATTCAGTTGAAGACCTCATTCCCAGACATTTTGTCTTTATACAATACTGATATAGAAAACAGAGATATAACTCTAAAAGAAAAGGTTGTATATTTGATATTTCTAATAATGTAGTCAGTAAAGTGTCACCAATTTCCAATGGCTGCAATGGTGAAGTGGCCAAAACCCAGCAGTTCCTGAGTATCAGGACTGGGAGAAAACTTAATCTACTGAACTACCCAGATGGTATCCCAGTAATCAATGACAGACTAAATGGGAACATGTAACTGTGAAACAGAAGGAGTGGGTAATGATTTTGGTTTAGTCTAGAAGAGGTCTGTTCTTTCTGAGCACTACTCTGGGTAACTGTGTAGCATCTTTAATGATAGAAAGGTGCATATTTAAGGACACCCAAAGCATAATAAACCCGGAGCTTGTTAGGGGCTAATTAGTTGCAAAAGCAGCTCTAGACTATCGGAGGGTAATCCTAATTGTATTAGTAATTAATTTTGTTCTTACATAGTACTATAGTATAACTCATCACTGAAAATGTGGTTTTAAGCAAATACATTGTTTAAGTTTTGCTTGATATTGAATGCTGACTGAGTGGTCTGCTGGGGAAGACCACACTCACAGATATGTTGACTGGTAATGCCAGCATGTCTAATATCGTGATATAACTCAGGAAAACATGAAAACTCAACTGCTCCTTCACTAACCTGTATAAGCTCATTTTGAAGCTTGTAGTGCAAGAATCTAGGGGACAAGAAACAGTTAGTGATGATATTTATACAAGCAATCACTGGTCATATAGCCATACACAGAGTAAGTAGGGTGAATGCTTCAAGATCCTAAGAAATTTTTAACAACTGTGTACAGCTTCTCCTTTTTCTCTTTCTCATGCTTTATACAGAAGTCTATCCTGCTCCTCTATCTCATATTTCTGGTTCCTAGTCTTACTGTTAAAAAGAAAACCGGTTTGCATGTGAGGGAGTAAGGGCTGGTAGCAGTGGAAATTGGGAAATTAGTAGGCGTACCTCCATCTTGTTTAAAAAAACACCCCGGGGGTTGAGAAAAAGCTAATTGTTATGTTAGGCTTTGAAACATGGGTAGGACGGTCTTTATCTGATTGGTACCTGTACCCTATTAATGTAATTATTACTTGCACACAAGAGGAAAAAAAATGTTAAATGAAAAAATACTGGAAAAAATTCTCTGTCAATACTTACACAGAATACTAATGTTTTTATGCATTAAAAAAATATGATTAATTGTTCTTTAGTTTTTGTTATATAGTATAGTATTTTTACTGAATTACATTAGTGCAGCTTATCCTGTGCATATTTCAAAGCCTGATGTAGGAGATATTTCTACAAGTTGCTTTGGAAAGGTTTTGGGAAGTAGCAGCTGCCATTTCAATTCTTGGAAGTGGGTAAATTATTCTTGAGAGAATGTAGGGAGCCTAGGTACCTTCTCATATGGTTTTCATCACTGCGGTGCCTGAGCATTTCATACAAGTAAAGATAACAATAAAGGTTTTTCTCCTTCTTCCTTTCCTGCTGGGAAAAATACAGCAATGGCTCTATGGGACATCTGGCACAACATATAATAAATGATTAGAGAAGTTTCTCTGCACTGAGTTTATCAGACACTGGCTTGGTCCCCATGTGGTTGCATTACATTTGTCCCTATGCAGAAAGTTTAGCACACAAAAGGATACTGTAAATAGGGAAGGAATAATCTGTTCTCTGTGTTTTGTCCATGGCACATTCAACAAGAAGTATTTAGCTTAAACTGCAGTACTGAAAACTCAGATTAAAAGTTTTTCCTGTGACAGATGCAAAGCACCATCATCTGAAAATAGATTACCTGGGCAGACAAAAACCTGTCGTCACTGGAGTTTTATTAACGGCAGAGTCAATAAATATCAGTTAATAAAACTATTGGCAGAATTTTTGTCATGTCCTAGAGTATAAAACAAGGGGATGGCATTCTGCAATTCATTTTAACCTTTTAATTTTAGATCTCAAAGGAAACACTAACAATGCTTCTTTTGTTAGATATGCACCTAGAAATTCAGTGTGTGACTACTTCTACAAGTGACAATCTCACAAACTCCTAACTCTCTCCCAATGCATTTTTTTCCTTCCTGCCAGCCTTCTTTCCTTACAATCCACAAATTCAAGATCAGCAACAATCAGGTTGCTCAGAAATGGTACCCCTCAGTGTCCTAGCTCACTAACACATTTAAGCTTCATGGCCAAACCAGCTCAAAAGAGGAAGCAGCAAAATTTAAGACCAGTTCTTTCATAAAAATATTTTGGATTTTACTTTGACCTATGGCATACTAATAAATACTAGAACTGTGTCTGTTTTCTACTCCTCCAAGGATCAACAAAGTAAAGCTCCTTCCAGTAGAACCAAATAAAGAAAACTTTGTGAAAATGTAGGTGGAAGTCTCAGTCAAATAGAAGGTGACTGAATTTAGAGTGGAAAGGTGAAGATGAACAATTCTGTAGCCATATCAAAGAATTTTTTAGTTAATCTGTTTCAGAGCCAGATAAGGTCTTTATTCCATATGTCCTTTGATTTGACTGAAATTCTTTTCAGTTAAGATGTGGATGAAGACTCATGTGCTCACCAACTTGTATGAACACTTGACATATATAAAGCTACTCCTAGAAATATAAAATGCAAAAATTGAAAAGTATTTTTTATTTTATTTTAATCCATATGCATATTTTAATTTTAAAATTCTGAAGAACTGAAAGCAATTATTTGGTTCAAGAATATACAAGAAAATAATCTACACAAGAAAATAATTTCACTTTCTAAGTCATGAAAACCCTAAATTTTCCTTATGCTAATATCATCTTTATTATTTATTCAACCTCTTCCTAAACCGTCTTGTTCTCATTGCTTTCTTTTTATTTTCTTAATATACAGGCCTAGCATTCATTTCTCCTTTCTGTTATTTCTGTAATTTTCACAAGGGCAAATTAAATCTGTTGCATGACAGCATTATGTGACAGTTCAGTAGTTCCACAATTCCTACAAATATTCTAAGTCTATTCCTGTCATAAGTGCTGCTTCTCTGTGTGACTTTCAGAGAGCAAAAGCTTTTTATAGGCAGCTGTGCTAGTTGTCCCATTCTCAGTTCTTCAAGTGAACACAGTGGCAGAATTCTGTTCTGCTGTGACAAAACTCCCTGAGAAATCATCTCATCCCCATCATGGATTGTACACCTCCTGATGCTGCGCAATGCAAAGTATCTTTTCAATTTCCACATGCCTCTGATGTGCCTTTAGTCTCAGAACTTGTTTTTTTTTATTTGCACTGAATGGTCTTGAAATGAAGGCATCTAAATATATTGACAATGGCATATAATCTCCTGATTGTATTATGTTCCCTTCTGTTTTCTTACCAACATCTTTTGTTCTGTATTACTGATATTGCCATTTTAATAAGTATACATTTTAAATAAAGAACTAGAATTAGATTTTTTAAGACAATTTCAGTTGCCCCTGTTTGCATTGCTTTGTAGCAATGCAATTTCCTATATGCCATTTTAAAATATTTAAAGCTACCTGGCAAATATAATTGCCCATTTGTCCCTATGCTCATTGTTACTGTCACCAATGTCATTTAAGGAGTTATAAGAAGGTAATACTTTGTGAAACAGTTCAGCACTAGACAAATGAAGCTATTTTACTACTCTCCAAATGCTGTTCTTGTTCACTTCCAATCAAAGCACTGTAAGTGGTGTAAAAGAAATATGAAATTATACGAAAAAATACAATGGATGGTGGCAAACCAAGTCATAATCTTGTGGGCTGTCATCCATCCATACTTTTTCTGAAAATTTGGAAAATATTGGCCTCTCTCTCTGCAAAACTCATTTCTAGATTAAAAGAACTGCTTTTACTTTCCAAGTCCTAAAACAGTTGCCAGTCTTCATTAATTTATTTATAATTGTGTTCCCCTTCTTCACGCACTTGCCTTCAATATCCCCCTACCAAAAAAAAAAAACAACGTAAAACCTGTGGGGATGAAAATTATGGTATATGGCTGCAAGCCTCTTGTGAGTATGACTAAGGTATTTTTGGTGATTTCCCATCTACCTTTATGGATCCAAGTTCTGAAGTTTCTAATAGAGCACTGCGGAATAGTGACAGTGTTGTTAGTTGTTGAGAAATGCTGTAGAGACACAACAAGCATTTTTCTTAGATGCGAAACATGACTTAAAGTGTGGTTATTATTCGTTTGTCATACAGCAGTGACTGAAAATCAGTTACCTATTCTTATCCTTTCTGAATAATCACCTTTTTAGAAAGTGCAGTGATAATAAAAAATATGTAAATGTAACAATAATAGTTACATGACAATACAAATACATGAGTCTTGACATTACCTGCCACAATCTCCTGAGTTTTTTATCATCCCTACTGGTGCAATCTCAATGATATTGAGAAAAGACGGATAGAGATTTGCAGCTACTGTGTTCCTTATGTCTGCAACTTTCCTTATTTGCCATGAGATGCATGTTTCACCTGTCATCAAGTCCTAAACTTCAGACACCTTTTACAGGGCTATCATTTCCAGTCTGCATGAGGCTGTTTCTTAGACCTTTGCATTTCTCTTTATCGAGTCTCATAAATTTTGTGTTGGTCCACTCCTCAATTTTATCCAGTTTCTTCTGGACTGACTCTTCAACTTGCGAGGTCAAGCACTCACCGAATATTGTTTCTGTCTTCAAACTTGTTGAGGGTGCAGTCTGTGTTGTCATCCAGTGTGTAAATTAGGTTACTAAACAATTTAGAACCACAAATGAACCACTGGGAGAATCTGCTTGTTACCAGCTGTTAGCCAGGTGCCCAGCTTTGGTTTCATGTCAATACAACCAACCCTCACCCTACCTAGCAATCCTTTTTTTTCTAGCCCCTTTTCCAGTCTCCTCACCTTCCATATGAATAAAGTGTTTGATTTAATATCTACAGTCTTGCTAAAGCCAAGATAGGTTCCATCCACTGTCTTTTGCAGCCAGACATTTCATCAGAAGTGGCGGGTTGGTCCTATCAGCTGGTCAAGCATGACTTAGTATTGGTAAATCCATGTTGTATATCCCTGATAACTTCTCTGTCATGTTGCAGATTCCTGATCTGAGGATCACAGCATTATTCTCTGTGTCTCTTTTCCTTGCTTTTTTAAGGATCAATGTAATGATAGCATTTTTACATCCATCAGGGATCTCATCTAATTGCCATGCAAGTTATAGACAGTGGGCTAAAGTCACGCCACCCAGTCTTACAGCCCTCTCAGGAGAATCCTGTCAGGTAGTATGGATTTGGATTCATCTAACTTGCAAATATTGTCCATAAGCTTTTGTAAGTTTTTCTTTTGGTGTGAATAATAAATATTTTGTCTGTTAATTACATAGGATATTCTCCTTTGTTTTAATTTTATAGAACTTATTTTTTTTTTATAAAGGTAAATTGATCCTAGCAATTAATTTTCACACTAAAAATGTTACCTTGAATTACCTTGAATTGTGGTGGATGTTCTGGATTCAAGAAACTGGCTCTACAACACAACTTTACATGTACAGATAATATGATTTATGCGATTTCTTCATGTGTAGGTTCTCTTCTGTTACTCTACTTTTCTTTTTGTTTCTTCCCTGCTCCCCACCATAGTGGTTGTCTGTTGTCACCCTGCATGTAGGATTAACACTTCAGTCTAGGCTCAGACCTCGAGCTTCTGCAGTAACCTGAACACTGTTAATAGATCAAATGGCCTGGAATATTAATTCATTGTTCTCAAATCATATATATTTCTTGAAAACTCACTATTTATACTCTCCTATTTTTTTTCCTTATTATTTTCAGAGTCAGTCAAATGACAGGCAGAGTTGGTTAGTTTGAAGTAGTCTGCAGTGTAACCTTCTCCATTACAATTAATAATTTGCTAAGACAAATATGCTACAAAATACATTTTTGCCTCACATATATGCAAAGATCTGTACATTTTAAGATATGTCTCTGATTTTAACATTTCTTAGAAAAATCTGATTAAAGACATTTTCACATCTGAACTTTGAACTCTTTCAATGATGTTGCCCAAACACAATTGATAGTTTCTGGTGTGGTGCCTCTTTCCAATGGCTTTGCAAAGCTCATGATGAGGAGTTTTGTAAACTCAAACCTGCTTTTCCTGTCTTTCACATTTCTGTTGAAAAACAGACATCTGCACTTGTAGTTTAAAAAGAAAAAAAATTACTACCAGTATCTGTACCATTTTAGCTATTGTAGGTGTTTGCTTCTTTTTGACTGACAAGATAGCAAGACTCCAGTTGCAAATGGCCCTCAGTATAGGTATGGCCAGATAATTGTCACCCTTAGAAATTTAATTAAATGGTCACAGACATTAATATCTTCTTAAATTCCTTTTGTCAGTTGTTATAGTTCAATAATCCAGTGTGCACAGATCAAACTCAAGGTGCTGATTTTGGAGTAGATGTCCCTCAATCTGGGTTAGTGTTCTAACTGTTAGCAAAACAGAACTGATTG
This sequence comes from Leptocoma aspasia, assembly GCA_013399835.1. Taxonomy (NCBI): domain Eukaryota; kingdom Metazoa; phylum Chordata; class Aves; order Passeriformes; family Nectariniidae; genus Leptocoma; species Leptocoma aspasia. Next base: position 942,355 of record VXAX01006772.1, read on the forward strand.
ATTTGCAAGGTAAGGCAGTAAGATCACACTTGCCTGGCATAGGTGCAATCAGCAATAAGATGTCTGAAGAGACAGAACATTATATGAAGAGAAAAAAACCTGAAAAAAATGTTTTAATTTCACAGGGACATGAAGGGAATTGTTATACTTGGATCATGGGAAAGGTTAAAACACAAAACTAGGAGAAGAAATGTGGTGCATAATAATATAAGTAAAAAATCATCTTGAAAATCTCACAGTTTCACCCTTTCTTGACCACCACTCCTACCCTCTATATTCTTTATAGGAGCCCTTGCCAGTCATGGCAAAACTTTCCTTCTGGCCAACACTTGGATATTTTCAGTGTATTTCAACATTGCTGGCAACTTTCCTAAAAGTGAAAACAGTAGGATTTTTATAACAAGACAAAAATAAAAGAGGAAAAAATGTCCTATTCACCCATTTCTCTGTGTGAAGGCTTCACATTTGTGGTTTTAATGCAATTAATCAAAGAGCAAATGCATTTGTATTCTCTGAACAGTTCAGGAATACTTCATATTTTCTCAGTGTAGCAGTGTGAAATGGTGCAGGGTGCCAATGGTAATAGTTCTGGGAAAGATATCATTCATGCTAGGAGAATTCTTATGGGTTTTGTTTTAGATGATGGATTGCACATTCTCAGTCATTTGCAAGCTAAAGGCTTTACATGTGCTGTCTACATTATCAAATTTCTCACTCAGTTTGAAAGCCACAGCATTTTAATTGAAAGGAATGCTAACCCCTCCAGCCCTATCAATGTGTCAGGGTTGTTAGACTCTGAGAAATAACCTTCCCGTTTCAGGAAAAATGGACAAATTCAATACAAATGTTTTTACCTCAGCAACCAATGGGGCTGAAAGGTGAATTGGCACATATTCAAGTGCAAAATATCAAACAGTGAACCCTATGCTACAAGAAACTCTTTTAAAAATTCACTGACTTGGAAGAGATTGAATATCTGAGGGCTTAGCAATGTCTATCAACAGTGTTAGCCTCCCTAGAACTGCCATAAAAAAGACTTTCTCCTTTGAGGCTAGCTTCAGTGTACAACAGAGATTACTAGATCTGCTTCAGTAAGAGAAGGGATCAGAGCAAGGGAATTGGGCATTTGTGCAGCTGAAGCTCTCAGATCAGATTGGTACAGCTCATCAAATGGTGGCATTTAGTTTAGCTCAGATCTCACACAGTAAAACAAAGCTGAGTAAGAAGTGAATGCTTTAGTGCCTTGCCATAGTGAAATATCTTAAGGTAAACAATATGTTGCATTTTAAAACAAAAATAGGTACTCTTATTTATATACTGCCTTTATCAGTGATTGAAAATATTGCATTTTGCAGTGGAAAGCTACTTACAGAAGAGTGACACATTTGTAGTTCACACAATGTTTAGGCATAACTGCTGATGTATGGATTTCGTAGGTAATGAATTTAACTTCGCAGGCTGCTGCTGATGTTCTGGCTCCCCTCTTCTAATCCCTGTTCTGAGGACCTAAAATTGAGAAGTTATTTGCACATATGCTTTTGGAAAAGTCAAATTCTTATTTAGTTGAGAGGGAAGATCTGTGCAGATTTCTGAAATGTGAAAACATTCTTTAAATGGCTTATTTTCCAAAATTCATTTATTATTGAGTACAGATTAACATTTCTAGGGTATATTCAAAGTTTGTCATTATGGCATTTATGAAGATATCATTTTAATAACTATATGTATATAATAAGGCTGACATGAATTAGGGAGAATGACTAACAATGAGATTGAAATATATCTGGAAAAGAATTAGTTTTTGGATCTTCCTCTAAATAATCTCTAGTATTGTAAAATCTGAATTTTAATTAAAGAAAAAAAAATTAAAGAAAGGTCTGAGAAGTTTTGACTGCTGTTTTCAGGTATAATCTGAAATTTTGTAAGATTTACAGGAACTTATTTACTCGGAAAGTTCAGTTCTGAGATTGTTTGGTTGAAAATTGATCTTTCTGGAAAGAAAGACTACATTATGTCTCCAAGTCCAGACACTTATTTGAAGAAGTGGTTACTTTATACTATTCAGCAAATATTCAAGGCAAACAGTTTAAATCTGCACTGTTTCAGGTAAGTACATTTCCAGGTGTACACTTCCAGTAATTGTCAGGGGCGGACCACTGCTATTAAAAATCATTGCCTTTTACTCCTGAAGGCTTTTTGCTATGTTTTTTCTTTTTTCTTTTTGTGTTTTTAATCAGTATTAGTATTAATTAAATTAAATTTATTTCTTCACAGAGACATATTTGCGCTGTACTTTTTGTAATTTCTTTCCTTTTAATGTGAAATTAGAAGTCATCTGGTAGGTCTGAAGAACAAGCAGTTGTAGTTTACTATGAGCACCTTGTTTTGGCTTTCTTTCCTTCTTTAAATGCAGTATAGGTAGCTTTTATAGGCTCTGTTGTGGTAGATGTCTGATGAACCTTTTCTTCAATGGCTCCCAAGAGAACAGTAAAGTGACTACTTTGGCAGATGCTTCTGACCAAATCCTCTGGTTCTGTGGCTACTTGGTCTTTTAAAGAACTTGCTTTCTTAAGTTTTAAAAAGTCAAGATCCTTCTCAGTGTGCCCCTTGTGAAATGATAGCCTAGCTTCCAATACCATAAATCATCAGATCATTGTTCCAGATAGTGAAAAAGTACTGGTGTTAGCTGACTGTATAATAAAGCTGGTTCTAATGGGAATTCATGTTCATCTCATGCTTTTCCAGTTCAGGAGAAGAATATGGAATGAGATACAGCTCCTGTCATATAAAATTCTAGCTTTCTTTTTGATCTATCAGCACCAGTTTTGACCACACTACTGCCAAAAAGGCAAGTCGTGCTCTTTTCCCTGCCTCCAGCTGTCTGTTCTTGCCACCTCTCTTGTGTCAGTGCTAGTGATTGTTCTGTTCTTCTGGGAAAAATAATAATTTGGGGAGGCAGGTCTAGTTTTTAGTCAGTTCAAGGAACTGACATAACTGGTGAGCTACGTGATTTAAGTACTGACATAGGATGTGCCCAGCAATAGAGAAGAAAGTGAGGGCTGCAAAGTGTGAGATTGTGTAAACGTCAATGAAAGTTTAAAGAAATAAAAAATTACCATAAAAAGATTTGATTGAGATTTTTGTACGTTTACTAAACTCTGGAGTTTAGCAAATGGCAGCTGCTTAATTCTGTTTGTAGAAGCCCTTGTATCCTGCTCTGTTACTTGCATTTTCAGTTTTATTGATATCTCAAGATATCTATCAGAACAAGTGAATTAGATAGCCAGGTTTGTTTTTCTTTATATGTATATGTATGTGTGCTGATGCAATTATTGAGTCATTTGTATGTAGGACTTTGCAAAGGAAAACTAAGACTTAGCTTTAGCTCTTATGTGCTGAAGCTCATATTTTTTCTGGTGAAGCCAACAGAAGGAAGAATGCAAATTCTTTCTACTACTTTTGATGCCTTAGGGTGGTACAGTTTGTTTTCAGAGAAGCCTGGTTGTCATGGGAGACACAGTGGGAAGTGTAGTGTTTTCAGCTAAAGACATTCTGTAGCATCTTCTGTTGAACTCTGTAAAAGTGAGACTATCACTCTATGGACAGAATACTAAATAAATACGTTGCTGCTGCTTGTATCAGACTCATGGGTTTTTTTTGGTTTTGGTTGGGGTTGGTTTTTTTTTTTGGTTGGGTTTTTTTTCCACTTACTGGATACTTAAAGAGTAATAATACTGAAGAGTCCAAAATATGTGTGGTTTGAGTCACTAGGTACTAGTCTCTATTAAAGAGAATTACAAAACAACAAATTAAAAACATTCTCTAAAGCCTCACTAAAGCAACTCTAAAGAGTTGCCTCTATAGGACAGTTCAGATTTAGTTAATTTCTTTTTTACTCATATGATCACTTTTATCTGTTGTTTAAGGCATTACCCTGCATAAATATGAAATAATGAGAACAGTTGTGGATCTCTAAATAGCTGTCAGGCTAATTTTCAAATCATCAGAAGCTGGGAGAAAGCTTGAGGGATGCTTGCTTATCTCTTGCTTTTTCTAGAAACAGCATGAATTGTTTGTTGTAAATCTTGGTTTAGAGTCTTTTTTCTGAAATAAAGGGCTGCCTATTCTTTTTAAATGTTTTTCTCTCTAGAAGAACGACCAGTCGTGTATTGAGTATGCACACAGAAAATTACACAGTGTTGCTGTGCTGGCTTGAAAACCACACTAGAACATTTTGGAAGTGATGGTGTCTTCCTCTTTAGTACCCCATCTTCAGATGGAATTTGAAGTCTCAGGCAATTAAATGTTGACCTTTAGTTCAAATTTTCAAGTAGTTTGTTTTCATCTATTGAGGTTTTTCTCCAGTCCTCAATCAAACGTAGGCCAGGAATTTAATTTTTCCCTCCTACTTATCCAGATACAAAAAAATAAATAAGATATATATATAAAAGAGAGGGAACATGGGATAAACTGCTGTAATGACCTAATCAAATGAAAGCTGTGTAGAGAAAAAAAAAAGATTTTTGTTCCACTTGGTGATTAGAATTTTTTGGCAAGTAAAAACAATTAGTTGATGGATCCATATAACAAATTGAAGAACTTTGTGCAATACTCCTGCAATAGATGCTTATTAGTAAAGCATACCAGACAAAATTTTTGCCCTAAAAAAAGTTAATTTATACATTTTCTTTCCCTGTATTTAACTTCTTATAATGGTTTTCAGTTTCACGTGGTTTTCACAGTTTCTTTTATGCTTCATAATTTTTTTTTCTTTTGGCACTAAACTGCCCATTTGTTTTTATGTTTAGGACTTTTAAAATTATTTTATTTTCCTAAATTTGTAATTTAAAATATTCTGTGTAATTAAATACTGGAATTGCATCATAACACTAACTGCTGTCTACTTTTCCAAAATCGGGCAGAAGTAATTATCACAGTAAAATGGATTCTAAAATCATTGATATGACAATATCTTCTTAGGATAATATTGAATTTTATGAAAATAATTAAAAAGCTGGATTTCAGATTTAAAAAACTTCAAATATGTTCCTATGTTATCAGCTGGTTATGAGAGGATTATGTATAACATTGGGGAATATTAGATTTGCAATAGAACACTGAATTTCAATGCAATATAAAACTTGCACAACTGGTGGTTTTTAAAGTCAATGTAATGGACTAATCAAGTGAATTATTTTTGTCAATAACTGGAGACTAATGAAGAGGCTCATCTTGGCTGCTTAAACTGAATTGGAGTTACTGAACTGTATCTTCCTGGTCAGTCCTGGTTCTGCCTAGGCAAAGCTAGGGGAAGAAAAATTTATACATTGTTTCTCTGTATTTTCATGTCAGCTGTCATAGAAATGAATGATGTAGTAGATCTCTAATATTCACATCCTAAGCAATCCTTAGATGGTGGGGATCTTGAAAGACTCTTTCCTCTTCTCTTAAGCAGTATCTCACAACAGGAGGAATGACTTAATGATGACCCTTAACTAAAGAATAAAAATTGTTGCTTAGTTTAGCATAATATTGCTAATTGTTAAACATCATCCACTTCAAATGTCAAAGTGTTTAGTGAAATCAAAACAGGAGAAGCAGCTGTAAAATTTTGACTCAGCCCTAGAAGTGAAACAGGTGACTGATCCAATCACGTAATGGTAAGTTCTCTTCATTTGAGGGTCAAAGGAAGGATTCTGTTTAGGCCGACTTAGGCATCTTTTCCATTTTCTTGGTTTCCCAAGAAAGGCAACATTTAAAAGTCAGAAGAGGTAGATTTTGTTCCTCAAGATTATGGTTTCAGTAAAATGATTTTGAAGGTATGGATAAATGGAAACATCATAGAAGATATTTAATACAATCGTATAACATAACTTTCCTTCAGATAAACAGTGAGTATACCTATGAAAGTAAATTTCCATCAATAGCCATAGTTACGATTGTGTATGCTTTCACGGAAAATCTCAGAAACCGCAACAGCAACTACCCAACATTCCCCTCAAAAAAAACCCAACCAACCAACCAACCAACCAACCTACCAGACAAACTAAAATCAAATCTCCATTTCCATTGTATCTTTGCTTGCAGTAAACAAACTTTAAAAATTTAGACTGAAATATTCCATGAAAGATACTGACTATAGACATAGAAACTTTTCAAGAACACTGAGTTAAAATACTTCCGTTAACGAGTTAAATTACTGTTTTGAAAACCGAAAAAAAAAAAAAGAAAAAAGAGATTAGAGGAAAATCTCTTTTCCATCTCTGTGTAATTTAACCTGACAAAACTGACTTTTCTCTTGGCTCATAATGTATCTTATCATAGTGATAAGGGTACCTGTTGGCATTCTGAATATCTTATTAGGCAAATAGTTCCATACAAAATGGAAAGAGAATCAAATCAGCCAACCATCTGACAATATGGAAAATATCTTTGAACAATGATGATAAAATCCTTGCTGAACCTCTTGACAGCAAAATTATACATGCCTATGCTGGGCTCCATCTGTAGCAAAAGCAGTGGCACTTCCAGAGGGTAGATCAAGATGATAGAGGTTGGAATGCTGAGTTACAGACTCTGTTTTTATCTTTGCCAGTTATGTAGCATTTGACCATGGGGAGTTAGGTACCCTTAAATTATGGTAGGATATTCAGCAAAAATACATAAATTTCATTTTGGGCTTAGGTTTGGTAGTGTGGTTTTTTGTTGATGTTTTTGGTTTTTGTTTTGTTTTGTTTTGGGGGTTTTTTTTGGCTGATGTATGAGAATTTTTTTTAATTGTTCCAGGAATATGTCTAGTTTAGGACACCACCCAAATTCTGGTGGACTTCAGAGACTCTGGCTCAGACCTAAGATGTCTCCTCTACATATCTGTTAATCTGGTCTGTCTTCTTTCCAACAGTCACTGTTGAAATACTTATAAAATGAGGGTTTGTGCCATTCAAAGGGTTCATTCACTGCACTGCTAGACATCTTTTAAAGATGAAATTCATTTGGTGCTGTGCTACCTATAACCCTAACGTAGCCAGTAGTAAATACAGACTATTGAACATATGCTTTCCTGGCTAGCAGTCAGACTTCTTTAGCAGAGATTCTTTTATGCATAGCCTCCCTTTTGAGCTAATGGAATAGTGACAACATGTTTCCTAAAGAAAACCTGTGTATGAGAAAATTGCTTAGACATGCATAATCTTTTTTCAAGAAGCTGTCAAGGATTTGTATTGATGCTTGATGGTATGTTATTAACATGCTTACAAAAATAATCTAAAGGCAGTAGAGCAGAGCTGTTTATACTATTTGTGGTAATATTACCATTACTAATTACATTATATTGTAATACTCACTGATATAAATCAACTGCTGGCAATGAAAGGATTAGTGTGGGATGGTATAACAAGCCAAGATTTTAGACCTTTGAGTTCAGTTTGGCATTATCTTGTTGAAAAATATTTTTCATCTTCTTGTTTAATGTGAGTGAAACATTTTTGCTATGCAAATTGCTGCAATGACAGCATTATTTTGTTGACTTCTGTTTTCAGTTTAGGTCCGGCTTTTGTAGAATCAGAAAAATTTTAAAGAGCTTGAAGATTATATGTTTTGTTTAAAATGGTAAGTCATGTTTATGAAGAAACACAAAAGGAAAGAGGTCATTTTTTTTCTCTATATAGAGGTAATGGATGACAGATAAGACAGTCTAGGGTATGAATGAGCCTTGAACTCGTTAGTCAAGCAAAGCCGTTAATTGTATTATTATATATATAATGTATATGTGTAATATATGTTAAACCTCAACACAACCCCTTCCTCTCCCTCCAGTACCAACATCAGTGTAAGAACCGGGATAAAATCTGTGGCATTTGGATAGAAGAGAAAATTAAGGTTAGACTTTATAGAAACAAAATATATGAAGAAATTAATAGGGTCTGTAACAATGCAGACCCTATTTTTATGTAATTGTCTGTAACAATTACATAAACAAACTTTATGTAAATCTTGACAAACTATATTTCTGCAGTTTGTGAGAGGGAAAGCTACTAACAGTGGGCTCAGTCAGTGGTATCCTAGACACTGTAATCAGGGTGGCTTCTGGAGTTTCTTTCAAGCATTGCTTTATTTCTTTGATATCCTGGTGGTCTTCATTAGGACTACTTTATCACTAGTTTTATAGTGAGAAAAATAAATTGATCATGTTAATCTCCTGATTTCCTTCTTTCTATTGTCAGAAGTTTATACTTTTGAATGGCAGCAGTAATTACCTGTATTCCTCTTCCTCAGTGAGGGGGCTGCTGCTCCCTTCTTCATAAAAGAGAATTGATGTGTTACCTGTGCAAATCTTTACCTGAAAGTCTCAGTGTATGTATTTATTCCCACAATGGATTTGAGCTTATAGACTTCATAGGATTGGAGTCAAAGCATTAAATTGCAGAAAAAAATGAGTGTATTGAAATATAGTGCCAATTTCAAAGTTAAATCACGTCCACATGTGGGATTTCAGTAAGATGTAGCTTTTCTTGACTAAGAGTCTTTCCACCATACTAGAGTCCTCTTCTGAGATGTAAAGGATTGTCCTTTGCATCATAATACACTGCCTCTGAGAGCAAATGAGAAAGGAGGATTTCTGCTATTAAAGAAAGATTCTATTTTACTTTTTTTTTTCTGGTTAGTTGTTTGGTTGGTTTTTCTGTTTTTGTTTTTAGCATACTGTCCCTTAGCATTTAGAAATCTCTGGAGAGTACAAAAAGTGTACTCTTTTTTTTTTTACTTTTTTTTTTTCTGGTTAGTTGTTTGGTTGGTTTTTCTGTTTTTGTTTTTAGCATACTGTCACTTAGCATTTAGAAATCTCTGGAGAGTACAAAAAGTGTACTCTTTTTTTTTTTACCTTTTTTTTTTCTTCCCAACACATATAGTTTGCTAACCTAATGCTGCAACTCCTGAACCTATCTGTCCCCTGAATGTTGCTGCTGGGGGTGTGTTCGTACAACTGACCTTCCTGCAGCTTCACCTGAAGAAAGTTTCACAGCCATGAGAGGTGATACATAGGCCCTTATCATCCACTTTTTCCAAAATGTATCCACAGAACAGGTGCAGTGCAATGAACAGCAGTGCAAAGAGACAGTCATCATTGGTCAGGTACTGGTTTGGATCTTGGATCTTTTCGACCTTACCAGCAAGTAGTTTACTAGTGTTCTTTCATTGATAAATCACATCTACGTTGAGCTAGATTTAAGCCACCAATTTATTTCATGTAGGGGTGTTGCTATGAACATATTATAAGTTTCTCTGTGTGTAAGCCTTCTGATCCTTTTCCCATGGGAGAACATCCTTTTGCTGTCTTTTACTCTGTATAAGCTTTCTGTAAACAAAATATCTGTGTCTGTTCTTCAAGGACATGGAATTAGTCGGCCTCCTCCTACCTATGAGGAGAGCTGAAATTATTTTATCTTTCTGATATTGTAAACTATTCGGACACATTCCCTGGACAAAGAAGCAGCAGGAGCATGGAGAATGCTCTCTGCTGAGCAGATATAGAAAAATACTAGAATTATGGAGTCATTTTAATAAATCATATTAGCCTTCTGAAATTATTGTCAAGAGTCCTTTCTTCAATGTATGGACCACGACAATATAGGGGTAATCCACATAAGCCTAAATGGTATTCATCCCTTTCTCAGGAACCACACATTATTCTTTGTCTTACTTACCCTGTCTTTCCTTTGCCCTTGAGATGAGGGTGGAAGACTTCACAGATGATAGTTTAGGCAACACCAAGAAGCAAACAACCACAATAATTTGATATTTGTAGGATGATAATATAATCTTTTATGGTTGAAACCAGTTATAAACTCTCATCATTAGCAGTCAGTCCAGATCCACTTCAGCCATAAAGATTTGCACTGTATTAGAAATACCAAGAGGTATTTAGTTAATAATTGGATTATGTTATCCTTATGTGTGGATTGCATCTAGATGTCTGTTCAAAATAGAAGAAGACTTCTGCAGGAATTATATATTCAGTACCTTACATATGATAAAGTTTTACATCTGTCAAGTGGTCTCACATCAGGAGATCAGCATTAATTAGACATTACATAGACAATAAGTAGAAGAGAGCAATGAATTGACTGTAAAATATGAAAGGTGAACTTGATCTTATGTTTGCACTGTCTTTGCAGTGTTAATTCATCCTTACATCTCATTTTAACCATTACTAGTCAAGTATCAGAGATTTAATTATAAAAAGGAACCTGGGATAAAGGCAGGGGATATAGGTCTGTGAGGCAATGTGACTAAGAGATGTGATTCTTATCAGTAAAATTTTTGATAGTGTAAAGTATTGCAAATACAGAAATGTGTAGGGAAATGCGCCTGCTTTGGGAATCAAAACTGAATTATGAAGCCTCTTTTTGCTCTTTTCTGATGAAGTAGAATTTCTCGGTCATCTCCGAAACATTTGTGTTGCTAGACTTTCTGTGTTCTGTATTCATTGCTAACACCAGCATAGGTAGTTTCTAGACTGGGTTTAAAAAAAAAAGGAAAAAGAGAGTGAAAAATATACTTCAATTCTTTATCTGACAAAATGTTCATTTGTCTTTCTAAAAACATACTTAACTGCTCACACAGGAAAATAATCGCACATCTTGTGAACCTTTTAGCTCTTAACACTGGCATATTCTTACTTTAATTATTCTTCATTCTTTTTTTAAAAAAAAATTACAATTTGCCTTTTAAGGTGTTACTTCATCCTTTATGAAGTGACTGTTCCTGTGTAGGTTTTTTTTGTTGGTTTCATTTTTGAAAATATGCAAAATTTCTTATCTTTGGAAATCATGTAGTTGCTGCTTTTTCTTTCTGTTTTTTTTTTTCTCTTCCACAATGAGCAACCATCACCAGTGACTATTATTTATTTAATATTTTTCTGTGTGTTTTCAAGTACTGTAAATTACAGCATTTAAACACAAAGATGAGCTGTAGGCAAAAGAATACCAAAGTAAATTTAAACCTGGCCAGCAGGCAAAGAAGAGAGCCCAGTGAGTTGATCTGGTGCTGCTTCTTCAACCAGGTGTTTACTGTGGAGGTACTTTATGTGTATGTATTAATGAGTCAAAGTGCAATTCACTTCATCATCCTTAGAAAATTTCTCCCTTCTTTCTATCATCTGCTGGATCATTTATTTTTTCAATATAATTAAAAGATCAGAAGTTCATTATGGTCAAGTTTCTTATAAATGAAAGCAATATTACAGAAACTTCACAGATATTACAGCATCCTCACAGGAAGATGTAATTCTATGTAAGAATCCATACAGAATAGTATCATTCCTAGACTGTATGCTGGTGCAGTACAGTCACTCTTAGGATCTCTAAATGAACAATTAAACACCATGGTGTCTTGACAGTTTTCCCATCTATGTACCCATTACTGTGCCGTTGAAAAGAAAAAAAACAACAAAGGAGATTATCCTTGCTAAGACCTATTAATGATCAGCCATAAATGAGCGTCATAAATTTTCTTAGGCCAATGTTAATACCACATCATTTGACAGGTTATAGCGTATCTTATTTTTATTATTATGCAGGAGCCTCCTATTCTATTTCAGTGGAAGAAAACTGATGGGTGGGGTATCGAATCTACAGTATTAAAGCCATAGTAACAGTAAATTCCTTTGAATACAGGATTTTTTGCTAGATTTTGTTGCAAACTAAGTCTGCAAAATGAAGTGGTTTATTGAGGCAGACAAGTAATGATTTAATTTTATTCCTCTTAGGCATATCAGATATATGTTGCATGTTGTGTGAGCCTCAATAGGAGAAACAGGCATTGAACCATAGTCTATAAACTCCTGTTTTGCTGGGGGTAAGACACAGGACTGTTCAGAGTCCCTTATGATTTTTTCTATTAGTTTCAGTGAGGTTTGTCTGATTAGAAAGTTTATGTATGTGCATTTCAGTTGTGTAATTCTGACAGCTTGACTTCCACAGGCAATTGTGTAATTTAGACAGCTTAACTTCCACAGGCACTGTCACAACATCTGTCAGAACTGTTGAAAGAGGCCAAAATTAAGTATTAGGTGTCCAGGTAATCAAGGTTCTTCAGAATCAGGGTTTTACTTGTGAAATTGAGCTAATTTTTGAGGGTAACAAAGTGCAGCAGGCTTTCTTCCTGAGGCAAGGTTATGATTTCTGGTGTCTGTATGTTTTAATATATGATCCAAGCGGAAAAGAAGAGGAAAAAAACCTAAGAAGTTTGATTAATGGAAGTAGCTTAGAAAGAGCTAAGTCTGAGGACTGATCTCAGAGCTCTTAGGCTGGAAAAAACGTCCCATTAATTTTAGTGGGAGTTTTGACTGCACAAGGACTTTCAAGATCAAGTGCTTTCTTGTTCATTAAAGGATAGAAGGTAATTAGAAATAAAGCACAGAAAAGATTTTATATAGTACTGCTTTTGTCAGCTGAAAAAATCCATATTATTGTAGGAGTTTTAGGCTAATCTCTCTCCCTTTCTTGCATAAAATGATGACACAGTAGGTTGTTTTCATTACTCTTAGAGGTCTCTGCTTCTATCTGTTCTTTTTATTGGGAAAAAGCAATTGGCAAGTTTTTTCTGTTATCTTCCTTGCTGTGGGATTGCAATCTCATCTTTGATGCTGACTTTGTCATTTCCCTCTTCCATCCAAACTGTTTAGCTCAAGGTATTCCCATAACATTTTTGTTTGTAAGTGTGGGATGATAAATGAAATAAAAAGCAAGTGTGCATTTTGGTTGAAAGATTTTGCTGATGTCAGCTCATGAAATAGAGAAATAGTTAGAAAGAAAAAGATAAAACTGTACTAAGTTTTGCAGAAACAAATCTTGCATGTTTTGTAATACCTTAAATTATGTTGACTTTTGAACCCCTTTTAGTGATGCCTTTGGTTTTAGCTTTTATGTATTTCAGATTCTATACTGCTTTAGTTTGTAGTTCTGAGCTTCATATTAAGGGATGGTAAGCTCTCTTCACAGAGTAGACAAAACAGTTCCTTTTCGAGCTTGGGGCCAAGGACAACTGATCCAAATTTCAGGCCCAAGAGCATAGACAACATGGACTGAAGAGAGAAAAACAAGAAAGATGGGACTTGATAACCTAAAGCTGTAATTGGACAATTAACTTCAATATGCTAATTAACTCCAATATGCTAATGAACTTGTAAAAGAGAGACCCCGTGACCAGTCATCCATTTTCTGGCCATTTTGGGTTCATCTTGAGTGTAGCCCTGGCTGGGCTCTTGTACTGCCCAAGGTGTGTCCATTGAGGCCTTTTAATAAATGTCTACTTTATTCCTTAATTTTGTCTAGCCTCTGTTCTAGGTCAGTCTTCACAACACATCATTAGGGAAGCCATGTATTCTTAAGACCTTTTGAACCCAACCTTATATTTTAAATGTATGGCAATCATGAGACATTGCAGGAATCATGAATTTAGCTTGTCAGCTGATGGGAGTACTTTCTACACTGACCTCAGGGACAAGGGACTCCTGTTAGAACTTCACTCTTTGTAATACTTAAAAATGATATTTATTTTACTCTTTTTACAACTACTTTTTTTTCCTCTCCTCTGTATCAAAACCTTTTTTTTGTTCAGCCTGAAGCTGTAATTTATTTGTGTGAAGAGTATGGTCCAAGTTTAATTGTGGTTGGAATTGTCACCGGAAGATTGAGAGCAGGGATTGCTTTCTGTACAGCTTTCTACGAGGTGCTGGTGCACACAGGGAAATTGTAAAAAAGGATGGGGATATCGTGAATCTGTTGCTTCTCTGGTTCTCTTTTCTGTCGCTGCAATATGTAATGATCTTAACCATTCCCAAAAGCATGGCAAAGTGAGAGAGACGTATTTCACCTCTGGTGTAGTTGTAACCTGCATTTTTGTAGAAAAAAGGCATTGTATTTTATGATGCCATGAATTTGTCTTTTCAATCTGCAAATTGTTATGTGAAAGAGATTTTATTCCTGCTCATTTCTGTTTTATTTTGATGGTCTCCCTAAGCTTTCAAGTAGCTAAGAGGATAGGAGAAACATTCATTATTTGTGATAGAAATTTGTCTCGTAATTCCTTTCCAGTTATTTTCAGGAAACTACTTATTATTTCTGCAAAGGTGAGATTTCCATAAAGGTGACTTTCTAACAAGTAGGGAGGTATTAGGTAATATGGAATATGCTTTCAGAAACTCATCACTTTATCAAAGTGGATAAAACTGCTCAGTGTATGTTCTAAGAGAGAGCTCGGTGCACAGGGACTCCTTCTTTGCCTTTTAACCAGTTGAATTCCATTGCCTTTGGGTGAATTGCTCTTCATTTGTACTCATGTAAATGGGGAAAACAATCATATGTAAAACATCACAGAAGATACAGGCAGGTTTTAGAATGATGCATTCCTGGTGGCTTTACCTTATTGTTAAATTCTCTTTATTAATCTCCATGGATTACATAAATGTCTTTTCATGCAGAGTGTAAAACCAGGTAACATCTCTGCTTGTGTAAGACCAAATAACATTTCTGGTTGTGTAAAGCATTTTAATTTTAGGTTTTGTGCGTTGGGTTGTTTTGTGTTTTTTTTTTCTTCCAGTTAAAATTTTAGATGACAAAAAGGGACTTCCTGAATTTAGTTGGAAATGTGACTTCAGATATGAGAGGAGAATACTTTTCGTAGATAAAATCCTTAAGATGACTTTCTGCTTTCAAGGGGATTTCTTGAAAAAGCTTTCAGAATTGTGATACAATTCTCCAAGAACACAGAACTTTTGTGAGATATCCAAGGTACCTGTTGGGAGTACTTTAGAAGAGACATGTGTTTTCCATTGCAAGTAAAAGTACTATTTGATGTAAAGTGTTCTGAGGATTTTGCTCACTATAGAGTGGTAAAGGAGTGGATAAACCATTCTGTACAGAATAGTAATGTTCTTTCTGAATATGGGGCACATAGTGCTTGTTTGCAATTTGGGCATATTACTCTACAGAGAAAGGATTTGAAATTGTCCGACTTTCCAAAAACATTACTTTTAATGTAATGTTCTCTCTCTGGGAAGCTTTCTTTTCTCAAATTAAATAGAGCTGTGCAAAGGCCTGGTGCTGTGTTGATTGCTGACTTTCTGACTGTCCTTCCAAATGCATGTGTTGTTTTGGCTTAGATAGTTCAAAACTATTGTGGTAGTTTTCTGTTGTTGGGTTAAATAAGAACATCAGTTCCTCTCGGAATAGGCAGATTTGAAGGTTCTGCAAACTTAGTAACCTACTGAACTTTCCCTCCACTGTTCTCTTACAGTCATATAAACAGTCTTTATGACTGTAGTCCTTGGAGATGTGATATTTTGGGGTGTGTGAGTATTATACTCAGGAGGGAACCTGAAGTAGTACATAGTGCTATTTATATTCAGCAGTTAGTAACAGAGCATGAACATCCATTAATGCTCCCACATTAAACACAGCTTTAACTGCAGTTTCAAAGATCTGCTGGTTTTGCTTTTTCAGGTCTCAAGGCTGATTAATAATATCTTAATAAAAAGCTTAATAGTACATTAAACTAAAAAGGAGAAAAGTTTCTTATTATGAGACAACTTGGTAGTTCACTAAACAGAACAATAAAAACCCATCTGAAAATCTGTTGCCTGACTACAACAAAATGTTCAACCATTAGCTTTCAGAAACCACACTGATGTTTGATGTAGCATTTTAAATGTTACCACCCATATGTTTGGTAACACCAGGCTATGGCCTCTGAAGCTTGTGAACCCTCATAAAAAGTTATTTATCTGTCTTCAGTAGAAATTTACTCACATTTTGCTTTCTACAGTACCAATATTGGGCCGTTTGGGGAGGTGGGTGATCTGAAGATCTGTAGTAAGAATGACACATCTTTTTTATTTAAATATTATTGCTTTTTAGGCACTGAATTTTGGAGATATGCCGAAGTACTTGTGGGAGATTTGGGTACCTGACAAACCATGGGTGGTAAGATATCAGATCCACTGCAATAAATAAAATAAGAATTTAATTTTAAGATAGGTGTTTTTGGGCCCTGCTGTCCCTGAGTTCAATGGACCAAACTCCTGCAGGGCTCATAAGAAGTGCAGTACTGCAAATATATGCAAGTGTGTTTCCATTCTTTTAAATATCGTCACACTGGTGCAAAGTTGAAGTAATGCCTGTAGTGAACTAAAACTGTATGGTAGCATCTGACAGGGGGAAGAGAGAATTTTTCAGCTGAAGTTTATAATAAGGCCATTTCTCTTATCTTTACTCAGACAAGTGAGTGGTTAGTTACTGCCTTTCAGAGCAATTAATGGCTCACAGCTGGACCTACTGAACAGTACCCTTCTCCAGGCATCCTCTTGAAAGTCTTGTTTAACACTTCCTTCTGGACTCCAACCCAGTAAGCCAGGGAAAGTAGCAATCTCCTTTTGAGCACCATGTGGATTTCTCAGAAAATGAGTCTGGCAGATGCTGCCTGTCCTCCACTATCAGAGTCAAGAATCAGAGAAGAACCGGAGTTCAATGTTTTGATTTCTAAAGCCTTCCACTGAGGAAGAGCCATGGACTGTTCAGATTTGTACTTTATTTTTTTTTCCAGAAATGCAGTCTAATCTGTCAGTCTCCACACTGGGTTTTTGTGCAAAATAAATGACTGTAAAATCTGTCCACTATATGTATTTTTAGGAGAGTCTCTTCAAAACTAATACCAGAAAACTCCATGTAGATACTCAGAACTTTCTAGTGTTTTAAAGGTTGAAAGCAATAAATACAATTTAAATTTAGTTGCATCCTATTATATATTTAATTATATTTGTTCAACTATTTAAACTATAAATTTACAGTACATACTGTATGTTATTTCCTTTGAAATAGGCCTCATTCCCCAAAACTGCACACTTTTTGTCACTTCCTTTAAGCTACATCAGAAGAAAATTTCCTGGTAACTGAAGTTCCCTGTATCAGATTATAAATTTAAAACTACATTTTCTAACTACCTACTGGGTGTTTGAATTTTTAGCCTTATTAGTAGGATATGTTGGCTTCAGTGTAGGTATTTCAGAGATAAGGGGATTGCTTTAACTTTTAGTGTAAAATATTCTGAATAAACTTCGTTGAATCTCTATTAGTGTAGTATAAAATTGATCTAGATTAAAACCCCCTAGATATCTATCTGTCTCCTTTCTAATTATAGAGAATGCAGTGATTATAAATTAATTGATTATTGCAAGAATTTTGAAGGAAATTTTCAGTAAAAAGAAGGCATTAGACACAGTTGAAGCCAAGTAATTTGAAGCGAACACAGTAATAAATGGGATTCACAGTTGAACTAGATGAACATTGTAGGTCCTTTCCAATTGAAATGTTTTATTCCATTCTATTTATTGCCCAGCACTAGCAATCTATGTGTCTATAGCTATTTATAAATTCTTTTTATGGCAGTAGATAATGGTTGGACCTCACTGAGGCGGACTCAGGCAATAGAACACCATGAGAGACTAAACATGCACATATGTTCTTAGCTCAGCTTTGGTATATCTCCTTTTGTATTGGTCCTGAGTGCAGTGTTTTAGCAGAAGCTGTCAAGCCTAATATTTTATTTCCTTGTATATTATTTTTTAAATAAAGAGTTGTAGAATACTGATTTAGTTAAAGCTAAGGGCAATATATATGTAATGCTTAATGATCAAGTCCATTTTTGAGGGAAAGTATGTTATTCTATACATCACATTGTAAAAGCTGGTGTCTTAAGAGCTACAGATGTTAGGGAAATGTATTTCAGGAAGGTAGATGTTAATCACCAGAAAGTAAGTACTAAAGTAACTTAACAAGAAGGAAGTTCTAGGCTTTCAAGCTAATTTCTGGAACATTTTATGTAACTCTCTCGTCCTTTCCCTAAGAACTGTCTTTGTCAGATAATTTTTTTTCAGCTAGGTTCAATACTTCAAGAGATTAAAAAAAAAATAAGTCAAATATTTCCCGTTCTTGTTCTAAGTTTTCAAAAATGGAGAAAGGTATTCTCTTTACCAGCTGATATTGGACATGGGAAAGCTTTTTTAAATTTTTTTTTGATGGCTGACAACAATAACCTGTCTAATCAGTTTAATTAAGGCTTCTTTTCTGTGACTGTGAATGTTAGGCTTTGAAAAAAATATTCCAAGCTCTTACTTATGTAAAGTACTTCAGGTGTTCTAATATATTTTTATCATTTTAATATTGATAGATGGTCACAGTCTGAGAAATATCTAAGTAATGTTGGTGATCTCTAGAGTGAATGAGGACTGCACATTTTGCAATGCATTATTGAGTATGAATAAAGTTGTCTTGTATTCTTGCTTTTTTTAAAAACAGCTGAATTACCTGTGAGTACTTTGCACATCTAAATAGCAATTATGCAGCCTCTTTCAAAAGGATTCTTGGCAAAGCAAATATCCATTAACATTGTATCTAATAGAATAAAAAAAAGAGCCTTAAAACAAGTTTCAGACCTAATGGATTTTCTATTTCTTGAAGTTCAATTTCAGTCATTTCAACCTTTACTATTTGTGGTAGATGGTCTTAAATACTAGATGCTGAAGCTCTTAGGTAAATGTCTCATGTAGGTGATAAGCAGCAGTGCAGACAGCACGATTTTGTGGGGGAGCAGGGCTGGGGTGGGATGGATACAGGAAAGGAAACGCAGCACTCAGTGATGAATAATCTAAAATGTATTTAAGATGTGGGAGAGATGAGAGCACGTGGATAGCACTTTGTCTTTTAATCAGCCTATCCTACAACAGACACACATTCACACACACACACACACACACACACGTGCAGAGACACACACCAGCTCAAGCTGCATTTCCCTCAGCCCAATTCAAACCTCATGCAGGGGTACAGGGCACAGGGGTACAGGACACAGGGGTACAGGACACAGGGGTACAGGACACAGGGGTACAGGACACCCACTCCAACTGCACATCCTGCCTGGGCCCTAGCTGTCAGCTGGACTCGTGTGTGTGGTTCAGGCTTAGTCTTTTGTGGGACACTGGATGCCCATGGATGTGTTCATTCATGAGGAGTTATTGTCTCTACTGTCTGTGGATTTATAAACCATACTGTCAGTGTAAGCCACTATAGATCAAGCCAGTGAGCCTGTGGCCTCACTGTCACATGGCTTCAGGCCAATGTTCTTGGTATCATCCATATGTAAGGCCAACTAGCAGTTGTCATGGAGGTTATTATCACTCTGTTCTCCCAACCCAAATCTGTTACAAAGTGTGAGAGTCAGCAACAATTATGTAACAGAGTTCAGCTAGTGCAGCTTTGTCTTGCATCTCATACTAGGTTAATTTTGTTATTTGCAGATAGGCAGTTGTAGTCGAGGTTCCATTTATCTAAGCTGTGCTTTTGGGTAGATTCTTATCTTGTGTCATGCGATCAAAACAATTCCTTCTAGGAATATAATGGTATTTTGGCATTGACAACATTAACATCTGTTCCTTGGGGGTGGAAATACTGCTGCCCACACCAACACATTAATACACAAATCTTGGAGTGTGCTTGTATAGGAGGGAGAAAAAAAAATCTAAAGCAGAAGGAAGGAAGGTTTGTGGAGGATATATTATAAGCACAAATCTTGTGACTGAGCTTGACCTAAATTAACAGAATCTTTCTTTGAGAGATGAAAGAGATGCAGACTCTAGGAAATGGGCTAAGGTTAAAGGAAAGAATCCAATACTATTAAAATATCTCACGTGATTATGTACCGCATAAATTACTTGATTTCCAAACAGGAGATTATGGAGGAATATTTTTTCTCATGTAAAAAAGAAAAAAAAGAAGAAAAAAAAAAACTTTTTCTCTGCTGTTCAAACTAGATGACAATAACTACTTGAGCCATGATTCTGAGAAATTGAATGTTCTGTACATTTTAAATTTTGGAGTCTGTGTATACAGATATTGTTATTAATCTTGTCAAATGTTTTCACAGATTTTATTTTGTTCTGATCAGAACACTTTATGCCTATTAACTGGTAAAGGAAGTACCTTAAATTGGATGTAATTCAGGAATGTTGGACAAACAGTGATCTTCTTTGTAATTAGATTTTATTATGTCTTTGTTCTCAAAGTAAGCTTCTTTGCTCTTTAGAACTGTCATTAAAATTGCTTTGAAAACAGCACTTTCAAATGAATCTAAATAGATGCTGGTCAATGAGGCATTGCTCTTCTGTCTCAAATGTGAAGTGAAACTGAATTTATCAGGTTTATACAAAAAACCAGGTTTATATAAAAATAAGAATCTACATATATATCTTGACTTCACTTTTTTCCCTAATTGGCAACATGCAATGTACAATTCTCATTTTTGATTCACCCCATTGGTGTCTGCATCTCCCCTTAGGGATCCAAGCTGTTTTCCTCTCCTGCTGTAATTGAAATCAAACTTGTTGCAGTCTGTAATTGATAGTGAATCTAACAATCTAATGTTTTATATGAGACAGATGCACAGCAGAAGCACATGAAGCAGCCATATGGAAAAGTAAGTGCCCTACTGGGGTGAAGACAGATCCATTCTTATTTTGTTAAACAATATTCCAATACTTGATCAACTAGTTCACCTACATAACAGATATGTGTAGAACATTTGGAGTATATGCGCTGTATTAATAGAAACAATTAGACCACATCTTTCAGTCCTCTTGAAGAACTGTACTTCCAGACTCTCATATACTTGCTTTGCCTGCTCTTTTCTCTTGAGATGTTAAAGAAAAGTATTCTAGTTTCTGTCTCACTGTTGTTATGACAGGTCTAATGGCTCATAAGGGAATGTAAATCTAGATGTTCTCTCTCACTCTTGTTTTGGCATCTAGTGCAAATCATAATCTTGTATAAGGAACGCATCTTTTTGTCTCTGGGTGAAGACATTTGCTAAGAATCTGCCATTGGAATCGGGATGCTGCTGTCTATCAGCAATATGTAACATATTCCTGTTTTTCTTTCTCTCTTTAGTCATATAATGCTTCTATTCTTAGTGAATAAAATAACAAGATATTTCTAAGTATTATCCTATAGCTCCCTTTCTCTCTCTCTTTTCTCATACATGAAGAAAAAGAGAGCCAGTCACGAATGTTATATTAAGTAATACCTTAATATTTTAAAACTTCTGGGGTTTCCTTTGCTTTTTTTCTTTTCCCTCTCTTTTGGGGATCTACTCTAGTTTCTACACTAGGAGGGTTATATAGTTTTAATAGCATTCTTCTATCTCTAGCTTCTCTTCATGACAAAACATACTATAATTAAATATAGAACTAAAAAGAAGTTGTAGGTTAGTAATAACTGTGTTTGCTGATGGATTTCTTGAGATATTTTGAGGCATATTTTCTTAGCAGAAATAATGTAATAGTCACCTATGTGGATTTCCTCATATCTGGTTTTGAACAGAGCCTCACATGTTCCTTCCAGTACTACTGATAACAGGCTGTTATCAGCACATCTGAGTCAAGCAGACTAAAGCTTTGAGCTATTGCATCCATAACTAAGATTGAAGACCTAGTTTAAGTAAAAAATCACACTTATTCTGTGATGCTTCTGACCCTAAAGATGTTGTCCTGTGTAAGTTTAGCAGGGTTTCTCCTGGGGTAGCAAAACTCCTTTAGGTATATCTAAATAAATATTAGCTTTCTGGTGACTACTATAAAGAGATTTGGAGGAAAGCTGGTTATTCTGTAACTCCTCAGACAATACCTGGTTTCTCAGGGATCTGAGAAAAAATAGAGGAGGAATTAACTTCTTTTATCTGTTCACAATCACAGTGGAGATTATTCTCATTAAATATTTATCCATCATGGAGGAAGAAGAGATTTGAGTAATCAAACAGTTGGTGTTAATTTAAGTGTCAAACCACAATTAGAAAAAACATCCTTGCAATCAAATTTTATTGTGGTTTCCCAATCTGTGCTCTGAAAGCATCCTTCACTCAGGGATTTCCACTCTGAGGGAAGAGAGGAGAGTCCAATATGAATTTGAGTCAAATTTCCTGAACTTTTTCCTCTTTTTTGAAAATTCCATAAACTTGCTGTGACTCAGTTATCCATTCACAAGGTTAACTTGAGGCTGTTAGTTATTTCTTGCAAATAGATTTTCCTCCTACTTGATCATCCCCTATCCTGAAAAGATTCTGTTTTCCATTGCTGCACTGGAGGTACTTGTTGACAATTTATCCAGCTTGTCAAGTTTTCTCCAAAGAGGAGTGCAGACTTCCAGCATGCAGAGCACTTTCCACCAGCTCGATGTCATCTGCAAACTTGCAGAGGATGCCCTCTGCCTCATGATCCAGTTTGTTAATGAAAGCATCATCTGCAAAGGCATTATTAGCTCCATTAACCATCCCTATAAACAAGATGCCATTGGAACCATTTGAACCTGGCAGTCCAAGCAACTTTTCCAGGCATCTGGTAGTCCACCCACTCAAAACATATTTTCACCAAATTATTAGTGTGGATTAAATAAAATATTTTAAAAAAAGCATAACTAAGATCAAGGAGACCCTTTTTCACCAAGGCAATGATGTCATCACAGAAGACAGTCAGATTGGTCAAGCATTATTTGCCCTTAGTAAATGCATGTAGGATCTCCTCCTACTCTATGTGCCTGGGTGTAGTTTTCAGGAGGGGTTTTTCTAGTGAGCCTAGGCTGACTGACTTGTTTTCCCTCCAATAATCATCCTCCTGTTTTTCAAAAGTGGGCAGATTTTCCTGTCATCAGAAACCTACCCTAATGACCCAGACATTTGTAAGACCATAAAGAGTGGCTGATGTCCCATACACTTAACTGGTTTGTGCCTCAGTCTTCTACTGGGAATAATTCTTAAGTCTCCCAGACCCTGGTACAGGCCCAGAGGAGCTGGGAGGTTTGACACAGTCATTACCACTAGAAACTGAAGAAAAGAAGGCATCTATTAACGCAGTTTTTCCATGTTCTTTGCCACAAGGTTCCCTGGAGTTTGAGTGAAAGCCCCACATTTCCCTTTGTCCTCCTTTTGCTGATAACATAACTTTCTTTTTATGCATCGTAGTCCTCGGTAGTATGACCTCTAAGTCTTTGTCTCCTCTGAGAACCACCCTTGTGATTGTGAGGCTTCCCCAACTTTTCCTCTTCTTGATCAATCAGTCTTTAGCAGACACTTGTCACTGCACCCAGCCTGCTCTTGATCCATCAGCTCCATCAGTTAATCACGTGCTCCAGGGCAAATCTCCATGAACTCAAACTGTCCGTGTCCATAGAGTCCAACCTCTCCTCCTCACTTGTCCTGTGGAGCCTGTGTGGACTCCCTGTGACTGTTTTCAACTCTACATGTGTTTGTGTACAGGCACTTGAGGTGAGCTGCACTGTGTCAACAGAGCAAGATCCCTGTGTGTTGTGCTTGTGTGTGACATGTTTTCACTTTCTCTTATCCTTCCGCTAAGTCTCAGATTACTTGCTCACCCTCTCTGTTTGAAACGTTTTTCACTAGATTAGCAAGCTTCTCTGCAAGCCTCTTTTAGAGGCTGAGTCCTGGTCCACTTTATTAAATACACCATGACATAGAAATATTTTGTATATATATTTAATGTATGCATACAGAATATCTCTGCACATATTTAGTGTCTATCCATCCTTAAATCTGTATGAAAGTTCATGAAGAGAACAGACACTTTGTGTATATTGTTCTGCATTTGTGCACAGCAGGAGAAAGAGGAGAATGTAAGAAGCTTCCTAAAGTACTGAATAATTATCTTTTTGATTTGGTATATTGCCTTCAGATTTTTATCTCCTGCATGACTTAGTGGCAGTATTATCTTTCAATCTGATTTTTCAAATGGTACAATGTGTTTTTGGTCTTTTGAACCTCATTGAAATGAGAGACAGAAAACAGTCATACATATGCCTGGCCAATTTGATGGTGATGATTTATTCTTCTTTGTAAAGAAGCTGTTGAAATGTTTTGGAAAGGCTGGTCCTGTATAGAGATTCAAAACACAGGAGTTAAACAGATTCAATGTTCATATTCTTTTCTTCTAGAACTATAATCATATATATAAAAAAAATCCTCAGCATGTAGTATTCTAAACACATTTGACATGTAGTACTGAATTCTGCTATTAAAAAAGACATTTTTGCATACTCCCACAGATTTATTTTCTTTAAAAGCTGTTCTTCTTGGTGCAAAAAAGAAAAAAAGAGAAAATTTTTGTGTATTTGAATATTTTAAGGAAGATATATATATTATTTTATATTTCTAAGATGTCTGTCTTTTCTAGTAAGTGGGGTGCAACAGAGGTTATCTAAGTGGGTATTCCTGATAGGATACTGGTATGAGAAGTCTCTTGGACATTCCTGGGTTTATACCATTCTTTATGCTATTTTGTTTTCTTGAACTAATAATTATCATCGTAGGTGGGAGAGATGAGGAAGTATTCATGAGAACAGTTCTTCATGAGTTTTCTTCACCTGTCCCATGCCTAATAGAATAAAATTACTTTTCATGCTAAAGGAAATTTTTTCAGTTGCATTTTTCCTTGGAGGAGGAGAGAATTGAAAAGAACATTATGTTCCAGAATTCAAAGATTTTATGACCTAGTATTAAATGCAAAGATGAAGTAGGATAAAAATAGACTACAAATGTGATTCACGATAATAACAATTTTAATTTTTTAGTAGGGGGGAGGGAGGAACATTTCCTTTGATTGAAGATTATGTGTCAGAATTTTTTTTCTGTTGACATTCACCTGAGTTGTTGTTTCTTAAATTCTTCTAAATATTGACTGTATTAGAGACCATGCAACCTGCTTTATAGTACATTAAATGTTAGCACACCCTGTGATTAGACAATTAGGATTGAAGCGTTAATACTTCACTGCCTGAAACTGGAGTTTAAATAGCTACACTGTGGATACTTAAGTTTGGGTGTCTGAGCCTACAGTTGCAACACAGCCTTCAAGTGTGTACTGCTTTTGTTTTGTTTGGGGTTTTTTATGCTCTTTGTTTTGACTTTGTTTTTTTTTTGGGGGGTGTTCTTTTTGGTATGGTTTGCCTGTTTAGTTGATGTTGATTTTTTCCCAAATAATATCCAAGAATTTGTTAAAGAAGCTTGGGAAAACTCTGCTCACGAGGCTGAAGTGGTGTATGGATGCCTATAGTTTTTGTCCATCTTTTTTGTGCCATGTGACATCAGATTATGTCCTCAGCAAGACCTGTAAAAAACAGCCCACGTGGTTGTCACTGAGGGCAGAATTCGGTAAGTTTTCAAATGCAGAAATTGAATAGGGCATGAAATGTCAGTATAGACTAGCAGGAGTGTTTTGTGAGGATAAACAGAGGTGATACAGAAAATGTAATTCAGCACCATCTTTGTCAATGATTGAAGTAGCACAGATAAGGATAACTTTATCCTTATTAAAGTCAGCAGTCATTTGCCATTGACCTTCATAATGCTTCTGTATTTTACCCACTCTATGTGACTAAACTGGAAGTTGGCCAAGTAGGTGCCAGTGATTCTTCTCATCATTAGAAATTTGGTCTGTTCTGGGTAAAACCTTTGTTATTCTTCCTGTCATCAGGGTGAGATACATAGACATTACTTAAGACCTTTAAAAAGTTTTCCTCATTTGTGATTATTCACCTGATTTGTGCAGAGAGGGATAAAACATTTGTAGTGACTTTAGTAGCCTCTGAGGACTAAAAATATGAATAAGAAAGAGGTTTCTTTTTTTTTTTTTTTTCATGCAATATGTATCAGATTAATTGTTTCTACTTTAGGATTAATGAGGCTTCATGGATAGGAATAAAGTGGATAAGCAGTCACTGATCTTTGTAGGAAAGAAATGGAAAGTATTTTATTCTGAAATGTTTCAACATTGCTGAGTCTTTGAAATAAATTTTCTGGGTTTAATACAGTCCTGTTTCTAGCTGTCATATTTCTAATATATTGCAGCACTGTAAACCCTCACATCCTGGACCTTCCTTTAGAGGATTGGGTATATATGCCTGGGTACGTGAATGTAGCAATCAGGAAATAGCACAAAGTGAAATGGCTGTTACTGCATGTTTTTCAGCTTTGCAATGTATTGCAGATCACAGGGATTTATTACAAGAGAGTGTTGTTGATTTTGGTTTGGAGTAGGTGTTTTTATTCTTTTTGTTTGTTTTTCTTTGTTTTCTGCTTAGATGATCTTCACTGTGGTTTATTTTTCGCTATACCCTTCCATTGTCAAAAACAATGCATCCACTAGTAGCTACCCCTCCCTCACTAAATAATTCCTTAACATATAGTAAAAGAAATTATTACCTTTTTTTTATACTCTTTCTGTTTCTCCTCCTCCCAAAACCCAACCTGACCTCTACTAACTTCTGTTAGGTTCAGAATCAGAGGCTTTAGAAAGATGAAAGCTGCCAAATGTATTGGCTAGCAATTCATTTGTACAGTTTTCAATTTATAGAACCGTCCCTCAGCCTCAGTTTTTAATTGGGTGCTTTAGATGAAATCCTATTTGGGGAAATCAATGAGAAGTTAACCAAAGCCTAGGCAGCTGCAGTGGTTAGAAGTCGACAGCTTTGATTGCATGCCAAACTGACATCTAGGTCTAGTTTTTCTGTTTTACTTATTCCTCATTCTCCAACCTTTTGCCATATCACATGGCATTATCCTATCAAGCTTTGATACTGGTAGGGGAGAATTTATGTGCTGAACAGAGCATTGCTTGTTACCTTATACTGCAATTTTACAGTGACAGAAATCTCAAACGAAAGAAAATATACAGCAGAAATAGATTTGGAACACAATTTCTGACAATGTTCCAGCTGCTATGCCTGTTGCTCTGATGCCCTTCACTGCTGATGATTTAAACCAGGCTATTGATTAAATCATATCACTGGTTGAAGGTAAAAGACCAGAGAAGAATTTATACAGCACAAAAGGATACATAAAAAAATATATTATTCATACTCACTGCATACAAAATTAGTATGGGTCAGTTCACATTTTCCACGAAATTTCTTTTGCCTTTTTGTGTTTTGAAATATTTAAAATGTTCTTGATGAACTAATATGGCTATCAAACTGAATGACAGCAACGAAATTAGAGCAGATAAAATAACATGATATGAATTTCCTTCCCCCATCTTAGTAATGGATTTAAACACATAAATATACATTTAAATGCATGCATAGAATCTATATAAACATATAAAACACAAAACATGCTGAGGAAAACATGGAGTGCAGGTAGCCTGTGGTGCAGCTGCAGTGGGAGCTGCAGGTTGAGCTCTGGGTGCGAGCCCAAGGCAAGAGGCCTTGAATTGCCCACCCTTTGCACAATGAAGGACGCAGGGACACCTGGAGACAGCCAGGTGACCGGACACTCAGTGACCCAGCGCCAACCAAAGACTCCAGACTTTGTCAAGCTTGATCAGTGAGGGGATAAAAGCCCAGTGATTCCTTTGTTCGGGGTTCCTCCTGGGAGGCACCAGCTTCAGCTATTTCTGTGTTACTCCACCATGAATAAATGGCTTTGTAGAATGAGACATCTGAGACTCTGCCGTGGGAAACCTGGGGCCAAACTGGTTGGGAGACCTGGTCTGGCTGTGTGAGTGGGGTGTGTGGGGAGTTGAAAGATAGACCTATTGAGTCACTGTAGCTGAAAAGGGGCTTTGGTCCCAGCAGGGTCAGTCTGCAGTGGTGGGCGTCTGACTGAAGCAGTGCCTCCTGAATAGTCAAACTGGGATGTTTCCTTAACAAAACCAAATAAAGACAGTTCTCAGCTATAATGCTGTTTACATATAGCCACATGTGTGAGCTATTATTATATATATTATTACTCATGTAATAGGTAGTATGCAGAGGTCAGTTAGCAAAGTAAGTGAAGTGTCTCAGGAAGTCAACAGACTTGATAAAAGAAAGATATTTTCTGTGAGCCTTATAGTGCCCTTAGCCATTTTACCATGTAAATCCAACCTCCAGATGTCCATGGTACTGAAAATCAGGCACTGTGAACAGCATGTAACAGAACAGCTTTTAATAGTATTACAGTGGCAGAAAACAAAGACTAGAGGGAAAAAATTAGAAACCATGATGCAGAGAGAAGGTGAGAGTGATGTGTGCCTGGTTAGGTCCTTCCCTACTTGTGTGAGGTGACCCATTGCAGCCATGGGTTAGGAAGTGGGAAAAGCAACCAGCTTTTGATAATGCTGTTGCATTGCGGGTACAGCTAACACTGAAAGCTCTTTTGGGGGACCTTCTGCTTTCATTTTATTCTGGTTGGCTGAATCTGTCCTGCTGAAAGTAGGTCTGAAGGAAGAGTAGGTGTTTGATCTTACTCTGAATAAAGTCAATACAAAATTGTTTTTGACTTCAGCGGCACAAATAATGTCCATAGAGAGAAGCCATTTAAGCCCTCCCAGAAGATTTAGAATATTTCCCTTGTAAAATGGGAACTCAGAAACCGAAAGCTTACAGTTTTGAACCTAAACTTACATTTTTGCTGGGTACGTGTTAGGCAAATGAAGATTGCTTTGACATGCTATTATTCACTGTAAGGTTGGAGTTTAATAAAAAGTCAGGAAGAGTAAATTAGATCATCTTTCTGTATCTCTTACTGTACTTAAAATACTACCTCAATATTAATTCCAGAACATAAGGCCAGAGAATGATTTTCAAATAGTGGCCTATAAACTGCAAGTGACCTACTGTTTCAAAAATTATGCCAAGTCTAACTAAAGAAAGCCCAAGAGGTTAAGTTAATTATATTAGTATTAAAATTATTCATCGTTGTCTGTGATTATGACTGGCCATGTCTTTTCCATATTGTTGTTAAAGAAGCTAACAACTGAAATCAAGTACTGTATCAGCAAGAAGTGTTTCTTTGAGTTTTGGAGTTGGTTTTTTTGTTTGTTTTTTGTTTTCCTCATTAACATAACAAATCTCAAATTGACTCATGGGATTTCTTTCCTCAATTTCCTTTGGGGTGTCTTTTTCAGCTAGCTGGGGTAATTTCTTTGTTTAAATCACCCTGTTATTTTCTTCCAATTTTTACTTTTTTATGACAGTAGAATTAATGTAAGCAGAAAAATATTTATATTTATCAAAGTAATAAGTATTTTGAATGAGAATTTGTCTTTTGTCTGAGGTTGGAAGTATACCTAAAAATAGAAACTGTGGGAAAGCAAATTCCCAGACATAGATTGATGTTTAAACAGCTTGTCATCTCAGTTGAAGATGTCAGTTCAAGGGCAAAACCCCCAAATTAGTTTATAGCTTCAGTGTTGGAGAGTCTGTAAGTTCCTAAGCTTTTACGGTTAAAATTAATATTTCTAATAATCTGTCAATGTGGATACACAAGGGAACCACCCAAATTGGCTGAACTACACATTTTGCAGTCAAACCTGCGATATCCAGATATGTTTAGACACAAAGGGTTCATCCCTGTGAATGATCTCCATGAGAAGATACATCATCCAGTGGGTGGATTTTAGGAATGTGTATCACATGCTGAGTACAGTGTGAAGCACCAGGCAGTGCCTTTGCTGCTTGGAGGTGGACAGACGAAGAGCCAACCTGCAATAGAGGGCTCTGGCACAGCTTGTGCAGCACTCTGTTGGGACAGAGCAGGGTCCTGTCTGGGGAGGAGCATGATCATTGTGTGCATCCTTTTACTTTGCATGGGAAGAATTAACATTTTGAGCATACTGTATTTATTCAGTGAAATTGTACTGGAAAATAAGCTGACATTCCAGACACCAAGTGGCTTTCCTTGAAGCTGGTGTAGCTTCTATATGGCAGGGAACACAAGATTTGGAATGTAGGAAAAGAGAGAGAGTTCAAATGTAGGGAATCATGACTTAGTGGAATATTTTAGGTCAATCTGGTGCTCAGTGCATGTGAACCTTTTTTTTTTCCTGGTTTCAGTTTGAATACTGTTTGTGCAAAGATGATAATGCAAAAGCAGATTTGAAACATGGGTATAGAATCATGGGCAAAAATCCAAACACATATTTAAAAAAGAAAAGGAAAAGATAAGCAAATTTAAAAAAAAATATATGTTTTTCTCAGAAATTAAAGGAGAAATTAAGTTTTAAGTGATAGTTTCACAGAGATGTTTAGGTGTAGACTGATAATAAGATCAAGTCTAGGAGAGAGAGATGCATCTGCTGGGTGTGTGCTATTGACCTGCCATAGTTCTTTTCCTTCATGCCAAGGGTTCCATTCTTCCTCTCCCACCACACAGTTTCAAATTCCCTTCCAGGAAGCTCAATATGTTGTAGAATTTAGGTGTTCAACTTCTTCATAAAGTTTGTGTTGAGAGTGGGTACATAAACACCCAATGTCCTTTATGGGTCTTTACAATGACCTAAGGCATATTTAGAAACAAAATTCTTATTTTTCAGATTACAGATTTCTTTGTAATGCTACTTAAATATGTGGAAACGTGGCACTAGGAAGCTTTTGAGCAAAACAAAACAAAAAGATGAGAAACACATATATTTTTGTTTATTATTATTAAAGAGTGTGAGATCTCTGCAGTGAACATACTCCACTCAAAGCATTTAGTTCTTATGTAATAAGAACAGTGATCTTGAAATAAATTTGACAAGATAAGAAATAATAATTATAAACATTGTTTTATTCTTCTGTTGTAGTGACTGCATTGAGACCTAGAATTGATTGAAAATTACAAAATGCATGATCCTGCCTCAAATTTTTATCCTACTACTGCAGCATTCAGAATGCCTGAAATCACTAGCTGCAGATTATATGCACCTTCCATGAAGTCAAAGGCAATTTTTCACATCTTTTCTGATGAGACTTAGGGTGCACAGCTGTAATTCTGAAAGTATTTTTTAATACATGATACTTCACAATTCCTTCCCTTGGAACCAGCTTCTTCCTTGTTCTACTTACACAGATTATGCTGCATAATTCACAAAGATTCTGTTGTCTTTGCTTTTGTGAAGAAAATATAAACTAGTTTATTGTGAAACCAAAATACAGCTCAGCACCCCACACAAAAGGAATTCTGCATGCTAAACATTAGTGATGTTAGGTTTACAAATGCTGGCAAAGTATGTTGTAAGATGGACTGCTGCCTGGGCTCTCTGAAACAAGATATTGAACCCCAGAATGCTAGCATGAAATCCATGGAAGCTTTACCATGATTTAGTGAAATGTCAAATTATGCCTGAAGAAAGATGGACAGCTGTAACTCATAAGCACAGTAGGAACAGATGAATTGCAAGGTCAAATCTCATTCTGGAGAAGAGCACTAAGACTGATTTTTATTTCATTTTTAACTCCACCAGAAGATTAAAAAATAATGAAATTAGGCTTTCAAACCTATGCATGAGTGTCCATAGAAGAGAAAGGTTTTCTCAGAAGTCTCTCTTTTTTTCTCATGATTTCTAAGTATAGATTTTTTTTTTTTTTGTGGCTATATGAATGAAGATTACTTAGGAGAGTAAAACTTTTGGGTGGAAATCTGTAATTTTGAACAAAGGGAATTAATGACCAATTTTCATGCAAGTTTTCACGTGCAAGACTTAAACTCATACATCAGTTGTACAAAATGAATGTACAACAGATCTATCAACCTGCCCTCTCTTGAAGAACAGAATCTGTTAAAAATTATATGAGCTACATAGGTGGTATCACAGAAAAAAACCCACATTGTATTTAACCCTTCAGTGTAGGGGTAGGTAATGAATTAAGTATTCAGCATCAGACACTTCTGGAAGTTTAGATTAAATGAGCTGATCTCCATTTAGGTCCCACAAAAAATAATACTCTTACTGTCCTTTTGTTTGTTTTTGGCCACCCCTGCTACATCACATGAATGAATTCAGGGACTCAATTGTTCCTTCATCCTTTGATTCCATTTCAGGTGTGCTGAACCTGTTTAATTCGTTTGTTTGGGGTTTGGCATAGGGATAAAGAGTAAGGTTCAAGGTCAGCTTTTCAATTTACTTGATCTCTCATCTGATCTTGGACCAAAAGCAATTAAAGGAGTTGCTTTGAAATTGGAAGATGTCTGAGCATGGCAGAAGATGGCTTGTGGTTTCAGGTTTTGTACTTTTCTGTGGGGCTAATTTCTCACCCACTGCATTTTGGAAACTAAGATGGACTTCCTTTTTACTGACTTTGTCTACCTTTTGTACATTAACACCAGCTGGCAGCTAAGCCCCACCCATTCAGTCACTCACTTTCCCTGTGGTGGGATGGGGAAGGGAATCAGAAGAGTAAAAGTGAGAAAGCTCATGGGTTGAGTTAAAGATAGCTTAATAGATAAAGCAAAAGCTGCACACGGAAGCAAAACAATATAAGGGATTCATTCAGCACTTCCTGTGGGCAGGGAGGTGTTCAGCCATCTCCAGGAAAGCAAAATTCTATGATGTGTGAGGGTCATTTGTGAAGACAGTTGTCCTATAGATCCATTGAATCCATATCTCTTCAATTCAGAGAGAAAGATGTTGTGGGGAACCGTGTCAAAGGCCTTACACATGTCCAGACAGATGACATCCATAGCTTTTCCCTTGTAATGCTGTCACTCCATCACAGGAGGCCACTAGGTTTCAGAGGCAGGACTTGCCCTTGGTGAAGCCACGCTGGCTGTCCTGAATCACCTCCCTGCTCTCCATGTGCCTTAGCAGAGCTTCTAGGAGGATCTGTTCTGTGACCTTCACAGGCACAAAGGTCAGGCTGACAGGTTGGTTGCTCTCAGGGTTCTCCTCTCTAACGTTTGTAAACGTGGGTGTAGTGTTTTCCCTTTTTCCAGGTACTTAGTCAGATTTCCAGGGACTTAGTCAGATTACCATGACATTTCTAATCTCATGGAGAGTGGCAACTGCATCAGTCAATTCCCTTAGGACTCTGGGATGCATCTCACCATGTCCCATGGACTTTTGTGTGTTTGAATTCCTCAGGAAGCTGATCTTCTCTTACAGAGTCTTTGCTTTCCCAGTCCCCATCCTGCTTTCCATTCACTTGAGTCAGGGGGAAGAGAGGTCACCAGGATGGTGGGAAGAGAGTTTACCAGGAAGACTGAGGCAAAATGGTTGTTGAGTAGCTCAGCCTTCTCCTTGTCCATAGTTTCCAATGTACCAGTTGTGTTCATTGCTGGCATAAATGCTTCCTTTGACCTTCTTTTTCTGGCTGACATACCTGTAAAAGCCCTTGTTATTTTTTGCACCCCTTACCAAGTTCAGCTCCAATTTTGCTTTCCATCCCCTTTCCTACACAACAGGGCAGCATCCATATAATTTTCCCAGGGTACCTGTCCCTGCTTCCACTGCCTGTGGAAGTGTCTGTGCCACTGAATGGCAATTTGTTGAATGTCTCTTTGTACTTTCGCACTGGTAAATGTCATCATGTATATTCTTTTTTGTTGTTTAGCTAAGTGTAGCTTACATTCACATGTCTGTAAGACAAATTCATATCTTACACCATGTCTAAATATTTTTTCTGACTATGATTTTTTGAGTAATGTTTGGACCAAGTTTCAAAGAAGTAGCTATACTTTTGAAACTGTTGTCATGCTGTCACTTCTTATATGATAGAACAAACTTTCTGAAGTTACCTCTGTAGAGTCTTTATATATCCTGGCTTTTCTGGCTGTGAATCAAGATCCCATTAACAAGAGTTCTTCTGATCCCTCTTGCTACATTTAGCAAAAATAAGGGGATACCTCCTAAAGAAGATAAGATCTAAGCCATAAAGGTCCTCAAAGATTAAAACAATTTCAATTATCCTTCCCGCTGGTTCAGATTTAAGTGTAGTTTAATCCTTGTAACCACCTCCACTTAACAAGTGAGTCACACATTTTCTATCACATGAAAGCTGTGAATATTCTGAAGTGTAGCCTGAGAGTGAAGCCAACATATAAATATCAGTAGATGGACAACAATATGACTAATTTTTTCTTCTAATTAGTGCGTAACATCTTTGCATGATTTCAGGGGAAAGAAGTAGTTTTGTTTAGTAAAAATAAATTGTTTGGTTTGGTATTCTTTCAGTTTATAAGTATTTTTTAAACATACTGACAATGCCTGTAATGTTATTAGAAAAATTATATGCCATGGTCAGTTGTCCAGCTCTGACACTGCATGGTTTAAGTCAGTAACACTTAATTCTACAGCCTTTTGTGTCAGATTTCCTTAAAGAGATATGGCTGAAATCATCTAGGATAGGCTCAAAAGTTAATATAGCAAGGTGAATTATCAGGGATCTGCCATTGGAGACTGCGTTTAGTTAGCAAAAGTGTTTATTTCATGATACACAAATGCATTATTATGTGACCTGATAAATGGTTATAAACTCATGAATTTAACTCTATTGAACTACAATTCAGTATTAATAAATAATTGCAAAATTAAACATAGATCAAGCTTTTGATAATTTTGCATTTGATAAAGGGTTGTTTTAATGTTTATTTATTTGTTTGTTTGTTTTAAATATCTTGTTATCTCAGGTAGGAATGTAGCATTCAGCCAAGGTACATTTATTTTCATTTTCAAGTTCAGTCGTCCAAAAGTACTTCTTGACAGTACAGAGAAAGTAACTTTTGCAGAACTAGAAGTGGGATGACTCCCATGCAGTGGTGTGTTCAGGACCTTGTAAGAAAACCTTGCACAGGCATGCTAATTACCAAGCAGATCATGTAAATATATTTGTCTGGTTCTCTCTCTGTAGCTGCAAACTGTAGCTCCCTCTCTAAGCAGTTATGTTGGCAGATGGCATGCTGGTCCTTTTCCAGTAGACTTTGCCAGCTCACAGGGCTACCACCCACTCCCTGCCTCTTTCCCCAACCTTGCACCTCCTGTATCTTTTTAATACCCTTGCATCTCCCCAGAGCTCTTGGAAGGTGCTGTATTTAGAGAAAGGACAGTTTCATGTTCCAGGAGATTTTGAAACATGCCAACTAAGGCTTAGCTGGCATGCTAAAGTTTGCAGGAGCATCTGTCTATAAAATATTCTGACTCTACTTCTTACTGATCTCTGTTGGAGGCTTTGAGGGGAAGCTTGCAGTTCTTGTTCTACAAACTGAAAAAAAGAGAAAAGTCCTTAAAAAAAATCTGTAAAATAGTTGAAACTTAATAGAAAATATATTTTGCTGCTACCAAAAAAGACAGCTTCAAGGCTACTACTCTGTCTTCTCTTTCCTGCTCACCATGACTTATTTTAAGAACTTGTGCCCTCAATGGAAAATTTGAAATAGACTTTTTTTTTCAGGATGGAGACTCTGGAAATACTGTTAATTTCTGAAGTTAGATTAACACTTTTAGTGTCCAAAACTAAATTAAATCTGAAAGTTAAGGTAGCGAACATGATTTAAAAACTCCCCAAACCCACAACAAAGTTCAGCTTTGTGAGAGATTTTCTTATTAATTAGTACTCATATAACATAGAAAAATCTATACTACTAAGCAAGATCAGATTCCCCATAGAAAATGGTTGGCTATGCCTCAAAGGATATATAAATTACAATGGAAACATGGGAAATAATGGGTGTCAAGAAATTTTGTTAGTTTTAAAACATAAAATAAATGTATATGCACTCTTTATTGTTATGCATATTTACCAGCTATTAAAAAACCTTTGTGGTATCTCTATCAAATGTAATGACATGGTTTTTATTAGGCAGAAAATAGGTTTGGTGCTTTTACATTTTAACTTATGGTGCACCTAAACTTCATCCACTATTTGCACGAAAAATGTCTCATTACATGAAGGTAATTAGGTATCCGTTATTGCCAGGTGCTGTTCCTTTTTAAAGATGGTGACATTTCATCACTGAATTATGACTGGATTTGAATAAGGATTTACAACAGACCTTCTCTACACTACTTTCTTCTCATAAAACACACTGTACCTAAGTAATTGCAGTTTTCTTCATGCCATTTGCAAGGAGTACTGTTTAGGGTGGAGAACAGGACTGAGAATTTTGAGGAAAGCTGGTACTTTAAAGCTGGCACAAATTAAAACTGCAGTTATGACTGAAAGTTGGCAGAGACGGACTACAGAGTACTTTGCTCCAGCAGGTCTATCCCTGCACGACTGGCTTCATTATCAGCCTGCAAGCAAAGAAATAAAAAAAATTAAAATAAAATAAAATAAATTTAAAAATAAAACAAAGAAATTATATGAAAAATGTGAATATCACTGCTTTGATGAATTCCTGTGTTCAGATGCTTGCTGGGCCAGGTGGGGTTTTTCATAGGGGAAAGGTTCTGACTTACTCTTTTGCACTTCAGTGAAAACCAGGATCTTGTAAGGTTGTTATATTTCTTATGCCTATGGAAGCAGAGATCAAAGAAATATCCTTCATCACCTCTATGCTCCATTTGAAAAGTTGATGAGCTGTAGGATATCTTTTTGCCTTGGTTGGTCTCCACAGCAGTGGAGGGTATTTGCTCCATGTGACATAACAATTCATATAAGCAATGTTTTAAATTCCAGAGGCAGTCTTTGAAAGAAGATATCCAAAAACATAGCGGTTTTTTTTTTTTTTTGTAGTTACAGGAGGTATTTTTGTTTTCTTTTGTTTTACCACATGTAGCTGAATAAAATTACAGACAGAAGACTGATGAGTCAGTAATATGTCTAGTGACTTAGTGTTTCCATTTCCATATACTGAATCCAAAAGACACTTGCTTGGTTCTCCTTATGTCAAATTATTATGATACGTCTCTCAGTCACTTTCTGACAATTTCCACTGTTGTCATAAAATTGTTAGTGATGTGGAGGGTTGATAGAGTAATATTTTCAAGAATAATTAGTGACTTTGAGGTTTTTTCTTGTTGCTTTTTTTTGCTTCTAAGCCTGTTTCTTTTTTGAGTGACTATGATGTAGTACTGCATTTTCACAAGCATGGAAACAACAAAGGTAATACTTGAAGGTAAAAGTCCTATAAACTATAACCAGTTACCCACACATTGCACCCTCTCATCCTGTGGTCACTGCTAGATCTTTGGGTTTCTATCTTTGTAATTGTAGCTGCCTTCTTGAACAGCTTTATCTTGTCATAGAATCATAGCATCATTTAAGTTGGAACAGACCTTTAAGATCATCAGGTCCAACCGTTAACCCAGCACTGCAAGTCCACCACTAAACCATGTCCCTGAGTGCCACATCTACTTGTCTTTAAAATATCTGCAGGGATAGGGATTTAACTAGTTATCTGGGCAGACTGTTCTAATATTTGACAGCTTGTTTGGTGAAGAAATGTTTCCTACTATCAAATCTAAACCTCTCCAGGTGCAACTTGAGGCCATTTTCTCTTGTCCTCTCACTCACTACCTGGGAGAAATAACCAACACATCCCACACTGAAACCTCCTTTCGGGTAGATATAGTGTAGATAAGGCTTCCCCTGAGTGATGCAGGTGAAATTCAGGTCTTCGTCCTGATTCTAAATTGTGTCTTTTTTAGGCTAGGTGTAGAATTTAGGAGAGATTTTGCATATCACTGCAGTTCTAAGAGTTGTGGTACCCCAGTAACAGATTTTCAGGTATTGCTGAAAAAGAAGCTAATGCATGAGTTTGGTTTTAGCTGTTTTTAACAACTGCAGAAAAGTGTACTGAGGGCAATAATACACTCTTACAAGACACAGTTTCACCAGATCCATCACAGGATGTTAAGCAAGTTTATTGTTTGACATATCTTTATTAAAATGCAAATTCTGGCATTTTCCCAAGCTGGCAAATCCTTTCCACTCAACAGTGTGAAGCAATAAAACCCACACAACTGTATTCTGAGAGAAAGTAATATTGCTAGGGCAATTTGCTAAAAGCAGTAAAAACAATCAAACTTGGGTAAAGAAAAACCATCAGAAGATTCTAAAAGGAAAGAAACAGAATCATAATCTGGCTTTCAGTGTTGTCATTCTCCTCCCTTTCTTACTCATTAACCCTTACTTTCTCAGGACTTTTATTGTTCAGTACTTACCTTCATGTTTTGCAGCCATACCTCAGAACAAAACTACTCAAATAGCGTCCTAAACGTTTTCAACAACAGCTTAGCAGTATAAACATTTTGGATCATCTGCATTTGAATACACTTTACATAAATTGAAAGAAATTGTACAGTTACATTGTGAAGTAAATGAAGACAAAAGAGGAATCCTTCAGTAAAAAGGAGCTGAGTGTTTGGCTAATGGTGTGGGCGCTGAGGTATTCATGCTGTATGTGAGCATGTAAATGGCAATGTATTGAATTACATTCCCTTTGATCAATTACTAACTCTGTTAGCAAAACCTCTTTATTTTGTGTGTTTTGTTGTTGTTGAATCCAATTAATTGAATTGGTTTAATAGTATCTAACAAGTTATTTAATATTAAAAAAAAGTCAAAGTATGAAAAGTTATACAAGTTAGGTAATACCTAGTAAGTCTAGGAGAAATTGGATTGTATTTAGCATAAGTGGAGATGGAGGAGTGGTTACTGGTCGAAAGGTCCCTATTTTATAAAGCAATGAAACGATCTAGAGGGAAGTACTTAATGCTTCTTAAGCTGTGTAAGGGTACAGGAAAAAGTTGTGCATGTGCAAGTCGTGCAGTTGAAAAGGAAATTAGTCCTCAGTTCTGGGGTTATATGCTATGATAAGATATAAAGCAGAGCTAATTAATTGTAGTTAACACTAGACTAAACTGGCTGGTATGCACTCCTGCAAATTATACAGAGAAGTCAAAATATTAGTATAATGCTAGCATCAACAAAAGCTAATAAAATATTAATGACAGAAGAGAAACATTAGAGATTTTTGTAGGATATGTTCATTACAGAGCATGCTGGATTGCTTAAAAAAAAAGGCAAAACAGGTTATAGAGATGACCTGGCTTTGTTTCTGATTTATTTTTGAACCGGACAGTTGAGGCATTTACAGCTGCCAACACGGGAAATGTTGGACTCTCAGCAAACTGTTCTGA
The DNA here is from genome assembly GCA_013399835.1 of Leptocoma aspasia. Taxonomy (NCBI): domain Eukaryota; kingdom Metazoa; phylum Chordata; class Aves; order Passeriformes; family Nectariniidae; genus Leptocoma; species Leptocoma aspasia. The sequence continues at coordinate 981,284 of VXAX01006772.1, forward strand.
AAATGGAGAGTGAATGGAAGAACTATTTTTTCTTGTTAAGACCAAAAGGATGAAATGAGTAGTTTTGGCTGTGTCTGCCTTGGCAAAGAGCCAAACAGGATTCAGAAAGTGTTTGGATGACACATGGTAGAAAAGAAGTAATGTTTTAGCTAAACATGTAATATGCAAGGAGGATTACCAGTGACTGCTTTTATATTTTCAGAGCCAGAGAACATAGACAGAGAAAGAGCTTGATTTAATGATTTAAGTCTTTATTTTAGCCGTAACGATTGAAACTTTGACTTTAGTGAAAGTGCTAAACTTTCAGAAGAAACAGCTTAATATTGGGGGTGAAATAAATCACTGCAATTTTAATAATTTGAAACCGTCAGATGAAAATAACTCTTGCAGGCTTCACCTAATAAAGAACACCCTAATCATATGCCTGTAGAATCCAAAATACTAAACAAACATTAAAAGTCTTAAGTTATTATATTCTTTTAAATTGGGTTTATGGAGACTATATTTCATGCTCATTCCCACCTTCATGAAAACATTACTTGTGCCCTGGGATAAACACGCTTTTAAAATCTTAGAAAAATTAAATAATTCACCATTAAGGTGGTTTGATAAAACTGTCTGGTGGTTTCATAATGAAAATTAATCTCCATTTTCAGGGCAGTAGTCATCAATACAGTCTACAAATATATATGTTTAAATTATAAAATAACCTTTGAAAAAGTGGGCACAACGTTTGAAATTCTCTCAAATAGAAATGGTATATAGAAATCCTAAAACATTTGTATCGTAAGACAAAGCCTAGTGACATTACTGGCAGGTTAATCTTCCTTGCGATGGAAGATTACACTTGGCATGTGTAATGGCTGCTTCTCTAGAAAAAGAACAAAAAAAAAATCTTAAAACCCACTTGCCTAAAATGTAAGATCTAAGTAATCATCACATGATAGGTCTGCAAAATGAGTCAGGTCTACAAATTTTTTTTTTTTTTTGTTAGAAAGAAATCAGCTTTTGCCTAAAGAATGGGTGTAAAAACCAAAGGAAAAGAAAATCAAGACATTTAATCTTTAATCGGCATTACTGATGTCAGATTTTAAGAAATTTTTAAGGTATTCAAAGTAGAAATATAAAGTCTCAAACTATAATTTCAAGTCAATTCACCCTTTTTTATTTTTATCAAGAGTCCATGCTTCTCATTCCAACCTGAATGTTTGTAAAATGCATGCATCTTTTGAAAGCTGAAAGAACAACAGAATTAACCAAGAATTATGTGCCCTCATTTCTGCTAGTTCCTCATAATCCATAAAAAAATATCTCTGTAAGGATTGATTTAGCTTAGAGAGTGTTCTAAAAAGTGACAATTGATAATGACCACATGCTTGAATGTCTGAAGTTTAGAAGAGATGCATATATGTATATGAATATGTATGCCCAAATGAAAGACATTTATTTTTTTTATATTCCACTTTTGGAGACATTATTATACTTTTGATAAATCTGTTATAATGTCAGTAATCTGTTATAGGTTTAAAAATATTAGAAAGTCATGGTCCTTATATTTACTGTTTTATGACATGAGCAAAAATAATGTCAGTGTTGAGTATTGTAAGTCTTTTTAAACTCTATGTTGTGTGTTTCATCCCTTGCTCAGTTCCAGTTTTCTCTTTACCACCACCCTAGAGTTCAGCAAAAGTAAAGATCTTGCTCCTTAATATTGAAATTTTGGAGACATAAAACATATAAGATGTGTATTCCTGAAGAACTTTGTCTTTTTCCTAGAATTAATTACCTCTTAGTTACCTTGGGTACAAGTACTTATCAAGTTTCTTTTTAAGGGCTATATATATGTAGGAGTTTTATTTTGTGTATACCTATTTTTCAATTATGCAGTACAGAATGAAAGTAGTAGGAGATTCCACTATCAGTTTTGATCTTGTTCATGTTTGCAAATCAGGCTTTTTTCTTCTTCCTCCTCTGCAGTCACAAAAGTAGCTACTGTCTCTATGACTCCTATTTTCTTTTTTCCTTATGATTTTTCTTTCTTAGTTAAATTTTTTTCTATTTTAATTTATTATTATTTTTAACTCCATCTCCTTTCTCTTTTTTGTTTGTTTGTGGCAGATGGTAGTACTTCTGTCATTAATGTATCTTTACAAGAACAGAAAAAGTTTTAATGTTCTCCATTCAAATTACTGCTTTGCATTTATAAGGTTATTTGCAGGTATTTTTAATGCCTCCCTTTCTATAACTCAGCAGAAAGTTTGTGGATTGTTATCATAGAGTACATATTAGTCCGAAGAAACTCAAACAAGTCTGTACGAAGTATGGAACATTTTAGCTGTACAGGAAGGCGATGAGCATTATTAGGAAGGTTAATCAAGAATAAAGCCTTAAAAAGAAACTCTCTCTTAATCACTATTTTTGCAGATGATAAAAAGAAAGCCAAAGAGATGAAATTGACAAATGTGGCATATAATGGTCCTTCTTGGAGCAGTACTACAGGGGCCTCATTAGTAGACGTTTTAGTACAATCATTTTTACCCCTGTGGCTGTCACTTCAGACTACTCAGAAAAGGTGGCTGTAGGAGCTAATCACAGTGATGCCTTTCTCAATTGTATTTTCCTTGTAAAAATGAGGCACAGGAGAGTTAGCAAGTTCTAATTGAAATCAGAATTATCATTGCCATGGATGGCATGCTGTGTCTGTAGGGTATGTTTGTGCCAGTGGAAAATTACCTTTCCCCCCTAGTAAGTTTGGAAGCTTTAGACTTAAATGTAAAGTTGTGCTGAAGTCAGTATTAGCATACATTTTTTTCTTCTATTTTCAATACAATTTCCATCTGACTGAGCAAAAGTACAGTTGTTAATTCATGTTTAATATTACTAACTGTGGTTGATAAGGGGAGGGGCAGACTTCAAGAAGATGTGCCATTTACATCACAGTTTAAAGTTTAAATGGGTTCTCTCTTGCATATAATTCCTTTTCCTTCAATATTCCTCTATTTCTCTTTCAAAAACAATTATAAGTACCATTTTCCTGCATGCAGGATTAATTGCTGCCTTGAGAGACACTACAAGACCTCCAATGCTAAAAAAAGAAAAAAATATTTAAGACCAGAACAAAGTTTTACAATGCCATTTTAAATTGGGGGAAAAAATCTCAATTTTATTCAGCTTTAGAGAAGTATCCTCTTGTATTGATCCATCATAGAGATACCAGTAAAATAAACAAATAAAGATAGAAAGGAGATTCCTGAACTTTCTTTCTTTCCATCATTGAGATTTTGTGATAATGGTCGAGAAATAATAACTTGCTGTAGCAAGTATTAAAAATATTTATTTTTTCCTCTTGGAAAACAGGAATGTATTAAAAAGCAAAACAGGGAAAGAAAAATATTACTTAGAAAGTTTTGAGCTCCATTAGGGATGTCTTTTAATTTCTTTTCATGTCCGAGATCTTTTTAGATGTGAAAGACTTTATAGTTTTGAAGAATTGACACATTCCTAAAAGGAAGGTAAAAGGAAAAATCCCCTCTTAGTCTGTGAGTAACTGGTGAAGCCTAATTAAACTTTAAAGTGTTTCTCCCTGAAAGAGCACGGTACCACAGTGAAAAAGACATGAATCTCTGTGAAAACATCGGTACATTGAACCATACTTTGATTTCAATACAGACTTTTTATTAGTTGAGAAAATGGAGGCCAGACCTCAAATGTCTCTTCACACAACGTTTGAGTATGTTTAATCCACTTTCACCTGTCTTCTAGTGTCTTAAAATGAGATTTAAAAGTTAAAAATTTTTTACACCATGTTATTATCACTTGAATGAATCGATGAATTGTTAATTATTGCCATCACTAAACATCTGAAAGTGAGGAGAAACTACATAATTGTTCCTAAGATTTAGAAGCCTGAAAACCTTTCAGTAAGTTAAGGAACTGGAATTTTCTGATGTAAGCATAAAGAACCCACTACAGCACAGCAGTAATATGTTCCTGTTACCAAGCAAAGGCATGCTTAAAAAATGAGAAAAACTTAAGAATGGAAATTCTGTCAGTATGCCATCAGCAAAATGGATATTCACTGCATATGATCCTTGATAATGCCAACCATTGAAGGGAAAGGGTGAAGCTGTTCCTTGCTGAGATAACTATGGGCCTTTAGACACCACCTACAATGTGGCTGCTTTTTTCCATGGTCTCCCCATCTTTGGTCAAGGTAACAAAGTAGTGTTATGGAATAAAAATTGGGATAGCACAGAAAGGGTTTTGAGTTCTTCTAGTTATACAGAATGCTACTGAGGCAGCAATAAGCAGGGAGTCTGAAAACAGGTAGCTATAATGGAAACTATTTTTCAGCTTTAACTGAAGCAGATGCTATCACATACATTTTGTGATACTGACTTCTGAGGAGGCGAGCATAAGAAGTGATTAACCCAAGAGGTTATACTGACTGAGGTGAAATTAAGGTCAACAGAAGTACAATAAATCCTTATGTTTCTTGAAAGTCTAAGTCCAAGTGCAGATATTCTGAAGGGTTTTATTTGTGACCAGGAGAACCTTTTTTTTTGTTTGTTTGGTTTTTTTGGTAGGGAAGCAGTATTGTGGTAATAATTCCCTAAAGTTTTACAAATGCAGGGGAGCTGAAAAAAGTAATTCTACAGCTGAAGTCTATAGGGATAAACACAGTTTCCATAATAATTGTTGTAACTGAGTCATAAGTGTTTGTCTTCAAAGGGAATTCTTTTATAACTATCAAAACTTTGATGATTTTAATAATTTTAAGCAAGATTTGAGTCAGAGATAGAAACAGGAAAAGATACTGAAAACAAGAGACAAGCTAGTACTTCAGGAGTTAGAAATGAGAGAGAAAGAATTCTTGATCTCTTTTCACACCAGTATGAGAAAAATATCAGAAAATTATCCAAAAGAGGTAGAAAGGAGCTAGAGTGAAGAAATCAACACAGAAGACTGTTAAAACTGTTTCACTTTTTTTAACATTATGGATGATAATGTTGGTGCTGAACTGACTTTCTAGACTGTTGTCTGTGTCTGAAAAACTAAATAACCTTGAGACTAATTTGGTTCATTTATCTGACTAATCAATTGTCTGGTTCCCTCAGTCGGTGCAAGGAAAGTAGCTTTTGTATTTTCTTTTTCCTTTTCTTTTAAATCCTCTGTTCTTTGTCCTTTCATCCTCTCTTTTTCTACGAAGATGGACATGGTGAGAGAGGTATTTGAAGCAGTTCTGCTGGAGATAATAAATTACCTTTTCCACTGCCTCCTTCCACGAAATACTTATGTCCCTGTGCTATCCTGAAAGCATGAACAATTAAGGAGGTAAATACTAAAGTACTAGTAAGAATTGATTACAAAATATTTTACAGGAAGAAACTCCACCATTTACAGATGTAAATTTTCAAATCCAAAATGTTTTTCTCTTGAATTTTCTCTTATTTTTGTATTAAATTGTTCTTTACACAGTAACAGAAAATGCTGAAATGTCTTCATTATTGTATTTCTGTATTGATTTTTTTAAAAGAAAATTTCATGTTGTCGTGGAAGGTTTTATTTATATCTAATGGTATCAGGTTAAAGATGTGGGGCACAAATATCATAGCATTACATTGAAAGAGCCACAGATTCTTGCCACATTCTTGTTCCCAATTTACATTCACTCTCTGTGTGCTTGATTTTTGCATGCTTAAACACTTCCGTAAGTAGAACAGACCTCAATGTAGGCTAACATACATGATTTTAATTATTTCTCCTCCCTCTCATAATTGTTTCTCATTGGAAGAATGTTCACTGGACAGTTGGGAATATTCTTCATCCAGAAGAGTATATATTTCCTTCCTTTCTCTTTTTTTTGTTTTTGTTTTAGTTTTAAGGCAAATAATATTGAGAAATTACATTTATATCATACAACCATGAATATCAGGAAGGGCTCTTTAGTTCATAGCAATTTCCAATTTCTTTCAGAGACTAAGTAAGTTTCAAGAGACATTCCTCAAGCTTTGGATAAACATCTATTGCAAACTACAATGTGAAATGTGTATTGTTAATGATGTTCCAGAGGGCTGTCTCTCTTAAAAAAAAAAAAAAAAAAATTCTTAATTGTCAGGATCACATTCAAAGTGAAGGAAGGGAGGGCAGCAAAGGACAAAGAGCCAGACTCCACTCTACAACTCTATATTCTGTTAATGCAGATGTTGTAATTCATCTTTTGAGTCAATTACCCTTCTGGTGGCTTATGGGGAGAGCACAGTCATTAATATTTCCAATAAACCTGATTGTAGTCAGATGAAATTTCAAACAGATTTCAAGCGGGAAAAGAAATTAGGTCAGGAGAAATAGCCACTACAAATTAATGGCCCCACTGATAGATAACTTCATCATTAGCATCACTACTTCCATAAACTGATCCAGTGATGTAGAATTAAATCAGACACTATTTCACTGAATAAGAAGAAAGTACAGAGAGTATATCTATTTTTTTTTTCCTTTCCTTTTTTTTTATGCACTGAAAAGTGTGCTGCTGGAGCAAGTGGAGTATAAACTTTTAAAATCCTTAAATATGAGGAGTTTAGTGCGGTTCCTTTGTTCTTCTTCTATGCTTTTCTGTGTGTTAAGGCATTTCTTCTGTAGAGAATTCATTGCAGGTCTGTCTCATAGAAGTATATGATATCTGAGATATCCAGAAAGAAGAGAACACCAGGGCTGAGAGGAGCTCTTGCTCTACTGTTAAAAACCATCAATGTATGTACAAAACAGATACAAATTTAAGGTGTGTGTGGGTGTGTGCGTGCACATACCATGACTTCAAGATCCCACCATGATTCTTCATAACCTGAGAAATCATCTCAGGCCCAGACAAATCAATGAATCTTAACAACCTCTATATCTGACATATGTATGTACACATACATATGTGCATTCACAGATAGCATACATATATAGACCACAACATATATAGCATACATATATAGACCACAACAATAGGCACTATTATTTTACTTGTTTTTACCATTTTTATTATTTTAGTATTACTTTTTTCGTGTTTTCCAAGGCAATTAGTTTATATCACTTTGTATAGAAAGGAGAAGGAAAACACTACAAACCCATGAAACATCCTAAAGGCTACATTACCCTGTAAGAAGTCAGGTGGACTTCATTGTCCACTCTTCATAAACATGTGTTTAATGTTGCTTCTTGCTTTAGTGTGATGAATGTTTAAATATCTAGAAAATTTTGTTTCAGTCTCATGGAAATTTATGATGTAAACATAATATTGCAACTGAATATAAGTAGCTTTCTATATACTAAATATTTAAATTTAAAAGGACACTGTGATTGGAATATAAAGGGAGAAGATTCCAAAACCAGCCAGCTTCAAGCTTCAAAATAATTCTTGACCGTATTGACTAGATTTGTTAACAGCACACATTGCTAGTAGTTAGCACTTAATCACTATCAATCATCCCTGACAAGCTGATTTTAAATGAGTTACAAGTGTACAATGCCACTGAAGTGATACCGTTTTAGTTCACACTGATAGCTATAATCCATCAGTCCAGGGAACAATGTGAGAGGGAAAGCCATAACAGAGTCTGTCACCTTCTTTCCTCCTCATTGCTCCCTGTAAAACACCACTGGTGTTCTGTGTTCCTCTGCCTCTTCCCCAAAAGAAAATTGGGTGATCTCAGCTTCTCTTGACATTTATTTTTGGGATGAAGGCTTCTTCTGGTTTTGCAAATTCTGCAGGATTATTCTGGTTCCATCAGACACCCTGCCTGCCTTCTCTGCAGGATTATTTTGGTTTTGCCAGACATCATTCTTGCCTACTCTGCATCCTTAGTTCCTATTGCAGAGATTAATACTTGTGCATTTTTATGTACCCTGTTTGTGCCACTGCATCACAACTCCATCTGCGTCTTTGCCAATTAAGGCTATTATTTATACAATAAAGCTGAGCTGCACTGCAAGATGTTATTAATGTTTTTACAATGTGAAAGTATGCTTATATACTGTACCTGGTTATGCTATTTTAGTGTGCTTATGTCTGTTACAAGAAAGTAAATTCTGATTTTCTTGCCTAATAGGCATCTAATTACTGCATGCAACAGGCATCATTTTTGGCTACAGTAAAACCAAATCACGTTTGGAAGCAAGGACATTTTAACATAGCTTGAAACTCAGTCCCATATATGCATCAAAGAAAAGGTTAAATCTCTAGTCAAGTTCTAGTTAGATTCAATTTGTGTTTAAAAGGAAGGTCTTATTATAAGTTACTCGATAGAACCTGAGTATGTATTTAGCAGACACAAACTGAACTGCTTCTATAGAAGAAAACTCAGATATATGTTCTGAAAAGTTAGGCGGGTATGAACTTTATTCACCATTTTGAAGCACGAAGTCTAGATGGCAATCACTGAATTTAAAACAGCTCAAAATCATGAGAGTTTACTCTGATCAGAGTCATAGAAATCCTGACAATCACAAAACTCTTCTGAATATGTCTGTGAAAACTGTGTTGACACATTTTTTCTATATTTTTTCTTAATATTTATTCATCTAAATTAGTAAAATACAATTTTCCACAGGCAATTTATCTGAAAATTTGAAAAAGATAATTGGAAAAATCTTGTTATTGGATGAAATAGGGAAAATATTGCTAAACGTAAGCACCTTGAACTTACTGAACATACTGAATCTCCTGTAGCATTTTTGAAAACCTTCCAAAACTGTGTGCATAAGTGTGCTCCTAGCTTTGTGTGCTTAGGAGACAGCTTCAAATCACTCAAGGCAGCTAAGCAGGAGATCACTTTTGGTGGTTACTGTGTTTGGCTATATTGGCATGTCGTATCTTTCTATTATTTACAATTTAACATTGAGCAGTGTAAGGCTCCAAAAAACTCACTCAATGAGGTTTTAGAAGGGCTTATGGTTGTTCCTGTACTCTGAATTAGAAGCACAGGAGAAATACTAACAAGAGGTCAGAACAACAAAATAAGACTTTATTGGCAACTTTAGAAAATCAGAGAGCTTTGGCAAGAGGTTTGGTGCAACATTCAATCAACATAGAGAACTTCCAAAGCACTAACTTAGCCCATTTAACTTCACAAACTCTAAGCCCATTTGACTTTAAGTTCCTCAAAAATTCCAGAAAGGGAATTAGAAGAAGGAGAAGGAGAGAAAAAAAGAAAATATATAGAAAAAGATACATTCAGCTACCAACTCCTGGGTTTCAGAAGTGTATGGCTGTTAGAAATTCCAAGAGGAGATAAGGTCAAGGCACACTTGCCATATATTTGGCCTTAAATACTCCTTGGCTTTCCTAGGCCCTTCCTCTAGCTGGGGCTTCAGGTTATTTGGCAACTCTGGGCCTTAACTGGGGCTCCAGGGCTGCGGTGTGAACCATTGCCTCTGGTGTGCCAGTCATTGGCATGCCTCATGGGATACAAAATCTAAGGGGTAGGGGTGCAGGACATGGCATCACCTCAACAGAGCAAGGCCTGACCTGCCCCTTTCCCCATACACATGCACCCCAACGTGTCTTGAGACGTAAAACTTTCCAATCTTTCGTAACCACCCTATGGCTCAAGGCATTGACCAGGGCCACAGTAATGGTACCTTTCCTCTTGTGACAACTGTGGGATCCTAATCTTGTAGACAGAGGTGAGAGTCTCCAGAATTTCAGGTGAGGTGTGATGCAGACCAGGATCTGGGAGGAGAGTTCATGAACCACCCTTTCAGCTGCAGGGATCAGAGAGTCCAGCAGATTGCTTGGCGATTTCCTTTGTGTTTCCAGTCTGTCACAATGACATGCAGACTTCCTTGCACATTTCTCTTCCTCTTCTCTCCCTTCTACCTTTCCTCTCCCTTTTTCTTTCTTTGAATATGGCAGATATGTAGAGTGTTATCTTTTTACTTTTTATGTTAGGATAGTGTGGATAACTTGTAAGGTCTCTCACAGGAACTCAGGTCAAAGTTAGCAGCTAACGGTCTGGTTAGTCCTGAGTTTCCTGGCTCAAGATGGAAAATTAAATTGTTGGTTTCAAATTATAGAAACTGAAATTTGGAAGTCAGCTGCAAATCAGCTTAGAAAATAGAAATATTTTATAAAAGCACTTGAGGTTTCTCTGCACCTTTTGTGTCTGGAGTCTGATCACTTCTGCACACATGAAGAATGCTTGAATTGCCAGCCACCTCCTGATTTGTGATACTCGGCTACCCATTGTGAGAACATCCCTATGACATTATTAGTTAAGCACAGCCCCATCCAAGGTACTCACATTCTTAGAGGTAGATTTTTACACCCAACTAAATGACAAAAACCCTTGGAGGATTTGCTTATGGTTCTTTTTTACTATTTCAGGCTACAAATAGTTGTAATCTATGAATGTCAGTTTGCAGATATACAAAAAGAAAGCTTTGAATCATAATTAAATTAATTGTTACACTGGTATGCCCATACAGAAGAGTATTGGAGTATTTTGAAAAGTAACTGTGTCAGTCAGGGTTTGGAATCATATGTATGTTTTTTTCATAATATTCCTAAGGCCATTTGGGAAGGAAAGGGATATGGGTCACCCTCATTATGCCAAGTTACATAGGAAACATAAATTCTCTTGAACATCAAACTACATAAGACTTAAGGTCTCATAGCTACGTGAACTCAAAAATATTTATAATTATTATTCTTATAGCTCATTTATACCATAGGGAAATATAAATATCCTTGTATTATAGAGAACTGTCTCATATTGGAGAACTGGTTTCATTGAAGTAGAGGTCAAATATTTTATCAGCTTCAGTGAAACCAAGAATTAATGAAATAAGATCAGTTCCATGTTGCAAGTGATATTTAACAGAAAAAGAAATTCTTGCTGTCACCAGATGTTCTGTCCTTTCCTTAGTCCAGCACACGTGCTTTGGTAAAATCTCCACGCATTGCAAGGTATAAAGTGAAAAATTGAAAGATACAAAAAGCAATATTAACAAAATAAGAAACATCTAACCTGGCAAATTTTTATAAGTTAAGTGACATAGATGTTTAGAAAGGGGGTATTATTATTCTGCAGAAGAAATTTCAGTTTTGGAGAGAATACTGTATCAAGAGTCTACCCAAAAAACATATTTTGTCATGCTAGCTAAAAATTGGTTTCATGAGTAAAAGGCACAGCGGAGGTGAGGTCAATGGTGTTTTGAATATTGGTGGTAGGAGATATTTTACTAGTTTCTAGAGTATGTATATAATTATTAGTGTTAGATGTGACTTTTTGTTGCAGGGGTTTTTCTATGGTTTTCTTTTTTTTTTTTTNTTTTTTTTTTTTTTTTTTTTTTTTAAGAAATCTAGGGTTGTATCAGGTATGAGGGACAAATGAAATTGCTGGAAGATCTTTCCAGTTCAGATTTAAGAGCTCACACTTGAAGAATCACTCTTTGTATTCTCTATTCTAGTAAAGCAATTTGATATCTGCATTGAAATGCATTTTCAGTTAATCTTTGTTTTGAGGCCAGTAGAGCACTGTGAATGTTGAACGTTCTTTGGCTAAAACACTGAGCACACACCACAGCCATTCCTGCTGTGCTGAAGACCAGCTGGGAAAAAGATATGTACTCTGAAGTTAAAATAGTCAGAACAGGTCCCCTACATGATAACAGCTGAGTGCTGTAGTCAAATACAGCTATTGCAGCGGGATTCTATTGATTTATACTGGATAAAACTGGTGCTTTTATCAAACAGTTTTGTGGCTACTCAGCAGTCTGTGTCAAGCCATAGGCAAAGATTTTCAGGAAGTTCCTGGCATTCAGAGAGACAGAGAAAAACTGGTTATTATACCAGGCAAATCGCTCAAATCACTTAACAGCATGCCTGCCTCAGTCAGATGGAAAGCACATTCGCATTATTTGGATTATACTGCAAGCTAGCACAGCAGAAAGATTAGGCCTCCCAATTTTCCAGGTAGTGTTTAAAATCTTTTCCCTAGCTAAAGGATATAGCTGACAGTTCACACTCCAAAGTCAAGTTAATCTGTAACATTATCCGCCCATTTTGCACTGAGCAGTCCCCAAAGCAGTTTGTAATATGCATATGAACTGAACCATTGTTGTGATCAAATTTTAAATACCCCTGTGATATGGGAAAGAAGGAAAGATAAAATAAAACGCTGCTGCTCTGGTACTGAAGATTGACAGCAAAAGGAAAAGTATTGCTTCACTGAGTGCATGGCTCTGGCTACAGTGGCTGCATTAAGTTGCTGGTGGGACTTCCAGTCCCTCCTCTAATGCATGGCTAATAGCTCAGCTCTGTAGAGTCAGGAGATGAAGCTTTCCTATTTCAGAATATTATGAAGTTGCAGTGGTGTGAAATTAGAGTGATAGTTATCGTAAATTTGTTTCGGACAAGGATACTTGGTTAATACAGCTCATGAATGCTTTTCCATGTGGTAGGTGTTTCACACAGCATCAGCAACAGTGCAAAGCGATAGCAATATATATCACATTTTCTGAATTTGGTGGCTCTTAAAATTATTTCTTGTGCTGGAGATCGTACATCTGTTTGAAAGCAAGAGGCAAAACTGAGCACAAGGAAACAATTGCCATTATGGAGAAGGTAGAAAACAACACATTGTTGTTCAGTCTTCTGCTGGCATGTTGCCCTCTTCTAGAATGGTTGACACCATAATTAATTATACCCATTTGCTTCATAGTAGTGAAATTCACTCCTGACTTTACTGTGGACTCAGAATTGATCCCATTTGAAAAACTATATAATTCACTTAAATAACCTCGACACCATAAGTATGTCATGAGATTAGTAAAAGCTTCTATACTAGACGACTCTTTTGTCAAATTTGAGAGCTCTCTGTTGGTGTAATCTCAACTGTAGTATGAATAAATAAATATTAAAAAGGGTGTAATTTGTGTTATTGCTGGTAATATTCTTTCTTTGTGTTTTTAGGTTTTTGCTCTTTCATATAACTTCTTCTACTATGGCTTATTCTCATAAAAGGAAAGTTAGAAGAAAATAATTTTTCTCTCTTTACCTTACCTGGGCTTTGCAAAACACAAGTATTTAATCCAGGTTTCCTCACAGAACAACAGAGAAGTCTAAAATATATTAGACCCACCCACCCCCCACTACATTCAAAAAATGTATTTAAAATATTACTTTGTTATTTCTGTTATTTGACACACTGTGTTTTAGAAGCATATTTAAACAATCCTGTAATTCAAGCAATGGGAACTGAAATCTTGTATGATACTTTTAGAACCAGTGCAGTTTATTCAGTATTGAGAAGGTTTCATAGCAGTAGCTTTTCTCCCAAGGCTGCATTGGAAGTACAAAGGTATTAGCCTTTCAGCTTCCAAATTATTTCAGTAAACATCACATTAAGAATTAAAAAAAGCTCATAATTTTGGGGAAAATGAAGCAAGCAATGATGGAACTTCCACCTACTATTACACAGTCTTAGGCTTCGTAATATAAAATGTAGTCAGCAAAAATGTTCAGTAAAAGTCTGCTTTTAACTGATAAATTAGAATGATAAATCAGGTATGATGTAACTAATATGAATTGTGTTGATTCCTAACCAAATCCAAATGCAGATTATAGAGGTAAAATTCTAGAATATTACTGATTTCTTGTGATCATTAGAAATAAGTGTGAAAAAACCAGTGTTACCCAGTTGCGAAAAATCAGTAATGAAACCACTAGATTAATAATACTGTGACATATATCTTAATTGACTTACTCACTTCATTGTGAAAGATTTTTTTAATGTTAATATACATGTATTTTATCTTGAAATAAATGTAATTATAAATTCTGACACAAATATTGTTTGCATAGCAATTGGTCACAAAGAGTAATTCATTAATATTCAATGAAGTGTTAATATGTGAAGAGTCTAGAGTGATTGTAAATTTCATTTTGACTTTAGATGGAAATTTGTTGCAGTGCAAATCTGTGTATAATTGTATTAATCAGTCCCAAAGAGTATTTGAGGTTGAAACTTATATTCTTTTATGTTCAACCTACAGTGGTGTCATATGAAATTATTATTGTGTTAGAGAATGTGTTTTCTAAAACGTCCTACTCCACAAATATAGTTAGAAGCAACTGGATTATATTATGAAGCCTTTGTTTTCTTTCTTATTTATTACCTGAGTTACAAATTCAGAAGGATTTTTTCAATCTAATTTCTGTTAGAAACTTGATAAAAGAGAGAGAAAGACATAATGAAGTTATTTTTTGAGTGGGACATTTTCAGAGAAATATTTGTCCCTAATTTTTGGGGATCTTTATTAGACTGTGAATATAAAACCTATTTATTTTGTTTTAAAATAAGTAGGATAATTCTTTTTATGCATTTATACAGCTGAAAATGGATAGAGTTGCACGTTGACATCTGGGAACCACTGCTTATAGTAGACTTAAATTAGTACACTTTGAAAGTGGAAGTAGGCAAGTGAACCTCTGAACTTTGTGATAATATGGATTTCTTGACTTTTCTTAGGTAGTTCAGTGGGAAATACCCAAGGTAAGGTAACATAAATCAAACATCAAGATCAGAAGAGTCCTTCTCTCAAGCTCCTATTGACCTGTAATATATGATTCTAAAATATACAAAAATAATGTTGAGCATGCTGCATATCAAAAGTGCAAAAAACCTTGCCATTGCAGCTGCTGACCTTCTTTCAAACCTTATCATAGGATCACAGAATCCTTTAGGTTGGAAAAACCCTATAAGGTCATTGAGTCCAAACACTACCCCAGCACTGCCAAGTCCACCATTAAATCATGTCTTGAGTGCCACAGCTACTTGTCTTTTAAATACCTCCAGGGTAGATGGCTCAACCAGTTCCCAGGGCAGACTGTTCCAATGCTTGACAACTCTTTCCATGACAATTTTTTCCTGATATTTAATCTGAACTTCCCCTGGCACGATTTGAGTCCATTTCGTCTTGTCCGGCATTGTTTCTAGATTGTCAGGAGAAAATCGAAAATTAAGAGAGAGCAAAGGTACATACACTGCAGAAATGCCCGTATCACCAAAAACAATTCAGGAGATCAGCAAGTAAGGGATACCTGCAGGTCTCAGCAGTTCTTCCTGGAAGATTAGTACCTGCTGAGAAGAAGAAAAGCTTGTATCGCTGTAGGACATCACAGAAGTAGGTCAAATGCCCACAAGTGACTGCAAAATATGGATATGTTAATACATGGATCTTGCTCATACATTTTCTTTCTGTTGGTTAGGGGTTTGTTTTTTTCCTTTTTTTTTTTTAAGAAATATCTTAGTAGTGGGCTCCTTGCAACTTGCCAGCCATCTCTCATTTAGCAGAAGTCTTTTGATGGCAGACTACTTACGGTATGTTGATCCCTGCTCGTTACTCAGTTCAACTACACTATTACCTGACCTTTAGTAGTAAAAACTGCATACAAATTTTCACATGAAAGGATAACATAAAGAAGTCTTATTTGAAAGTGGTACTTCATGATAGAGAGTTAACTGGATTGCCAGATTTCACAAACTAGGATTGCTGTTTTTGAAGCTGTAAAGAAATGTAGTTATTTTAATTTTGTAAAGATATTTTGAAAAAGTAATTTAATTAATTGAACTGTTACACAGTATAGATCTTAATAGCTTGTATGCATTTCAGCATTCCAGTTATGATTAATAGGAGTAGCTAATTTAGAGAGAACTGATCAAAAGAATGTAGGAATTTTTCAAAACAGGAACAATGGAAGCTGTGATGGAGTTTATGAGGACTCAGGTGTTTAACAGCCATGAGCTTTTGGTTTCATGTGGAAAAACTGTAAAATAATTTCAGCACAAATTCAACTCATGTTTTCAGAGCCAAAGTATACAGATTACATTAAGCTTTCACTGTTATCTGGCTTCAAGCTTTTTGATTCTGTGTTCAAGGTGGCAGAAACACGGTTCTGAGCCATTATTTCGAATGCTCTAGAGTTTTTTAGTTTTTTACATCTAAAATCTCAGGTTGATTTAATACATAGGAAAACTTTGGTCCTGTCTGATCATATCTCAGTATCAGCTGCCTAGGGGATCTTTTGTACAGATACAGCACCCAAATCTCTATCAATAAAATGAGATTCTGTTTAACATCAGCTAGGCTATGCCCATTTATTTTGGTAGACTATTTGCCCCACAGGATATATCAGAGGAGCTTCAGCTTTGCATTTCCTATATCACTCATGCTAGAGAATACTCTTTGTCCAATTTGAATTGGATTTCTCCAGCAGAAGACAGATCTGCTTTTTTAGCTGACCTTTCAAATCTGTTCTGGTATGTCCAGTTGAAAAAAAATAGCTCTCATAGCAATACTCCTTAATTCAAACCTGTCCCATTGTATATATCTCCTCCCACACCTCTGAAAACAAACTAACCAAAAAGAAAAAAAGATAAAACAAGAAGAACTCTGTGAAATGGCACTCCAGACACTCTATCATTTTAACACTGTGTCATCTGCATACTGTGAAGATCTTCTCCTGAACTCTTCCAGTGCCACTTGCTTACCTGTAACTTAATTGCATGATATTTTGAAATGGGTCTATAACCTTGTCGTGTTTCCCTTTTCACATTCAAATAGTGTGGCTGGTGAACAGTAGGTCTCCCCAGTTTACTTTTCAAGTGGGAGACAGGTTTGACTTGGCGATGCTGCCAACAGCTAAAGCAGGCTGAGGGCACAGCTTAACTGGCTGTCACTAATTGAAGGGAGAAGACTAATGGCCACATGTAATATTTCCACAGTAATGAGAGCACTGCACTGACACTGCTGTGCTGCTCTGTGAGAGACTTAAATGTTTTACAGGGATGGCAAGGCAGTACCATTCTCAACCCCCTCCACCCACACAGCCTAAATGTCATAATGTAGTGAACAAGCTGACTTGGCTGAGGAATTTCAGGCAGCTTCTTTTTCAATTCAAAAATGGAAAGAAAATTGGACCTAGTGGAAAAGCACCAGCCAGCTACAATTTAATGCCAAGACCACCACTTAACCAACATCTAATGACAACCAAAAAAATATCTCCATGCAGACAACAGCAATTGCAGAGTCCTGGTAGTGCCTCGTTAACAACATTGCTTACATTACTTTCTAAGATATGCTTCTTTCATGACAGAGACATGACTTCACCAATAAATAACTAACACAGCAAATTTAGCATGAAGAAGAGTAGTGGAAGAACCCACCCCCATGAGCTCAGTGTATAAGGGAAAGACTGGACAGCATCTGCCATCTCCCATCAGAAAAATTAGCAGGTTTCATTTAGGAAGCTGAAACAAATCATTGCAATGTAACAGAGGAGAGAGCAGAATTACCTCTTTAGACTTTCTAAAAGGTGGTGTTAAATAGCTCCAGTCTGCACTCAGATTTAGTATAAAATATTTTTTTCTCAGTTATACAGTATATTCTGGCTTAGAAATTAGTTTTGTCAACATGAACATGTTTACTGTTGCTTTCAAACTTTCTAACTAACTGGCTTGGCAGACAGGCAGCTCAGCTACGGAGAAATGTGGCTCAGCAGCTGCATCTCCCTGCCTGCTTCATAAAAGGAAAGGAGGAGAAATCATCAGAAACTTTATAGCTGCTCAGGGCAGTCTCACTGATCATTGTCCACCCTTACACATGTCCTACTCTAAGGAAAGTAATGAAGATGCTAATAAGGTATGAATGGTATATTATGATGCATGAGTTAGAAAAAGAAGAGGAGGGTGTGTTATTCCAGGTAATTTGGACAGGTTTATACATTTAGATAACTGTCAGGAAGATATTCAGCTAATTCAGAAAATTTACCTTTGTCATCTGTTCTCATTGTGCTCCTTCAGACCTGAAGACAAGCTTTAACAACCAAAACACCACAGTTAGAAAGCCCTTGCCAAGATTTTAGCATAGAAATGTTTTTGTACTATTCATTTGGCCATCTCTTGTTATTGAATTCATAAAGTGCTTCTTCCAGACCAAGGACAAGACATAGATGACATAAATACTTCTTAATTAATATCTTAACATCAGAGGAAGTATAAAACAGTGTTTATGTGCCAAAGAATCAACGAGGTCATATAGTTTGTGGAAGAATATGGCTTTCAGTTCACACAAGGGTACTTGCTTGGTATTGCCTCTTCCATTTGGTCCTATTGCAAGACTTGAAACTGTCTCATGTTTTAGGATTATGCAGTTTCCGATTAAGGCAAACATTTGAACACGCTTTAAATCCTATTCTAAAGGAAAACCTTTTTCTTTCTACTTCTCCAACATGAGAGCCATTAGCTTATACATTTCCTCACAGCAGTATTGAGAGTCACCACTGCATCAGTGTCTTTTCTCTTCTCTGACTTCGGTCCTATAAGTCTATAGAAAAATTCTTAACTGCACTGGTAGATCAGAGGCATGTGCTCTATGGCACTATTTGTTTGTATATTTATTTATTTTAATGAGAATTATGGACTAACAAATTGTACTTCCTGGGCAAGAAAATTAAACCACAAAATCTTTAAAATGACCTCCTTTTTGCCACTAAGAGATAAATTAAGTCTGGATTTTCATACTATATGTATTTATTAATAATTATCTAGCCAAATTGTCTGATTAATAACTTTATCAATGAAATGTAATTTAGTATAATTGGAGACATCACTCCTGTCTCTTGAGGTTAGAAGTAAGGTGCTTGTGGGGTAGGTTTGGACATGGTACAATAACTGGTGTTTATATGCATGCAGCGTGCAGAGATTGCAGACATTTGTTTGACAGTTATTTGCTGTAAGACTTAAAACAAAGTGGTAGGATGCTACTGATAAAAAAATTTGCATGAGGGATATTTACTGAATTCATATAGGATGAGGTATTCACAGAATTATGGTTAAAGAAAACATAGAATGAGTTGAAGAGGTGGGATACCCCTAGCTGTTCTTTACTGTAAATCTCAACCTTAATCCACAAAGATTGTTAGAGCCTCTGAAGGGGCTGGCTGATAGTGGTGACTGTTATCCTAAAAAACAGATGGCAAAGTGAGTGACACCTATAAATGTGCAGGCTATGTTACTTCACTGACAAGATGCTAAGCCCTTCTGGCACTAAAGTAAAAAGACAGGTGTTTTTGACACAAAAAAAGGAGTATTGAAACTATGCCTCAAGCCATGTGGAGAGTTGAAGCCAATTTTTCAAGTAAAAGTAACTAAAAATCTAAATTGGGGTATACATGTGAAAGCACGACAGCTTCAGACCTTTCCCATCAATAAGTTTTTGACGAGTTCTAGTGCCTGTCTTGTGCCTGTAGAATTAGCTGATCGTCTTTCAAATTAAACTTTAATTTTCAAGGCTTGAATAGATGGAGCTTTGCTCTGGCAATCTTGTGCAGCTCATTTCCAAATGAATGAAATATTTTTGGACTTCCCTTTAAGTTTGGTGATAGAATTCTTCAATTGCCTTTTGGTCTGCCTTAAATATAGTATGAAGTTAATCAAGTATTCATATAGCACATATTATAATTGTAATTAACAATGTCAGGTTTAGAGCTTCATGTAGCCAACAGGAAAGCCACAATGATGTAAAAACAATATAATAAGAATACTTACTTTAAAGTCCATTATCACTTCAACAGATTACTTTATTTGAAAAGGTATTGAAGTTAAAAGCATTTAATCTACTTGCTTGAATGTAGTGGTGTTATTTTTCGTAACCGTTGAAAATAAAATTTCAATAATCAAGCACTACCAGATGGTAAAACCTCCAGTACAATCTTTTCTCATAAAAATTAGACTTCTATCCTTTTTTCTGCTTCCCCATTTAAGACACCAGTTTGTGTTTATGGATGAAAGGGAGCTGTTAAATAATAAAAACTGCATCAGGTATTCACCAAAATGAAATGCAGTAGAACCCACTTGGAAAAAAAAGAGAAAAAAATGCCTTAAAAATACAGTGAAGTGTGCCTTCTGTTTGTTCCATCTAAGTGAAATGATCACCTTCATGAGTTAAAACCTTTCTTTTAATTTGTGTGAGAAGTATCGAGTAGTCTGCTTCTGGTTTTCAACAAGTACAATGTCCATTACAGTATACTGAAATAATTTGTGCCAGATTATTTTGTCCTGTTGCCCTCTTTTCCTTCGTTTAGCCAGCATAGTCGTCTTCTTGGCAAATAGTGTTCTTGCACATTTAGACTTGTTTCAGCTGGTTAATTTGTTCTCGGAGTCCTGGTGAAAACCATGTGTCCAGCGCTATGTGGAACTGATTGCAGCACACTTTAGCAATGTATGCTGGGGGAATTGAACTAAATTGTGATTAGAGGCTATAGCTATTTCAGTGACAGGTGCAGAACAACACATGCAGTGAATGACCACTAGCCCATTAAAATAAATCATAAGACCACTTTATTTTATTATGTTCTCATCCAATGTCAATGGCAGGAAAGTGACATTTAACATAAAAAAAAAAACATTTTTGGGTCCTAAAGAAGCCAGCACCAGAGAAAGCATGGCTCCTTTGTCTTCTGTTGGGATAGTCACATAGAAGGGAGATATCCTTTCAAGGTTTTTTTCTTTCTTCATTTTCCATTTAACAACATTGGATAACATCCTTGAGTGTAGGTACTGGAGACAGAGACTTCTCCCACCTCAGTCTGTGCTTGCATTGCTAGGCTGCCTCACTTGCTTTATTTTCACGACTAAGAGTGCTGAATTCTTGATTCTACAAGATATTTCTATAGGAAGAGTAGAGAATATTTATATTCTATCCTGGCAATCGGGGCTTCTGTACAAACTGGAAGGACCAGGTTTTCTATTTCTTGACTAACTATCATAATAACATAATTACTGTGCTAAAGCTAGCCACCTATTTTTCTGCTAGCCATGTTAAAAAAAAAGATTTTTTTCTAGGGATGACAGTAATTTACTGGATTACACTTACTGACATTCAAGTGAATGCTTATTCAAGAAACAGGTTTATTTTCACAGTCAGAAGTTTAGATATGATTAAACTTTCATGGGTTTACTGCAATTGTTAATACCAATAACTCCTGATTATTTTTTTCTATTTTTTCTTGCTGTTTGTGCACTTCTGTTATGCAGAAGACTGTTTCAGTTGTGTTTAAGCATCATATACTACTGAAGCACTTCTCAGAATAGTTCTTTTAGTTTGGACTTGCTTACTTGTTTCTTCATAAAGTGCATAATATGTTGATATGTTTGATAGATGACTCTTCTGCTAATCCTCGGGTAGTTTATTTATGTTTTAATAGTTATGTTAGTTTTAATAGCTAGTAAGTGTCGGAAACATAGTATTGCTCATGAAAAGATAATTTCCATTTTATGTCTTATAATTTTTACTAACAACAACATGGAACAAGGGACTTGTTTCTCAGACATCATCTCTTTAATACTGTGATGTGTGTATGAATGTCTTTTGGATAAATGTCAAATGTGAAGTATTCCATGATGCTAGTTTTTTTTTTCAGTGGTTGCAGACTTTCATCCATATCATTCATGGTATTTCATGGCTATCTAGAGGGAAATTCAGCATTGGAAGATGTGAGTTTTTAATTTAACCCAAAAGAGCACTGGACTGCTTTTCCATCTGTCTTCTGTGTTTCACCCAGTTTGGTTTGCTAGATGCAGCTTTCAGTGAATGTACTTGTTCCCTGTATGTCCAGACTTCTGGTGACATGAAGTCCTTCACTGCATGGAGTCATATCGTCTGTAGGACTTCGTTCTAAGACTTAAACAAAGTGCATAAACTTGAAAGTACAAAATTCTCTCTGACCTGTTTCCTTAATGATACCCCTTTTTTCACCAAGGCAACCATCTCACACCACAGAATGTGAAGCTGGAGAACCAAGTCTTAGATTCATATCATATACAGTCATTTAAGCCTCCTCTGTAGTCAGGGTAGTGGTACAAGTGGATCTGAGGATAAATTCTAAAAGGTTAGGTGGTGGTTTACATCTGAAACTGTGTGAGTTTTTTCCAAAGGCTAGCAGCTAAGGACATTTAAGTAGTTTACACTAGGTGACTTAAGATGTGGCACCTAAAATTATATTAAATAAAATGTTTGAATTTAATTCCATTTCAGTGATTCTGTCATTTGAATTCTAAAGACATTGAACCACTCTTTGTATTGTTTTTGTAAGAAGCAGAAATGTTTTATTAAGGGTACGAATTTTCTAGAAATTATTAATAATATTATTATTTTAAAAAATTAATTCCCAGCTACTTGGAATCAGGTAGCCTATAGAGTAATTGATTGTTCTGTCAGACAAATCTAAGTTTGGGGATGTCTGACTTGGGTAAAATTTAATTACTCAAAATGAAGTTTGCTAAGGTCACAAGGTAATGGAATAGAATTTTTCACAGTATTTGGGGAAATATTTAATGAAATTATAAAGAATTTCCAATTATTTATATCTTGATTTTCTTTCTTGTTTGTGTGATGGCACATTAGCATTACACTTCAATGTCTATCACTATTCCATACCAAGAACATCATCACCTCGCAATTTTCTTTTGAAAAGGTAGATACTGATGAAATATAACATAACCTCCTGGATTGCTGATATTTCCATTGACAGTCTTCCATCCTAGTATTTGCTGATTTCCGTGGTGTATAATTTTACATCTGATTCCCCATGCAGATAAAATATATTCTCTTGAAATGCTGTATCTTGAATCTCTTGGTGATAAGACTTAATCTACCATTTGTACTCCTTAATGAAGTCATGCATTTCTTTAAAATTATTTAATAATTGCATATTCTATACACCGTATAACTTATTTACACATTTATGGAGAAATCAACCTCAGAAACAAATAGTCTAATTACATTTCATTAGATTACTCTGTTGAATATTATTAAGCCATTACATATATTGACTAAAATGTTAACTTCAATTTGTTTTAAGAATGGAACGACACCTGTGCATCAATATTACCTCTTAAGGAATGTAGATCCTGCTGTGTGCACAGACATTATGTAGGTTTCATCTAGTTCAGTATTTCACCAAATAAAATTGCTAACATACCAATGATATTATTTCACGTTTTTTCTCATTTATAAAGACAGGAGAGGCCATACGATAGTCTAACATACAATTCTCCATTACAAAGGCTGAAGGGTTTCCTCTTATTGATTGGCCCCTTAATTTAAATATCTCTTTAGAAAAAAATATGTTTACTTTAAAAATAATCAATAACGTGAATCTCCAGAACATTTAAAAAATTTATTTTAATAATTAAACTTACTATTTAAATAATGTTGATGGCTTTTATTTTGATATGTTGAATTTTGTAGTCATTTAATCTTGGTGTATTTGTGTCTGCCAGACTAAAGCATCTCCTATCAGAAAATCCTTAATACAATCAAAAGTTATTGTTTGGGGGTTTTGAGATTCTCACAGCTACAGTTCTTGAACCTTGAAGCTGTCTTCTATTGTTCTCTTAACTACCTCACTCTAATAATTTTCTTTGTGATGTAGAGACAAGCATCACGTTTTAGTAATGGTCAACCCTCCGTGCAATAAAAAACCCTAATGCATGGTTAAAGTTCAATAGGGAAATCTGCAATAACTATGTAAGTGTTTTGACTATAACCTAAGTGTTCTTGTTTGCTGTCTGTCATGGTTTAATTCCCGCCAGCAACTCAGCCCCATGCAGACCCTTGCTCATCCCTGCCTGGTAGGATGAACAGTTGGAAGGGTGAAAATGAGAAAACTTGTGGGTCAAAATAAAGTCCCATAAGTAAAGCCAAGGGCACGTGTTCATGCAAAGCAGAACAGGGAATTAACTCTCTAGCCTGTCTTAAATTAGCAGCACCATTTCTTCACAGCCCTGTACTGGCTACTGTGGAGAAAGTGAATTCTACCCCAGCCAAAACCAACAGAGTCTTGTATTTGGAGCTCATGTTCAGCTGATTTTCTGTAACAGTCCTCTAATCCTCCTGGATGTTACTATTTCCCCAGCTGTATAAACATGCTCTGCAAGGGTTTCTGTTTGTTCATTAAGCATCATCACTCCCATCTCACAGTTATTTGTTTTGTTTTTTTTGGGTTTTTTTTTTACATCTGGTCATGTTAACATACATAGTTTCATAGATCCCAGATTCCAGTATTATTCAGAATTCCTTCTAATCAGTTGCTTCTTTTGTTTATTCACTTTCCATTAATCCTTATTTCATCTGTGAACTTCATCCCTTATTTCTTTTTTTTCCTATTCATAAAAATCTGAAAGCACGGTGCCAGGATTTGTGACCTGATGAATACCAGTAGAAAGAAATTTGCTGGATAACGAATCTGTGTTTACCTTTACCTTTACATTTTAACAATTCCTAATTCACCACTTTTATTTATTTATTTAATGTCAATAACTACTATTTATTTATTTATTTATGTTTTGTTCTACATAAAGAAATCTTGTCAAAAATAATAATATTAGTTTGGTAAAATTTGTTTTCTATGAATCTATGTTATATTATTTTCTTCCTACTCATATCTGCCTTATTTTTTTAAAATCTAAATTCCTACAGATTAAATTCCTACAGTATTACTTTGCTTACAATTAGAATGAAGTTGGCTTCTACAGCTTTCTATATCTTCTCCAGTCTATGAAATATTTTTGTCTCTGTCTCATCTATTCTATTCGTTTTATGTTTATTCCACTATGCCAGTTCACACCATGGTTCTTTTGCATTTAATGTCCACTTCTAAATGCTGTTTTCTCTTCTATTCCAAGCTACATTTTAAAATGAGCACTGATGCCTTTCTTGGTCATTGTATGTTTTGGGATCTAGCAAAACATTTTTTGCGTTATCTGAATCTGATCCACTGAAATGTATCTACTGTCTGTATGGTGTCACATTTGCATGTTTATGTACTCTGCTCGTTGCTGAACTAAGTCTTTAGCATGGAAGACAAACTAGAATTTGGGACAATAAACATTTCTTATTCATAGTACTGAAAGATCAGAGATCTTCCCAAGAGCATATTATGAATAAAATATTCAGCACAAAGCTCTGCATAAAATTACAGTGCAGCTTCCAGTGCATTAGGACAGTCTGTTCCTGATTCATCGATAGACAACTTTCCCCAACTCATATGTTGGGGAAACTCCCCAAGTTTATATGATGATATTGAGAAGCACCTATTTCTTCCCTGAATGACCCAAAACGCATCACATTAAAGATGGAAAAAATGTTGGTGGCCTTAGCATAAAGATAGCATTGTCTCTGCAGCCCTCTACTCTTGTGAACAAGAGCACAGGACTGTAATGATCACAGCTATTCATGACCTCTTTTATTATTGTGCTATTTCCAAAACAGCTTAAAAAATCTGTCATCATGACAGTAAATTGGCATAGTATTCCACGAGGTGGTGAAGGCTGTAACCTATTCAGTCACATATGATAACTGAGTTAACTTTTTTAGGTATAAAATCTCTGGGTTGTTGTTTTTTTGTTTGGTTTGGTGGGGCTTTTTTTTGATTTGTTTGTTTGTTTGGTTGGTTGTTTGGTTGGTTGTTTGGTTGGTTGGTTGGTTGGTTGGTTGGTTGGTTGGTTGGTTGGTTGGTTTTTTTGTTGGGTTTTTTTTGGGATTTTTTTGTTTGTGGTTGTTGTTATTGTTGTCTTTTCTTTTTTTAACTGCAGCTCAGTCTGCCACTGAGCACCAAAAGCTGCTCCATTTGTTCTGCTTTTGGCTGGTGAAAAATGTTATGTCATGCTTTTGGCTGGTTTCAGTGAGTATTATATCAGGTATAACTGTTAAGTTAGATATTTGTAAGACGGTGTATTCTTAAGGGATAGAAAACAGTTATCATAGCTAATCTGATAAGTGTTCCCTTCAGTAAACCATTTCCCACACACGAAGGACAAAATTTAAGTTCTGAACTAATAAGCCCTTAAGAGATAGAGTCCCTACTAATTATAATTTCCAGTGCTGCTTTTTTTAAAATTCCTTTGTAGTCTCAGTAACCATTTTAACACCTTGTCAGGCATTCAGGAACTTCCATCTGTGCAGCCTAGTGCATTTGTGAAATAAACCCATCTGTACAGCTGATTAAAAGTTGGATGTAGGCCATGTTTTGTCTTTACCCTGAAAGAAACAGTATTGCTGCAGCAGTTGTTGATGTAGGGTCTGAATACCAGAGTGGAATGCACAAGGCTAATGGAGCAAAATAGCTTTTAGTGTTTTCATTTTTATTTAATAATTGTTTAAAGTAAAATCAGAACAAACTAAGTGTGACAAGCAAGACCAATTAGAAAGGCTGCAGAGTTCAAATCTGCAGTTAGATGCAGGAAGGACCTCTAGAATTACTGTCATTTCAAGTATGCTTTAACACAAGGTGAATCCAAGCAAATAGCAGCTTGATGTTCTCTTCTTACTCTTACAAACACACAAATTTATTCTGAGAGTGCATGTATGTGTTTTTCATTGCTATGGTACTCAGTTTTCAGTTGCACATTGTTAGAATGGTGGAGGAACAGATGCAGAGTTCCCTACCTACAAACTAGGTCAGTGGGATAACAGCATCTGACTACTTGATTTGCATCCATGTTTTGTAGTCAGATACCATCTCTCATATTTATAGTCATTATCTAACTGCCACTGCTTAAAATTTTATAGGCACAAAGCTGCACCTTCAAAAGGTTTTAAGGAACGTCTCTTCTTTAGGGGGGGAAAAAAAACAAACAAACAAAAAAACCCCATCCAGTCTAGTAGGTTGCTTAAAATTTCACATAAGACATGAACAGGGAGTGAATTATCCTCTCATACAAAGAAAAAAAGAAGGGAATTTAAGAGACAGAATGGGAATCTTTTTCTTGTGTGTTTTTTTGTATCCTCAGGACAGTTGTTATCACACATCTTCCTCCTCTAGCACAGAAATGCATGTCTAGTTTTTGCTATCATGAGAGATGTAGCAGAATTCCTTCCACACTGAGCTATTATATAAATATAATAGTGGAATAGGTTCTGATGTATGGATCTGTGAGCTGATATTAATGCACATAAATAAATCAGCACCACACAAATGTACTAGGTCACATTTTACTGGTGCAATGCCAAGCACCTATTTCCCCAACGCTGCATAAATGTGTCTAGACTGCAGATTATTACAAGGGTATGTAAGACAATGCTTTCTCAAGGATGTATGTCATGTTCATTGGTGTTGTATGGGCATGATCATCAATGCTTTCCAAATTACAGGAGGTATAATATAGCAATAAAATAGGATTCATCACTGCATGTTCAGTGTCTCCTGTGAGACACTCTAATCCTGTCACACCAGAAAAGAATTTCATGTTGTGTTGTATTTTGTATAAAAACACATCTAAACTTCCTTAGCTATGAGTTAGGTCTGTTGCCCTTCATTCTGGCATAAGTGTAGGACTCCATTCTAGCTATCTGCAAGGACTTCCAAAGTCTGTAAAGTGAGATATTTTTTTCTGAAGTTACACACACGCAACTTAAAATAGAATGTGACCTTAGGTTTTTAGATGAGAAATATGGAGAATTTTAGCTAGCTAAAGATGCCAACAATACTACATCAAATGCCATAACTCATAAACTAGATCTACACACCGTTTTATACTGCTAAAAAGAAAAAAAAAAGAAAGGAGGAGTAGGGTTTTTTTTTTGGTCTTTTCTCAAGGTAGTTACAGTAATTAACAGAGAAACAGGACCTTAATTGTACTATAGATGCAGCTGATAATTATATTTGGTAGCACTGTCATATGTTCAAAAACAAAAAACAAAACAAACAAACCAAACCAAACCAAAACAAAACCCAACCAAATAAAAAAGCAAAACCTCAGATCCCAGAGTAATACTAGAAAGGAAGAAAAATCCAGATGTTCCAATGAAAGAATAATATCAGTGGGGTTTATTCAAACAACCAAGATAAATAATTGTTTAAATATTAAAACTGATATCCTTAGGTCTTTCCTAAGGTATTTCTTCTTAGGTGAAAAGAGGTGGGTTTTTTTTTGTTGTTGTTGAAGTTGAAAAGTGAAAACATGTTTAATCTTGGGATGGAAAATGACAACTATAATTATACACTGCAGAGTTGCTGCCCACTGAGTACTGTTTTGTTGAATATGGTTCACTTTTGGTGATAATAACAATACGTCATTTGGTGAATTGTGAATTCCCTCAAGGAATTTATGATACAACCCAGGAGTTGAATAAATCCCACATGCTGGTGTCTGACTTAAACTAGAGAAATACAGCTGCTTCCTATATAGGACAAGTGTCACTAAAATATTTTAAAAATACTGTGTTTGAAATTTCAGTTTCAGGTTATCCAGTTAAATTGGCTTGAATGCACTTTTTTTTTTCTTTTTCACCCAAGGCATGGTTTAGTAATGTGCAGGTGAAAAGATGATAAACAAGGTTTTCCTCTCCTTTTCCAAACACATTTTTTGGTCTACATAGTGCTGAGCCATCAGCTTTGGGTGTATCATCTTTCCATTCTCACAGGTGCAAAGGGCAATTCATTCAGGTATAATCTAATAATTACCATTATTTGAGGAGATTTTCCTTAAAGTCAAGGTACATGCCTGGTGACTCATACTCTGGTTTCTTTAATAGGCTAACAGCAGAAAGCTTTCTCATTCCGTGTGGATTGAATGACTAAAGGTGCTCCAGGGAAGTACTGTACTGAAGACAACAGAAAGAATTAATTTGAGCAATGTCATATGTAAATCCCTGTTGCCTTTTCACACCAGAATGTTAATTCTAGGGATATGAACCCACTGGAGTTTGTGTCAGTCTCAGACAGGGTAATGTAGAGGCATAGCACGACTGAGGGAATAACTTTTAGATTTGAATAATGCTGACTTCAGTATGATAGTGACAAATTCACCGGTGGCTTACACTGGTGTAACATAGGATGTCATCTGGGGTATAAATTGTATAATAAAGAGAAGAACTTCTCTCATTATTTTTGCATGAAAGATAAACAAGGCGTTTTTATATACAGTCTTATTTATGCAGTGTAGTATCAAATCAAGCTGAATATGGTAAAAGGTTTTGGGCGTTGTGTTTGCAATCAACAAATTTAAGGGACTAATGCTTAACATTTATGTTTGCCTCCCCCGATACATTTCCTGACCAGACATATTTTTCAGCCAAACTGTTAGAGCAGCTGATCCAAACTCATTAATGTAACAGTATTTCAGCAAAAGTCATGGTGATAGCTATTGGTTCATTAGTGCCTGAATCCAGAAGGCATATAGAAATAGTTAGAACCAATTGACAGTCTTGGCTTTGAATGCAATGCATTTATAAATATTTTAATTTTTTTAAGATATTTTTGCCTGTGTTTTGAGTGATCAAGATTATATGGTATTTGATAAGGTTGCTAGGAGATTTACTTTATTATTGTATGTTTATTTCTCACACCAAGTTGCAAATTAGATGACACTTACTAACAATGTGTTTATTGTGATCTTACAAAGTCGTGGTGTTACACTAAACTTATCACACAATTTCATTGACTAAAACTGACATCTGTAGTTATGACAATTAATGTATCACTCCATGGTATAGTTTGAGTAAGATGAAGTGAGAGACTTTTTTTGGAATCAGGAAAAAGTGAACGGGAAAAGTTGCAAAGTGTACCAGCCCAAACAGCAAAGTGTAGACATGGTCAAACACCAAAAGATTGACCAGAGAACTAGGGGAACCAAGAATCTGCCCATCTGTAGGATATGATGTTAGGAATATTATTGGTCTGGACAATTTCTTTGTCCCCTGACTCATCTACCTCGTAGATTCATATTACTTGAAGGGGTTTAAAATGAAGAAAAGGGAGGATCCTGAGCTGTAGCAGCAACAGAGAGGAGGTAGGGTAAAACAGACAAGAGCCAAGGCACATCTAAGCACTGTCTCAAACAGACTGTAGTGGGTGAAGTTGCCCGAGATACCTATTATCTGAGGTAACTGTATCAGGATTGTAGGGTAGTTCTTAGTCATCAAAAAACTCATCATCCCTAAATGAATAGCTACAGGTTGAATATGCAGGTAGAGCCTAACAGTAGGAGCTGGACAGTTTGACAAAGACTGCAAAAGAAGTGAATGTGAATGGCTTGAGACCTCCTGAAAAAATAGGAGAAGTACACTGAAAAAGTAGCCATGGGCTATAACATATATATTCAGAGAAGCACCTTGCAACATGTTTAAAACTTACTGAAGTAGACATCTCATAAACATTCTTCAAACTTTTCTAGATTAGACTTTTATCAGTGATTAATCATACTGATAACTTTCTGGATTTTTTGGGTCGTATAACTTGTTTCACATCAAAATTACGTCCAAGTAAATTCAATCCCCTGTGTACTCCATGGTGGTTTAAAACAGTTAAAGAATTCAGCCTTCTCATCGGTTTCTATTAATCTCAAAAAATAAAGATGGTGAGTTAGTGTTGAAATATGTTATTTTGCAAGCAAATAAAATTTGTAATTGAAAAGAATTTGGCTTTTTCTTGAATATTATCATTAGGTAAGGAACATATGGTGCTTTTAGAAAATACAGAATTTTTTCTTCTGCAGGTGTTTTCCAACCCCTACAAGGGGATTAAAGCAGAGACTCTGACCACCTTTTGTGTTGTATTAGTAAACTTTCCCACTGTGCTTTTCAAGTTGTTTAATGGACACACAATTCGTCAGATGGATGCCAAGGTTTCCATGACTTTTGTATTATGGTATTAAACTGTTTCAGTATCAAATGGTTTAATTGAAATTAGTGCCTGGAGCAATTCTGAGAAGCAGTTCTTCTTTGATGCAGTTTACCCAGTCTTTAGATTCTTCTTTTTTTTTTTTTTTTTTTCCCTAGTTTATTGTTTTGTTCTCAGGGTATATTTATCTTGAAAGACATGGTTTGACTGCAGAAACTATATGCTAAAATAACACTTCATTTAAACTAATCTCAGAGGGGAGACTGTATTTGAACTACTAATGTACAGAGTACCTACATGTAGTTTACAGGTCAAAGTATAATGGTGTGAGCATTTTCTGAGTGGTACAAATTCTAACCGCAGTTGTCCACTTGGCTCCAGAATCCCATGCACTTGGGAAAAATAATAATGTGGTTTTTAACGATGCCAAAGTACGTCAGGATATTGCTTCCCCAAATATTAATTCTTCTGTGCAAGTTCCACTTTCCTCTTAGTGCTGCCCCCAATTAAAGCTTTAAGCACTTAACCTGTGGTTGTGAAAAAAAGAGGTTTATGATGGGTGTAATCTTATTCCCAGAGGTCTAATTATCTCAGTTGGTTCCCAATTAATCCATGAAGTTGTTAGGTCTTCCTTTTAATTAGATATGTTCTTCTTGAAGAACAGTTTTATTTTTCATATTTCACTTTATTAGTTCCTTCACTGGAACCCTGCAGGGTGGGAAATCTTCTTTGAAATGTTCCTATTTGTTTGATTGCTGGTTGATGCTTAATGAAGATGATGATCTTTACCCTCAGTTTGCATTAAAGTTCAGTTTGGAGATTGGAATACAAGTCCTTTAAGCATGAAAATTAAATGTAAATATGTACCAAGTGAGAGAGTGAAGACTTTCTTTGTTCTAAAGCCATTTTTTTTTTTAATGTTAAGGCATAATTATCTTTGGTCCAATCTCACAAAATTGAAATTGAGGTAATCCTAAACACATTCTGAAATAGAATTTTTCTGAGTTTATAGTGGTTTTTTGTTTGCTTTATTTATTTCATTAATGGATATATTTAAGAAGATGCATATATGAGGAAGTTGGACATAAAGTCTTATTTTCCTTTTCACTTTCACCTGCGAAAAAATCTTTTCATAGAACAGGAAATTTACAGGCAGGAATAGAAGCTGCATTAAGTAGTCACAAAAACCACCCAGTAAATAGAATATTATTTGCAGACTGTTGGGAATTTCACTTACCCCTCCACTCCTATGTCAGCTCTGCATGATTGAAAGCTGTATTTGTTTATCTGACAGTGTCCTTTCTTCTGTTGTGTCTCAGTGATATACCCTTGCCGTATTCCATCAAAAAATCAGTTTACCCACGAGAATGGTGACTCACCTCTAGGAGAAAAGTGATCATATGTATTCGTCCTAACTGTGGAATTTAACCAATCAATGAAACTCTATTCAATATACAGTTTCACTGACCAAAATACTTTCTTCCTGTGATACCCAATTCTGTTTTAAAATCTGCATCACTTAGATGTGTATTTCTGTATTAATTTTGCAGGTAGTGAAATGAATGTCAGTTCAGAATTCACCATACCATTTAAGGATTACTCAATAATAATTTAGAATTCTTTATGCATATATAGTAAAGTTCATGGAAGAAAGCAGTATTCATTAAGACAGTGTAGTAGTTTTGCCACTACAGACAGGAATAAAAAATAATAACCACTCATCTCCACAAACATGCTTTTTAATGAAATTACAAAGGCTACATAAATGAGAATGGATAATAATTGTAGAGAGATGAGTCTGTGATATATTTTCTACAGTAATTGGTGGTAGCGTAGTGGTGGAGCAGTCATAATTTTGTGGTTCTAGGAGGAAAAATATATAAAAATACTGAGTTAGCACATGCCTGGCTGCTAAGACATCTATTTCTTCTATCAAAAATTAAGAACTATGAAAATAATATAGAATTCCTTCAGATTTCATTGTATCCCTTTAGACTCAAACTTTACAGAGATGCTTTGTCAGATATTGTTCATAAAGAGAAGGCGATGGTGTTTAGGTTACTAAAGAGAACAGCAAGGAAGGGCCAAGAAATATACATTGTCTTCTTCCTGACCTCTGGATATTGGTTAAAAAGTGGAAGTCTGACAGATTGTTTCAGCCCTTCAACTTTTGTGTAGGGCTGTGACCAAGGTTTTTCAATCCTAAGCCCTTCAGATCTTTTGCTGTAGAACAATATGGGCAGAAAAATCCTGAAATTTGCAGTCTAAGAACTTACCTCACTGCTTTTTCTTCTTTCTCTTGCGAGTGTGATAAGCAGACACGAGACACTTGTGACTTGTCTTCCACCACCACCTTAGAGTGAAGCAACTGATGCTGAAGTCTTGACATTTAAACCTTACGAGTTTTTAGAATTTTTCTGGGTCTGGCTCTTGTCTGGTCTTGTGCTGAATGTCCTGGAATGCAGGAACCCCTTCTACCATTCACCAGAAGCAGTTTGTGTGAAGCAGTTTGTGCAGTTTCAAGCCTCTGGGCACTGTAAGCTCAGTCTCAGCCAGTGAACACCAGCTGTACCTTCATTTCTAAAACTTGCTCCTGATTCAAACAAAAAGGTTCATGGAGGTGAACCCCTAGATACATGCAGGTTTTAACTGATCTGAATATAATGTAGATTTCCAGCAGTCAAAAATCGTTTAGTATGCCTGAAGTATTGGTACCACGTTGTTAATTTTATCAGAAGCTGTATTTTACCTGATTTTCCTGCTAATGTGTATTTAGTTGCATACTCTGCAACTGAAGTAACTTTTTGTCACTCTCATTTTTCAGCCTTCTGATGTTTTCATTCTTGTGATAGAGTTTCTCACACTGCTTTTGTAAACATGCACATGTTTTTCTAACTGTCTTCTTGTTTTTCATTCTTTCTCCTGGGAGGAGAAAGATTTGATAGACTTTGTCACTGACCAGTGTAGTTAGAGAAGATGTAACTTCACCTTCCAATCAATGGTCATTCCCTAAACTCTATATAATGTGAAAACCAAAATAAAGTTGTTTCTTCTTCTTTACCTTCACTCAGCTGTGTCTCTGCATTTTGTGTTGCACGGTAGAGTAACAACTTTTTAGTTTCTAAGGGAAATATTTAATAAACACAAAACCAAAAAAACAAAATGCTTAGGGCTAGATGGAACTGTGGCAGGAAAGTGAATGTGGTTGTAGCTAGCTTTTAGGAATACAAGTGACATATAACATGTCACTGCTGTGAATTTGTACCTAAATATATAAGTTGAAATGGTAATGAAATGCCCAACGCTTTTTGTGATTGAACTTCACATATTCTGGTTGGTGTTCATTTAACCATATTAGATATCCTAACATCAGGTGTCTTAATTTTAGCTAATGCAGCATAGCAACATAGGTGTATCAATGTTTGTCTAACCTAACGTAACATAAGGAACATGAAAGGAGAAGAAAAGTGGTGTTTTAATGGAAATAACTGGTACTGGACCTTGTTCATACCTAATCCACAGTGTTTAGACATTACAGCAGGACCTTCCATCCTTTTAATCTACCCTAATCTTAAACTTTCATCATGTTGTCATGATCTCGGGTCTAGCAGACTAGCAGTGATGCAAAACTGTTTTAGCTAATGCCATTGATGCACAAAGCAGGTGTGCACAGGGGATGAAATAGAACCAGCTGCTACACTTTCTGTCTGTGTTAGAAATAATGTCTGTACTGATACTCATGATACTGGAAGTCTTGGAGAAAGAATAGAATTTAGTTTGAAAAAGCATTTTAGTTTTCTGAGACAAATCATTGGCTTCTCGTCCATACAGACAAGGATGTCAAATTTGCCAGTAGCTGGCGTGACTCTACACCTCAGTTATCAGTGCTCCCTTAAGTAAGTGAAAATAAAAATCAAGTCCAGCCCCAGAGCAGGGATCCATGCAAGTTAAGTGCACCTCAGGGACAATGTGATAAAGCTGAGGTTTTGGCTGTTGGCAGGTAGATTAAAAGGAAATGAAGAAAATACTAATTTTGTGTAACTAAAAGAACTTATACAAATATTTTTAAATCCCAAGATATTTAAAAAATATTGTTTTGTGGTGTATATTATTTCTATTAACTGCGTGAAAATTTTAAGTTGATTTTTATTAAAATGGGGTTCTTAATTTTGAAGTCTAACCTCTGAAATTGCTCAGACAGACCTTTGTTCATTATGCAGTAATTAGAAAGGCACCATTAGCATCTATGCTGTGAACTTTTCAGTGTAGTTCAGGACACATAGTGGTATAGCCAATTAAAAACATTTAAGTGGGTAAAAAAACTATTAAAGCTAATTCATTAGACCTGCATATTTTGGGGTCAGTGGTACAGAACATGCACATCAAAGCAGAAAAGGCTTGAGTTGTTAATATGCCCCAAAGCACTGAAGTGAGCAGCATTGCAGATTGTGAATTTGAGAGGTAGGGCAGCCTTAGGGTACTGATTACATTGATGAGGATATGGTAATGACTTAAGCAGCTGTCAGGAGTTAGAGAGACCAAAATCCACAAGGATGTGTGGCTAAGTAACAGATGCCTTTAAAACTCTTTGGTTTGATAATGTTCAGTAACTTAGAGGAAAACTTTAATGGGGTGACCTCCACAGTATTTTGTACGTAGATTAGGGTTTTTTTTTTCAATTTTCAAAAGACTGGTTTCTTACAGCAGTGGATGAGCTCAGAGAGATCTGATTTTAAGAGCTACCAACACCTATGTCAGGTCAGAGAGCAGAAAGGAGGGAAGAAGGTGGTTTTGAGGAATGCTGAATCATAAATTAATTAAATCAATACAGAGTCTTTACAATGCCTAATATAAATTCATCTGAGAGGAGACACCAGTGATCCTTGAAGGTCTCTTTAAGGCCAATGTAACACTGAACATATGTGGTCAGTTGGTCTAATGTCCAGTGTATTGGAAATATTTCTGACAACCTGACCAAAACCTACAGGTTGAGAACCAACAGTAGAAATAGGTGAGTCTTCTCGTTGCTAGTCACTAAAATAATAATTCGCTTTCAGAGAAATTAATTTTCACTCACAAAAGTTGCCCATCTGAAAATTAGGTGCTGGATCAAAAGTATTCATCCATGGCAGTCTATGGCCAGTGGAGAAAAATAAAAATCTCAAGGGAGTGAATCATGCTGCCCAGGGGTCTTTTTTCTGATGTTTGAATTATTCGCTTGAGGATCTTTCTCTCTTGTCTATAAAGATGGATGGGATGAGCGATTTAAAATGGACATCTATCTAGTAGAAGGTTAAAATAACAGCCTGCAAAAGATGGGCTAAATAATAATGCACCTGTGACAAATTACCCACTTGGTACAGCTGGATAACTATCTGCCCATATTCTGTCCATTTTTCTGTATTCCTAAACTCCAGTACTCGCAGACCACTTATTAAGTGCATACAGTCAATGGTCTTTTTTTCCCCATGCTGTAGTTCCCACAAATGTTCCACCAATAAAATGGAATTGTGCTACTTGGACGGTATTGTCAGTAGCAGGGCGCAAAGTGGTATCGGCCTCAGGAGAGGTGTGGGCAATCACTGACACCTGACCTCAGTTAAGCTTATATAAAGTGCTGAAAGGCCTCATACTGATTATAACAATTCTGCGGGGATCACCAGCCTTCCCTCCTGCAGCTCATGTACAGCTCTTTTAATGAGCTGCTCAGTGATCTTGTCCACAGCAAGGCTGGAAGTGAAGATAGTTGAGAACCAATCAGGGATGTGATTAATCACTGTTAACACAAGAGCAGGGCACTGCCAACTGTTGGTATGCACTGTTCGATTTGAATGCATTTATCTGGGGAGGTGGGAGTCTCTCTTTATTCTGACAGAAGTAACCCCGCTGCTTCCAACAGCTGCTGAAATCAAGCATGTTTCATTGCTATTAATTCAATGCAAGAAATCATCATCATTGTGCTGAGGTGCTGGACACCTGTTATTCTTTCTTGTCTGAATTCTAAAGTTAAATTAATAAGATTCATATGCCCTCAGTCAATAACGTTTTACTACGTAAATGGTTTTGTTCTGGTCAGAGTTCAATGCCTTCTTTTTACCTTGGAAAATGAGGCAGGAGGTATTCAAACTAGCAAGACTGAAGAGTAAATTAAAAAGTGCATAGTTCTCTTTTATAACAGATGTGAATAGCTCTCTATGATGATACTCAGTGTGATAAAAATCAAGGATCTAAGTATCATTCTTGCATCTCAAAATTACACTGCCTTTTCCCTACTGTTTTTGGCAGAACATTATTAAGATTTTCTTTTGCTTGCTTTGGCTCCCTATTGAAGATGATGGATGGTTACTTCCTTTTGCTGTCAGCTAGCCAGTGAATAGCCAATTGAAAGGAGAGGAATAAAGGACCAAACCCTTTTCCGTTTCACAAAGTCTTAGAATTTTGACTGGGGAGGCAAGCATTAAATCTATTCCAAATCTATTTACTGTAGGTTGCCATCCATCACCGTGGTATATGAGTGCCTTCTAAATGAAATAAATGGCAGTAGAGAGGGTGTAGCTGAACAATAGCACTCTCCTTGTTTGAGATAATTAATAACCCCTTCAGGCTCATAAAAGGTTTTTATTGTTTGCGGGATGATTTGCTTTCCCCTCATCCAAATTGTTAAAATACAAATTTTCAGTATTTAGTAGGTTATATAGTGAAAGGCTTTCTTCAGAAAATTGCTCTGTAGAATTCTTTTAGAATTCATGGAATTTTATGACACAATCCTCAAGATTTATAATTTCTAAGTTCTTCTGAGAATCTCCTTCATAGACACCTAGTTTCCACTTGGTATTTTTGATTCATACTTACCATTATAATCTGAACGTACCTATCATAGGGACAAAATTGTAATGATGTTAGGTGTTAGGGTTTTAAATTTATTTTGGTTTTATTTCATTGTAGAGGTTTTAAAACAATTAGTGCAAAGAATACTTAAGATCAAAAGCTTTATTTCTCTAATTTGCCTTTTTTTACTGCTATTTTGACATTATTTTGTATAGCTTGGAAGGTTTTTTTGTTTATCATTTCAGTTCATGAATTGCTATTAAACTTTGTGAGGTTTTAGTGATCTGATCAATACAGGATCCACAAAATTTTGCCTGTTTCAGATAGATGGTGTCTGTTTGACTAGCTATCTGAAGGCTGATTGAAAGCTTTTTATTATTTTCCCCTTCTTTCTTAAAGAGTGGCAGGAAGTGAACTGAACTGTGCAGAAAATTAGTATATAGAAAATGTTCTAGAAATTTAAATAATTTTTTTACATTCTTTGAATAGAAACCCAAGAATTCCAGCTATCCTGAATACACTTAATAGAAAAGTTATTATAAGCAACATGTCTCTGATGTTTTATGTGTATATGTGATCTGCCTCCAATATTTACTTGCCAGCAACACTTGCTCATTGCTAGCATTTCTTGCATATCTCATGCCCATTTTTTGCTGTTTCTATAGCCATTTAAGGTGTTTTGTGTGCTGTTCTGGTAGTTTAAAAATAGTAAATAATATGAAATGTTAATTAAGTACTTAGTAACGGTAATAGAATACCTGCTTGCACTTTGATTGGCAGTTCATGACATGAAATAAAGTCTCAATCAATAAGTTCCCAGCCATTTGTCTGGAATAAGTAAAGACAGACTGTTAGGATTCCAATATTTCTTAGAATACCAGCCAGATGGAGACTGGTAAGTACCTTGTAGACAGAAATGTGACATATAATGGAATGTTGGCCTGTTGGCATGAAGACTTGAGTATGCTCCATTTATGCATTGCTTAAATAAACTGATTCAGAGAATAGAGATTATAAATACTGTTTATTTCTGGATAACTTGTATTACCCACAGCATCAGTAACCAGTGGACCATTGAAAGAGGTTTTCGTATTACAGGGGCAAATAATCTGTGTCACACCAACCTGTTTTCATAAAGCCTATGTTGTAATCTGCATATTGTAGCTGTGCTTAGAAGAGGTGCTTAATTCAGATGGCTAAGTCAAAATTTGATGTCCAGGATACATTTTCACGATTACAAAGTTAGATTTCCTTTGTGAAAGTAAGCTTGCTCTACTTTCTAATTCTGTCAGTGTGTGATCAAGTTTGTGGTGCTGTGAATCTCCCTGATTGTGATTTTCCTTTAAGATTCTGCTGACTTGATCATAGTCAAGCCACATTACAGAATAGTAAGTGGAACTTGGACAACTGATGAGCTTTGGCTGAAGTATGGCTTTAGTTGTCATAAAAGATTACAGTATAACATTTAACATATGGTAAAAACTAAAGTCCCAAATTTGAGTGTAATTTTCAACTCATTTA
Source organism: Leptocoma aspasia (assembly GCA_013399835.1). Classification (NCBI taxonomy): domain Eukaryota; kingdom Metazoa; phylum Chordata; class Aves; order Passeriformes; family Nectariniidae; genus Leptocoma; species Leptocoma aspasia. Next base: position 1,020,306 of record VXAX01006772.1, read on the forward strand.
ATTGAACCAGCTTTTGAAAATGTGTTTCTTGTGGCTCAATTTTCAAAATCATCCTCAAATAATAGCTATTCATTATATTTTAAACTTGGTGTTTTATGTAATCATCTAAATCTGAATTTTAGAGAATACTGAAAATGTTTGCTTCATGGTCTTGAAAATTTCGTCCTATTTTTTAATTTCATTTGACAAATTATCAATGCTAATAGAAAAAAACTTGTTTCTACTTGAGTTTATATATTCTGAGAAAATATTATAAATGGCTATTAAAGAAGTATTAGTATTTTTTTCCCTTGTTTGTTAGCAAGGGAGCCTTTTGAAAGCAGTATCATTTGTGCAAGTATTTCTAACCTTTTTTTTTTTAGGGGGGGTGGGGGGGGTGAGGAGGAGCATTTTTTCCTGATAATTTCTAATAGCTGAAGTTGTCTGCATGCTTGCAGGCAGCCAAACCATTTATCATTTTCTGTTACAGGCTCTCAAAGTTACAGCGTATGTTAAAGAACTGAAACTTGGGATATTATTAAAACATTCTTTCAGCAGCTATTACTCTATTTAGCTTATGATTCTACAAATATTATCTCTTGACATCTCAAAGTTTGTCAATAACTCTTTGCATGCTGGGATGTGCAACATGCTTAAGAACTGCAACTATTTAATGATGCTTCATTAATTTCAGTGGAATGCTGGGAGGCATATTTTCCAAGTGACATACTTGTATCACTGTTCTGGGAATACATCGTGTTTTGCAACAATTACAACATCCACAGGGCAATAAATCAGTTAACTATATTCCTCTAGGCTCAGAAAATTAGCTGAATTGCTGTTTCAGAAACATCTTTTCCCAAGCTCATTTAAAAGGAGGAGGTTTAGGAAAGGGCAAGTGAGGTGCATATAAAGGGGCTTTAGATGGGTATCATGGGGACTGGGAGCAGGATTCTTTCTGTCACAGCATACAGCTAGAAATAATGACAAAATTGTGCTGTAAATAACCTATTGCTATGGAGCAAACTGAAACAAGAAAATAAAATAGGTACTTATGTTCTCTGCATTTTAATCAAGATGATGGCTCCAGAGTTTTCTTCTAGCTGTGGAGGTAGGCAAAAGAAAAAAAAAATAGAACAAAATCCTGTGGTAAAAAATTGTTTTAATTCCTGATGTCCCTCTCTTCATTGTAAGTTTGGATCCTTGTGAAGGTTCTGATGTCTGTGAAATACTGTGATGTTCTGAAAACAAAAATAACAAATTATTGAGTACCAAGGACTATCAGGAATTATTCTTTGATTATTGGAACAGCACACATATATATATATATATTATGCATATGTGTGTTTGTGAAATATAATTCTCTAGGGGTTTTTTACTATTTTTTTTCCCAAACTTCAATATCACTCTGCCTACTGTAAAATAGCATGGCAAAATTGTCAGGTATTCAAAAAACAAACCCAAAAAACAACAAAAAAAAAACAAACCAAAACACTCTACCGAAAAATAACTGCCTTAAATAGGAAGCATTGTACCCTTATAGCAACAATCTTTACAGTGAGATATGCTAAAGTGTATTGAAATATTCAGTGGTTTTGAATTGCTGGGCTTTTATTGTGGGATGTGTGAATGCATAAATATACACATCCATCTATATATGTATATATACACACCTATAGATGTGAACAGATATACACACACATATGTAGCTATCTGTATATATCTTGCTCAAGATCATTAAGGCTGATGTCTTCAGAAAGTCGTACTTTAAACACTCCTGTGCACCCACACATCAACACAGAAAATTTCTCACTTTTTATAGTCGTAAGAGACTTGTGAAGTAATTCAGTATCTCACAGGCAAGAGCTCTTCATATAATGAGGAGAAAATGTGTTGGGATCCTGCTTCACCTTTTATTGCTATACAAGCAAAGAGCTTTGAAACTCGAAAACTTTTATAGCTGTAAAACTATGTAGAAATGTCTGCCATAATTAAAATACAAGAAAATACTGGAGCATAAAGAATGGGAAACCATATAAATGAAGTGCATATTTCCAGTCCAGTAGGCTGACTGTGAAGATTGGGAAATGTATCTGCAAAAATATTGACAATTTGATACAATTCCAGAGACTGGGTAAACTGCAAAGATTTCTTCTAAAATAAGACACAGAAACAAATTTGGAATAAACATCAATGTCAGCATTCCGTTGCTTAGTTGGACTGAAAGAAACTGTGAACATGACAGACTCTCCAATGTACCTCTGCTTCTAAGTTTGCTGTATTTACAGATACAGCAAGAAATGCATTTTATTGGTATTTAGCTAATTTAACTCTTGGGGAGGACTGATTAATATATTTAAATGAGCTATTTTCATATGTGAAGCCACACCTCCCAGACCTGATGACTAATCCCTGGAATTATTCATCCCTTTATTGGTGTGTCACAACCACAGTCGAAGGGATGACTCCTGTTGACATACTCAACTGAACTTTCAATTCACTCACTCAGTAGTGGGTGGGATAAGACCTATATAATCCTGCAAAATACTTGTTTGTGCTTGATTCCCTGTTACCACAGCACCCCAGACTGCGAGATATAATTAGGAAAGTAGACCTGCAGTATTCAGGTTTTCAGTCTCACGCATAGAGCACGTACAAACTGCAATGACACCTTTGGTTGAAAAGTAACCTGTGCATCTCCCCCAGACAGCACATGTGTAGTACATATAAACCTGTATACACAAGCAAAGTGCCATAAAGAATCAGAGATTTTGATTTACTTTCTCCTATAAATTCTGCCCTTTCTTAATGTGAATTTGAATCATAGTCTTAAGTTAGCCTACCTAGAAAGCATGATGAAGATTAAATGTGTGTATGTAAAGATATGTATACAGACAGACACACAAACACACACTATATATATATATGTATATATAGGTGTCGGTGTGCCAGGGTTTCTCTATTAGTTAATTTTGAGAAACATAAAGTATTTTCTTCTTTGTGAAAATAAACGTGTATTGGAGCTTCTTACTGATAGTTGCAGTTCAGTAAATAAGTGTTGCAGCTACACCATACTTAATGTGATCAAGGCCTGAGTCCTTGTGAGTTGTCCTTTGTGTCAATCTGCAATAATAACCCAGACTGTGGTACACATAGAAGTGCATTTTCTTTTTCTAATCTAACCTTTGAGAGAAATGCTGGCCATTGTAGGTTTTCTGTACAAAGATTGGGTTGACAGAACATACATTTGATTTCTGTTACTAGATAATTGAAAGGATGAGGCTCAATTTGTGACAATCCAGAGCAGAAAGATGTGGACCAGTTGAAAAGAGTTCACTACAGGTGAGCTATGAGAATGGTCAGTTGTCTAAAGAAAATATAATCCATGAGGCAAGTTGTAAAGAACAGTAGTTGTTCAAACTAGACAATACCAAACTTGTGTGGGCATAACAAATAAAGACTAAAATCAGCAAGGGAGATTTAGGTTAGACATTAGGAAATATATTGTAACAGTAAGGATGCCTAAGGGCTGGGTTAGAGGTTTGAGGAAGGTTTTGAAAACTTCAAGAGTTTCTGAAATTAGAGTTTTTGAATATTAGACAGATATCAGCTGGGATAGAAACAAGTATAGGTCTTTCCGTGAGGGAAAAAGGGATAGAAAATATGATATATTGATCTTTTTAATAGCCTTTTTTGTCCACGATTATATCCTCTGAGTCTCCACAGGATTGCTTTCAGTTCTCTCAATTAACTAAAATAGATAGGGAGTTCTTTGTTAGAGAAAAGTGGCTTTGGGTATGTTTAAAAATAAAATTACTACTCTTAAGAATTGTTTTGGGCAAATGTATAAACTATTGTTTTCTGCTGTAACGAAATCTGAATTTTTTAAAAATCCCAACAAGCAGATACTAGTATTTTGCCTTTTGTTATCTTTTAAATGCTGGGGTTTTTCTTAGAGGTAGGACAGACATATTTAGATCTGGTTTCTTGTATTTCTTATTTTTCACCTAAGCACATGATAGTTATGTATACATAAGATAAATGTTTGATTTTTGAAATGAGCAACTATGAAAACAATTTGCTCATGCAATTGAAACTTTACCTGAACCTTGAAAAAGAAAACATGAAAATAATGATGTTTAGCAGCAGAATTCCCATGAAATTCCTTATGGACAGAGCTGACTTAATAGTATGGACAGTTCAGTTGGACTTGAACTATATGGTACATCTAAGTTGAGAAATATGAACTAGCAGCAACATAGTTGTTATTATCTTGTCCATCCTTAAAACGATTCCCAGGCAAAATGGTGCATGAGGAAATATGATTCAGATATAGTGGGTATTAGATCAGCCTTCGGCTGAATCAGAAAGAATTAGTTTAAATAGGGAGGCGAAGAGGGCATTCTTAGGGCCTGGCTTGGATATTGGGGGGTTAAAGGGATGGAAATGGAAGAAAAGACTGTAAATATTGGTTTGGCAATGGATTGACAGTCGTATGCAGGTTACAAATTTTGGAACTTATAACTTACTGATTTTTTAATGGGATTTTATGTAATGCAGACATCCTTTTACTGATGTTTGCATTTTTCCCAGTCAAATAATATTTTACATTAATGTGGCATGTCTGTTTTGACTTGGTTTTAAGGGAGCTATTCTAGGGTTTTAAATCAAGCAGTGAAATTGCTACTGTGCTGTATGCAAGTTTGTAAGTGATTAGTAAATAATATAAATGCCTATTTCATTCAGTTGGTTGATAGAGGTAGAAAGCTGTACAGTTGCAGATACAGGAAAAAACCTCAAGCAATCCAAATATAGCATGTACCTTTTTTTTTTTTTTTTTTTTTTTTTCCCAGAGAGGTAGGTTATGTCTGAACAGCAAGGAAATAGATAAAGGAGATTTGTCAAGACATGGAGGGAAAACTGTCCCAGGTGGGTCAGTGCTCACAGAGAACAAACCCTACAAAAGTAATGAGATTGTGTGAAAGGATGGAGCTTCACCACAGTTGCTGGAAAGATGATAGAGAGTCAGAAAATACAATTTTGACCAACTCATGGAGTTTTTATTTGTTGACTGTTTTTAAGGAATTATGTTTTAACTTAAGCATTTCTTCCTTACAAATAGTTAAGTCAAATTCCTCTAATGCTTTTACAGTGTGCAAAATTTTAACCTCCAAATTTAATATCTTTGCAGTTTATGTAAGTTAGACTCTATTTCTCCCTCTCACAGAAAAGATTGGCCTATTAATAGTGTCCTTTTCAACATATGGGATTATATTCTGTCAGTACTTAAACAGGACATGGTTCTTTTTTTATCCTGAATCCCACTTGTACTCGTAAACTGATGATGCAGAGTTATCAGTGTTAATTTTGTTACAGAAATCTTGCCAGATCTTTCTCATTGCCTAATGATTATCTGTGCTGTAGCTTGTATTCTATCAGATTCCCAGAATTCACTGTTCTTTTAACCTTATTGAGGGATTTATTTTTGCACTCAGCAGGCTCTGAATATTCATTTTTTTATATCACAGAATCAGATTTTTACATGCATCTGTTTTTGCAATTTTTAAAGGAAAAGAAATTCATGCAGCCTCTTTCAGACTGTTTGGGGTCTTTTTGCAGAAACCTCCACACCTTTCTGATTCTAATAAAGGGAGTATGGAAAATGGCTCTAAACAACTTGCAATTCATGATTTTTAAATTTCTTTTAACCAAAAATATGAAATTAAGTATTTTTAAAATGGACATACAGGTAAAAAAAAGTCTTTCTTTTCTCTTGAACTTAGGCTGTCTTTTAAACATTGAGAAATTATGGTTCCTCAAAACACATTAATCCTATTTCTGCATCATCCCCACCTTGCCAGTACTGACAGACCATTAAGTTAAAAGCCTGTGGCTGTTTCTTCTATCATTCTGCCAAAGGTTTATATAAAATTTGTACGCATGCTCATGGAAACTGTCATATAGCTTATACAAGAAAATGCTGATAAATTAATATTGAGCTTCTTAAGTCATATGTAGTAATATCTGTCCAATGTATGATGGATAAAAATTAATTCATTTAGTAGTACATGGAGAAATAGAAGAGCCTAGAGATCTAGAGATGATTCTTCCTTTTTCTTTTTTTTTTTTTTTTTTTCTTTTCTTTTTTGCAAATGGGATCAAAAATTCTCAGAAGATGACCAGGAATTAAGGCAGAGGACTATTTAAAATATTTGAGATAATAGGAGAAAAGGATCTTAGATGTTCCATTATTTTTAAACGAAGAAGTTGGTAAACCCAAATAAAATTCCAGTATTGGAAAAACCTGAGCAACTGGCAATTAATTGGCAATAAAGCATTAATAGTTTTGGCAGGAAAATAAAATCCATAAAATGGGGATGCTGCCCCTAATAGAAGTACCAGCTGAAGCAGGCGTCATGAACACCCTCATTGGATTACAGATAGTTAGTGGAGTTTAACTTCAGTTATGAATAGCAAAAACATATCAACCGAGAGTGCCTTGTAAAGGCTTAGGGAATCAAAACAAAAGTTGTGCCTTGGATGCAGTATTGCTCTGACAAGTGCACCAACACAAGGTTAGCAGGAGCTTTACTGCACTGCAGTGTTCACCTTTCCACTGACTAATCTTTATGCAAGGTTAGAAGCTTTGTGCTTTCTGATATGTGTGAGACTCAAAAGTGTAAATAGTGTTGGTTTTTTTGGAGATGAGTTAGACAGTCCTGACCTAAGTAAAAAATATAGGACACACAAAGGTGTGACTTTTGCAATTTATACAGACACTGTCCTTGTGAATGAAATCCCTGTGAGCTCTGTGGAAATTCTCTACTTTCTTCCTGATGATGAGAAATAATCTTGTTCCATCAAAATACCTTAACATATTATTCACAGCAGAGATAGGATATGAATTCATGATTGCAGGAATCAGCAGTTACTTACAATCAATTTATCATTAGTATTTGGCACTTGCAAATATTAAAAAATCCTCCAAAACACTTAATTCCAAATCATCTGAAATTAAATGAAAAAGTAGTGGTATTTTAGTGAGGTTCTCTTGCCCCCCTACTTCTCCACAATAAAATTTGGAGCCTTGTTCTGTTACATTTTAAAACAATTCAGTATCTGCTGCAGCCTGTTAGAAAATGTGGTTGTTTGTTTTTTTTTTCCCTTAGAAACTAAAGATATTTACTAAGCCATTTTTGTCTTTTACTGCAATCAAAGATTCTAAGTGTAATTTCTGGTCTGCATCAAAAATACTTGGAATTTTTCCTCACACTCCTGCTGGACACAAACTGTCAGGATTATAAGAGTCTACTAAAGAACACAGAGAAACACAAAATAAAAAGAAAAAATAGTAATTAGTTTTTTAAAATATGAACATCAAAATCTTCGGTGATTCAGGCTGCAAAGAATTCTTGAAATAAAATCAGCTTTTACTGTTTTAAGAATCCAGGGCACCTAAAGAATTACAGAATCTTAGTTCTTTCAGTGACTGAGAGGAACAAATTATAATTTTGGTAATGTAAGTGAGGAATTGATTCATATTAATCAATCCATTAAGGGTGCTCTGTGGTAGGGATTATGTATTTCTGTATAAAATACGAGCAGGTGCTTTAACTTTTACATTTGCAATTTACCTTTGCTCTCAGCATTTCTTTTATTCAACATTTCTTTTATTTTACAACTTTAGGAACATTCTGGATAAATGCTCATGAGAAAACATAGTAACAAAGATATTTTATCACTCAAAATTTAGGGTGTTAATCTCCTAATTTTTTTAAGAGGAAACCCATACACTTAGTTTGTTCCTCTCAGACTCCAACTGTCAGAACAATTACTAAGGCATGCCTTAAAGCAGCTTGACTGCTTGATGTAGAACCTGGCAAAATAAAAAAAAATGAGTTCTAGAAATGCAGGGAGGTTGGTATGAATCTGTCTGCTGTTGACAGATCAGGATTAGGTGGCTGACTTTTAAGAGGGATTTGTTCTTCTCATCACACCTATTTCTACTTTTCAGGTTATTTTCCTGATAGATTATGTTTCTGAGATGTTCTGTTGTTTCAAAAACATGGAAAAAAATCTCTATTCCATATATGCTTTATTGTTGTTTTGTACAATCTTGTAATTCAGAGAACTTTCATATTTATGAAAAAGAGCTATCTAGTTCTATTTCATTTTATTTTATTGTCTGGTTGATTTTTTTGGTTTGCCTGGGTATTTAGCTGAATTTTATCTGGTGGTGTTGGCTCCTTTATGGAATCTAAAAAGCTCAAAATCATGTTTTGAGCTGTTACTTATGCAAAACAATTATATAAATACAAATAAACACAAATAATTATCCCAAGCCTGGGGAGTACTAGAAAGGTTTCATCTCTTTATTTGATGTAAGTGAATTGTGTAAGCCTCTTGTATGTAATTTAAATAGATAGTTTTAAACATGGTGATTTCCTTTGCTGAACTAGTGAGCTTGCACATCCTTTAATGAACCAATATGTATGGAAAACAGAAATATATAATTTTAAAAGCTGAGGGAAAACACATTATTGAGGGCATATAAAGAGATAGAAATTAACTTACTCCAGGGATAAATAAAAAACACCTAGGTCTTTGTTTCTAGATATTGGGGAAGGCTTTTCACAACAATTTTAGGAGACTTCACTGCCTTGGACTGAAAATATTTTAAAAGAAAGTAGGTGGTTTGACATAGAGTAACAAACTGCCAGTTTGATTTAAAGAAACAATCCTAAATAATTATTTAATTTTCCTCAAAAAGAGATGCAGAAAAATATTTTCTTCTACTGTGTTTTCCCCATTGCATCTTCGACATAGTGTCATTTAAAGCTTCATTATGTTTTTAAAGTGAAAAATATTGTCTTAAGATGTACGAGCATGACAGAATGATTCTGTATGATTTTCCTTTGAAGTTCTGAAAAAAATTCTTTTCATCACATTGTGTGACAATTTCTTAATAAGAAGATGTTGATGGAGTGGAAGCTCAATGATTTTCTGTGTGAGTGGCAAGGGTTTCCTTTGAGTTAAAAAGATTGTGCAAGTACACTGTAATGTTTATATTGATCTAGACACTATCTATAGCTGTCTTTATTACATTTTCTTATTTTGGCATAATTTATTTATGACTAAATTACTCGGTGGAGTTTCAGGAAGATGAAAAAGAGATTTTCTCGTTATTGTAAGTCCAACCCAAAAACATATTGTAATTGTTAAAAGCTTTAGTAGTAGAAGAGGAAACTCAAAGAGGTAAAAAAAGTGATTATGACAAATATAGTTCACAGAAGACCTGCCTTAGAATAATACACAGTGTTTATTTAGGAACACATTATCAAATTGCATGTTGTTCAAATGAAGTCTTATCACCACTAAATTATTTATACTTCAGTTTGAAAAGTAAATAAATGTTAAGTGACTCATACTTTTTTCTTTCTTCTGAAAAGACAAATATCTCTAGCTTTCAAAAGCTCTGTATCATTTATGAACTAGATTTCAGTCTGATTTGTTTTAAATTAGGTTGCCTAAATAAATTTTATACACAATCCAGAGACTCATGAAGGATCAGTTATTAATTGTTACATTGGAAAAATACAGTTTTATATTAAAAAAAAAACAATTTGGTCATTTGGGACAAAATTCTTTCACCTTTGTGATAACTCTCTTGAAGATGATATAAAGCTGTAGATCCTGGAGATGTCATGAATTATGATAGGCAGATGTTGATACCCACACTTGACACTGTGTTTGGCTGTTCATGGACAAATATCAACCTTGCTCTTCTCCAAAACCATCCCCTAGTGCAGCGTGTTAAGGTGTTCTGTCGGAACAGCCTTTCCGTGCGGTGCCGGCGCTTGCCGGGCTCCGTGTGTTTGATCTCCGTCAGGCTCTTTGCTCTGCCGTGCCAGGCGCGCCTGGGGCTGGAGTGGTCTCAGGAGCAGCTCTGCTCACACACGTGGTCCCAGTGCTCTTGAATTCACGGAGCCATGATGACACTTGCTGCCTTATTTAACTGCTGCCTTGCCTCAGAGGATAATCTGATTTAACAGTGATTTACATTGTCTGTGCAGGAGTGCAAATGATTGCTCAAGGTAAAACATCGCAGAGGTTTGAGTGTTACCTTTTGAGAAGGCTACATCGATGAGATAGATGCTTTTAATACAAATTGTAGAATTGAAAGCGTAATCAAATGTTTTTTCGGTGTACATGCTTGTTAATTATGGTTTTCCTAGAGTTATCCTTTTATAGACAACTTTTTTTCACAGTTACACATAATAAAAATCTGCAACAAACAGGAGAAAAATATTCACAGTGCAGTATCTTGTCCAAAACATATACTTTTTCCCTCATTACTCGATTTGTATTAATTAAAACTAATTCCTGGGTGGTCAAAGATACAAGGTGAAAATTTCTTTAGGGTAGTTTACACTATATCTTAACACCCTGGTGTTTTATTGATAATTTTCACATTTTTACTGCAATTCCTCTTTGCTTTGGTGGACTGTGAAATTATTTCTTACTCCTATGAAATGGGGTAATATTCAATAGTCTGTTAAATGGGAGACCTTTTTTCCAAAATTATAATTTTAAATTCAGTGTTTATGCTCTTCACATTTAAAAACAATCTTATTTATACTCTGCCACAAAAGAAATGAACGGATGTCACCATTTCACCACTTATGTCACTCTGATCATGTGCATTCCCTCTGGTGTTAACACGATTAAGTAATGAAGAAGTCTAACCAGCTTCTCAGAATGTACCCATTAACCAGAAGATCCCTTCTAAAGGGCCAAAACAAACACAGCAGTCAAATAGGGTAAACTGCAAAGTACCTTGTCCTGGAGTTTGCACCACTGCCTGCGGCCTAACAATTTTTCAGAAAGGTTAGCATTTAAAAATCTAGTAAACCTTCCAAGCTTGGTGTTTGGTTAGTTTGTGGTTAGTTTGTGGTTTTTTTGCTTTGGGGGACTGTGGAATGGGTTTTGTGAGGTGGTTTAAATCAAAGCTTGTTAAAGACAAAATATACATTGTAAAAGGAAAATGAAGACAACAAAAGCAAGGAAAAAGAAACCTAACCAATCCCTATATAGTTCAGAGTTGACTTTGCATTAGTTTCCCTCTGGCAAAGAGCAGATACTATTTTGCTAGAAGTTGTTTGCCTCTGATTAGCCTGGGTAGGAACTATCTCACCCAACTCAGTTGTCTAAGAATTGTCAAGTTATACACTGGACATTTAGCTCCTCCTGTGGTCCATGGAAACAGATGCTTGGTATGAAATGTGATAATCAAGATATTGATACCAAGAAATGAATACATTTCAAAAAGAAGTGCCTGAGAGAAGTGGGAATTGTCTGGAAGAAGTCTTTGGACTGGATAAAAAGGGAGCCTGTATAAGTATTATACATAGATGACTAATTTTAGATAGGGAAGGTTGAAGTGCTTTGTTGGCCATTAGCCTTAATACATCCCTTGCTGCACATATGGTTTTTCATGCTTAAGGTATTTATCAATTGCTCTGTATTAGAAGTCAGCATCATTTCCCAATTCAGTTACAGGAGTAATTCACAAAAATATTTAAGAATACCTAGAGCAGGGACCATGCAGTATTTTTACTTTCTGTCCTAAAGTGTCTATAGGAAGTTCACCCCCTTAGTTCATGTTCAGCATTTTAAAGGAAATTTTGTTTTCTCGTCTTTTTCTTATCAGTATGTTTGGGGTGTTATTTTTTGTGTTTTCTTGGGTTGTTTTCGATATTTTTTGTTGTTGCTGTTTGTTTTATATTGACCTAGTGTTCTTAGAAATCATATTCTTAGATTGGGAATATCTGTTTTCTGATTGATTTGGTCACAAAAGTATTTAGATCTTTCACGTCAGCTTTCCATTTTGTGAAGTATAAATAATGCATTCAAGAGCCTTTGTCACACAGAACTTTGAATACTGCCATGATAAAAAATATTTACCACTGTAGAAAATATTCATAATTTTTGCTAAGGAAAACTTGAAAAAAACACCAGTTTGAAGGTGAAGGGAATCCTAGAACACAAACATTTTAGGTGATACGGTGTTACATACTGTTTGTTAATTAAGAGCAATATGAGGCAGAGTTGAATTTTGTTTGTAGTACTATGATGAGTGTTACAGTTGGTAGAAAGAACAGCTTTTGGATACATAGGTCTCTTCTTGATCCTATTATGTACAGTACCAGTGCAGCTATTTGTGAAAACAATTAACTCACAGTACAATACTTAAACCTTCTGGAGTTAATTTTGTGTTCAATTACCTGTGTTCATACAGCTTTAGGTATGTTTTAGTGCTAAATGTAAACAAATTTTACAGAATACATTTATTCTGCAAATTTGGAACTTAGAACACAATGAAAGGCATTGCCAAGGGGCTGAGTCATGCCTTGTTTTAGAAGATTAGCTATAGTGTCATATAAGTGATACACCTACGTTTAACTTCAGTGGTGTGTGGGATTGCCTTGCCTAGGGAACAAATTCCCACCCAGCCACTCAGTCACTATTCCTTCTGTTGGAGTGGGTGAGAAAATCACCTGAGAATGCTGGTAGGCTGAAATAAAGACAGGGAGGTTTCTTACTGCTTACTGATATGGAGAAGATTAATTTTCTTGCAAATTAAAGTATATTCAGGCAGTAAAGAACAAAACTAAGTATTAAACCAACACTTTTCTTCCTCTGTGGCATGCCCAACTTCACTCTTGGGTCTTACACCTTCCTTACCACCACCCTGCAAGCAGCACAGGTGAATAGCGAATTGGGGGTTGTGGTCAGTCCCTAATGGCTCCTCTCTGCCACTCCTTCCTCCTCACAGTTCTCCTCTCTTCCAGCAAGGGTCCTTCTCATGGGCTGCATTTCCTTTAGGATGAACCTGCAGCTTTGTAGGCATTTCTGCTGGCTGCAGGGGAATGTCTACTGCCTGGACCATCTCTCCCCCCGCCCCTTCCTTCTTTTCTCACCTTGGTATCCATGCAATTTTCAAACTCTTTTCCCTTCTCAATACTCTGTCGTCCAGTATTTTACTCTTTCATGAACATGCTTCCCCCAGGCTCTGCTGTGTCCTGTGGTGGTTCCATTTGGAGGTAGCTGGAACTGGACTTGTCTGAAATGAGATAGCTACCTGCTACCAAAACCTTGCCATTTAGACCCAACTGTCCATAGGAAAAAAAAGAAAAAAAGCCTGCATGACTTGTCTAAGTATTGAGAAAGTTCTGACTATTTCTATGAAATCTCCTTGGAGTGGCAAATGGACTCTTCCTGGCATGAAAAAAGATCTGAAGATGAGGTTGAAACAAAGATACCGTGTTTCCCAGAGCACTTGGAGTATGAATTGAGAATTCAGTCCTGTTGAATTCTTAGGCTAGCAAATTACTGGTTCATCAAAGATGTAAATTTAGGAGGGAGAGAAGGCAGGTTTTGCAATCATATGCAGGGCTTTTTTTCTGGTTTAGATAGTTATCTCTGTGTATGCAAAGAATGAAAGCCTCTGATCCCTGTAAGTAATTTTTCAGTCCATTGCTGGAAAAAATGTTGAAGTAATTGCAGTTTCAGTAATAGTCATGCAGTATTTGTAATTGCAATTTCTGTGATGACTACATAGAACCATATATTAACCAATATATAGAACAATATCCATATTTGCCTGATTATATTTTTAAGAAATTATAGAGACCTGCATTCTCTTTAAAGTTTCTATAAAGTCTCTGCCGCATGGAATATATACATCCCTGCCCAACTTCTCCCCCACACCCCCTGAGAAAAAGCATTAAAAAACCCCAATAGTACTATGGCAATATGTAGAAAAGGATAATGGCATAACTTTCATTCATTAACCTGACTGGGCTTTGACAATTGTTGTTCTCTGAGCTATTACCTTTTAGGGGAAAAAAATTCAAATTGAACATTTCATAACATTGTGTTACTCTTATTGCATTGTACTACTTTTCCTTTTTTTTATACTTAATGAAAAAGTGTGAAAAAAGATCCTTCATAAAAAGGGTTGTCTATTAATCTAATAGTGGAAGAAGAACTGAATATCTGTTATTTGTTTCAAAGACAAAAGAAAATACATGTCCTTGGCCTTGACTGTGCCTCTGAAAGGAAGGCTGGCCTGGTCATGTATATTTAAAGTGAGTGACTTGTACACCGTTGACATTTATAGTGGTACATCTTGAAAGCACTCACCTTTTCCAAACTGACTTGGTCACGATTATAATGAAAGTAATAACATGATTAGACCTTGTATTAACTCAACAGTGATATCATCTTAGAAATGCTTTAATTGTTGATGGTATAGGAAACCTTTGTTCAAATCTTAAGATATCTCCATGTTGCAAGACTATGTAATTTAAGGCACTGACCAAACATAGTCCTTGTAAAGTATAAATTGCATTTGAATGCAGACTGTTCTCCAAGTTTTGTGGGCTGCTTTTTTTAATTCAGCCTTTGTGCAAGTTATTTCAGATGGACAACCAGATGAATTGAAAAAACAATAGAGTGAGACATGGAAAACAATCAAGGTATTTCCCTTTCCTAGCTAACCTTTCTAAAATCATGCTTGATCTTCAGAAACAAAATGAAAAGTGTTCTCTTCCATTAATACTGAGAAAATATTTCCCTTGATATACAAGAAGCAACAATAGATTTTAAATAACATTGTACATAGAAGAATTCTCTGTGGGAAGCTTTCATTTCTTCTTGAGAGTAGCTAGTATATTATCTCCTGAATAAGTGTTATGGCTAAGTGAGTAATCCATACACATGCACAGTGTTTTAAGAAGGTGTGAGTTAGTCCAGTTGCAAAACAGGAAGAGGACACTTGGGGCCCAAATTCACCACTTAACTGAGACAGGTGAAACACAAGTACAGATGTGCCAAGTTCTAGTGATTGGAGTCTAAGAGAAACCTGAATTTACTTACTGAGATCCCTGCTTGTCATTGCTAACTCCTGAAGAACACTGGATATTTTTAAAAGCTCCGCTTAGATGCTTTTTATTCCAGTGTCTTTTGGCTTTTGCTAACAGTGACAGGAATAGGATGAACAGTGATTTTTCTTTCCCCCTAATCATGTGAAATTGTCAACATAAAAACAAAGCTAACAATAACTATGTTTGAGTTATCTCAAGGAAGCAAGCCTGAGAGCTGTGTCTCTAAAACCACTTTAGTGAAAGGTTAATGTTCGTTAGTGTGGAGTCAACAGCACTCTGATAAACCTCATAGTTTAAACTAAATGACAGAAAAAGAGCTAGTAGTACACAAGTGAGCATTACAATAAAATGTGATGCATTACATTTATAAAAATAAAAGCAACAGACTTTAGAAAATTGGATAATGCTTGCATTTGATATATTACAAGCAGAGTTTTAGCTGCATTTCTTCTTGCAGTCTCATGTGTAACATTTCTGTTTCTAAAATGATAGAATAAGCAAGATATCATTGGTTAAAATCAATATGGGACCTGGGTGGATGAAGGTCAGGAAATGCGTATGTTGCCTCACAACAGCCTGCCAAAGGGTGGTGGGTTTGGAGAAGGGGAAGAAGAGCCAGCCTGTGGTACACTTTCTCCTTTCTGTAGGAAGGCATGACTGATTTGGCAAGTGTGGGTTACTTGGCAGATCTGCTCCAGCAGTGATTTAAAGCAAGAGAGGAACTAACCTCAGGAAGAATGAAGCTGTCTGGGTTTGAAAAGACAGGTGTCTGCTAAGGAAGGCAGGAGAGTCTCTTGAAATTGAAATTTTCCCTCCCTCCAAATTATTATAATTTTGAAATTAAGGGGCTCTCAGGCAAAGATATGGGAGTAGGAATAACAGTTCTTTATTAGGAAGAGAATAAAACCTAAAGATAAAAATGCAGTAATAAAAATTACACTGACAGAGTCAGAATACAACCTGACACCCTGTGGGTCAGGGTGTTGGTAGCAGTCCCATTAAATAGTGGCTGCTTCTCCTGGAGTGACAGACGTGGTTCTGCTGAAGCAGTGATCCTGTAGAAGGGTGTAGTTTTCCTCTGAAGGTCCAGTGGTGGTGTAGATGGGCCTGGTCTTCCTCTGGGAATCCAGTGGAGAAGGAAGCTGCTCCTCTGGGAATCCAGTGGGAAAAGGCTGTGTCTAGTGTTCTAAATCTCTGATTATATCCAGGTAGGAATGCTTGGCTCCTCCACCTGGGCGGAGCTTCTCACAGTGGGATGATGTAATTTTATCAGTCATGCAGTGAGGCTCAATGGCCCATTAACAGAAGATATCTCCCTGGAGGGAGGATGGGTCATGGAAGAGATAAAGAAAACTGCCCCACTTCTGACAGATGGCAATAGAATACACACCCCCAGCCACATCTTGCAACCTAAGACAGAAGCTAATGTTTTCTACATGGAAAAGGGTATTAATTTAGACTAAGGATGGATGCAGACACCTACTTTTTTCTAATCTGCATGCCAGCCTTTTTCCAGGCAGTTATTGGGATTTGAACCCCAGATCAAAACCAGCTTTTAGATTGAAGCAAGCCAGCATTAATCTAGCTAATTGACATGATAATATTTTCTTTAATACTTCGCTAACAGTCTAAAAGCACAGTAATTGCTTTTGGAGGATAAACGTGGAATAGGGAATGAAAAGAAATAAAACTCTGAGAAATAGGAAGGATCAGAACAGTCTGAAGTTAAAATTAGTTCTAGATTTCCACTTAGGACAGCTCAAGTTTCATTCCTCCTTTAATATTTCAGAACTATAACTGGTTAAACGATAAAATTCCAATTCATGAATAAGAGTGTTTTTTTATCATGGCTCCTTTTCTGTAGCCTGTGAAGGAGAGTCTAAGAAAAAAAAAAGTTGTTTCATGCGCTGGAAAGAGATCATGAAAAGTGGATGCTAAGAAACAGATATAAAGATATAACAAAGTTGTTGCTTTGGTAGTTTGAATCAAATATCACACATATCTAGCTGTTCATGAGCAGAAGTTAAGTGCCTATTCCAACTCCTGAAATAATCAATAATAACAAATATTGCAGTCAACTTTCTGTAATAACTTCAGACATTTCAGACCAGGAGGACACACAAGAGAACTCTAAAGATTTTATACACATTGAAAGTAAAAGAGAAAAATTGATTATGGTTTTTGTGTCCAGGTTACTATAACCTCTGACAGTAGAAGGGATTTGTATGTTTCATTTGAAAAGTGCATTTACTTGAAATAAAAATTTTGAATATGACAGTATTATATTTGGACTAATACTTGAGGTCTCTGGATAACTTTTCTCTTAAAGACCCCAAGAATTTGAAAATTTTCCATGGAATCCTATTAACCTTTAGGAAACTCCCACAAACTATTATTGTATTTTTATGGTTCAGCTCATTTGAGTTCTTTCACCTGGAATGCTGTGTCCAGGACTACAAATTCTTACTTTAGATACTTGATCTCACATTTTTACTCCTTATTTGAATTGTTTTTTTAGAACTGAAAGCATGTGAAGACCTACTTTCTCTACAGAAGATAACAGCATGCCAAATATTGTCTGACTTCCCTGTTTTAATGTATGATAACCCTAAGTGGTACACAAAACAGAACTCTAATTCTAGACTTAGTGTGATATTTAGTTATTTTTTCTCCCATAAGACGTGTGTAGAACAGCGTAAGACTTAGAGACAGAGGAGGCCTGGTGGGACAGTTTGAGGAGTGAGAAGCATTAAAATGTCAGTGTATGACAAGTATTTTGGTGCTGCATTCCTTCAAAGATGAGGATTAGCTGTGCTTTCAATTGGTTTTCATTTCCTTGTTGTTGTAGTGGAACTGTAATTGGTTTCTGTGGGCCGAGTACTTCATCCTCTCTTTTGCAGTGACGCTGCCTTGCTCATGTAAAGGTGATGTACCTATTAATATAAAAGGAAATGTAAACACACTCCAAAAGCCTTTTTAATAAGTACTTCAATAGCAAAAGACAAATGCTATATCTCATTCATTCTCTCTCTGTGTATATTTATTTATTTTATAAATACATCAAAAGTATTTCTTTGTATACCTCTGTATATTTCACAGTAACAGCAATTGGCAACCAGCCATTGTTTTTGTACAGTAAAACTGTCCATAAACTTAAGTGTTTCTGGATGGTGTAAGTGACTACTTCTGTGATTAAAACAAGTTAATTTTAATTGGATCACCTCAAATCACTGAGTCACTGTAGCACTTTGCAAATGTGGAGATACTTTTTTTAAAAATAAGTATTGTTATGATGTTCTACCGTCTGTAAATGACATCCAAGACACATTTCCCTCTGATGTCAAGACATTCAATTTTCATGGGTACACAAGAATATGTGTCCATACGTGTGCACATTTATATTTTTAGATGTTTGTATTTATAGGTTTATATATTAATTGATTTTTAATTAAGTCAGCAAAAAGAAGTAGAGAGTACCTAATCATTTGTAGACTGCTCAAACCCCAAAATGGTATGCTTTCCTTCAAAACAAAACTAATTTGGTTGACTGGTTAATTTAATCACGCTAAGAGTGCCCCTATTTAATCAGTATAGTTTTTTTTGAAACAAAACACCAAAAAACACAACAAACAAACAAACAAAAAAACCACCAAAAAATATCACTAAATTTTGCTGTATGCCTAATACATGATAATGTATGGTAAATCAGAGCAATCAGACATTTTCAAAATCTAGGTATATCACTCACACCACCTCCTGCTGTGACTTATTATGTGTGTTCAGTGCTTTGTTAAAAGCAGTTAATTTCCTACCCTAATCTTACAAGATTGTTCCAGAAACAAATTAATGTCAGTGATTCATTTCTTGGTGTTATTTTTCTTCAGTAGCATTTACCTGTTATTTCTACTTACTACATCAAGTTGCATTTCCAGAATTTCTCCACTCCTTTTGCTTTAGTGGTTTTAAATTCTATGTAGACTTTATACACCTCTCCTACTGGCATGTCTGTTCCTGTTCTCTGTAGTTCCTTTCAAGAAAAGGATGATAATGCCACTGATCTCCAGTTCCAGTAAACTAGAATAGAAAAGAGAACATTTCCTTTGTATTTTGTGGTGCTTTTGTTAATGGAGTCTAAGCTTGCATTGGAAAACACATAGTCAATTTGCCTCTGTTGGAAAGTATTTTTCAATATCAGAACTAATAAACATTTAACTTCCACTAAATGTCAATGTTTAGAATTATTTTACTCCTGATGTAGTTATCAATGAAACTTGTTGTGGTCCATAATTTTAACTTTCCTTATAATAATTTTCTTTTCTGTTATAATAAAGTAATCTGTGATTTTTGTTACCTATTTACAAGGATAGTACAAAATGTTACTAATCCCTAATCTGCTCCAAACAGGATATATGAAGCTACTACTACACAGAATTTCCTTTTCTTGGACTATACCATTATTGCTGACTCAAATGACCAAAATGTATTTATCTGCCAAATACAGTTGTTTTCATGTGTTTCCTCATAGGACCTTTCCCTGTCCCACCTTCTGGTTTCTTCTCTCTGATTAGGCATTCCAGCAGCTCTCACATCCTAAGAGGTATTAATAAGGGCCACCTGCCACTGTGACTCATTTAAAATGTCTCTGCACAGTCTAAGACAAGAGATAATAAATATGTCCAGGCCATGGGGGATCAGAAGAGAGCCACAGACAGTATTGGTCAGCATAATGGGCAGTGGTCTCAGCATGAAGGGAACCTAACCTTATGCTCCATTATTCCTCTGTGTAAATGCTCAGCAAATGTCACAATCCCATAAGCAGTTTGTGGCAGGTACCACATGCTGCTGTAGGTCTGCACATAACCACTGCAGAGTTAGTTGTTAACCAATAATGTTTGCCACCCATCCCAAACATTTTTGGACGGGCTTTTCCTACCAAAAAAAAAAAAAAATCAACATTTATTCTATGTATTTTCAAAAAAAGTTAGATTTTTTTTATTCTTGGCAGAGCATGAATATGCTTCTCTTTCCTGTAGTTTTGAATTATTAATTAATTCAGTCATACTTCTAGCTCTAAGAAACCCTAGCTGAAATTACTTATTTAAACTACTATTCATTCTGTATTTTTTGCACTTTTTTAATGGAAAGGTGTTCCCATTTCCTTAATAACATTTTCTCTTTGATGATAGTAGGTTACCCTTTAAATATACAAATTTTATTAGTTTTAATCTAACATGCAGTTGATGACCATACAAACAAGCAGTGGATATAGCTCTGTAAAACCTTTATATACAGAAGGGCATGGCAAAGGCAGTTGTCTTTGCATATGGACAACATATGTCTAAGAGAGGAATTTCGTAGATGGCAAAGAAAGTGTTCTTGTCATGTTAGCTCATGTTCAGTCTTCTTTCTTTAGAATTTTTGGGGTTTTTTAACCCCAAAAAAGATCAGACATTCTTCAGAGAGTCAAGGTAATGCAGTGAATCTGATTTTGTTATATTCCTGAAGATAATAATAAAAAACAAACCCAGAACTCTTGTTTAACAATAATGAATTAAAAAAACCCCCAAATCCTCAGCTCCTAACTAAAAACCCACAATAATTGGAAAACACTACTGATAAAACTGAATATTGCTGTGCAAGAGGAAATGTTTTTTCTTTAAATAAAATACACTAAATAATATGTAATATTTTCTTAAGTATTAGATCTTACTTTCTAACTAATTTGCTAGGAGCTTCCAATTCTTGTAAGATATTTCTTCTAAAGTATTGAAAATTTTCTTTCCAAATACACTTGGCATTGGAAACAAACTTGAAGAGTAAAAATCTGAAATAGAGCAATGCAGTATCTTCAACCTGAATTTACAGAAAGTAGACCACAGAGCAAAGTCACTACCATTGAAAGGAGTAGTTCTTAAGTTCAAAACATTTCCTATTTCCCCGTATCAACCTCCAGAGAACAAGAATTCAAAAACCGTCATCAGATTAATCTTAGTTGCACTGTGGAATAACATGAACCAGCTTTTTTTTTTGTGCAATTTTTGTGAACATTACACTCCTATAGAAATTCTGCCAACTTTGCTTAGATTAAACACTGACTTGGCAATAGCTGCAAATTAAATAGTATGGTATGATAGAGGGAGTGACAACTTGTCTGAAAGGGCAAAAGATATATACTAGTAAGTCTGCTCATATAGTAGGTAAAACTCTCTTTCTCCCCAATTTGAGTGCTAGGAATGTTATTAGTCTTAGAGGCATTATCTGTCCTTTATAAAGTCTGTCTGACTGTAAAGCACATGCTGGTTTTATTCTGCTTTTCTCAAGAAATCATTTTCTACTTTCTCTTCTTCTTTAGGATGTCACTCATCATTTGGAAATGATCAGAAGCATTTCTTGCTGCCAACCCAACCCAGCAGAACACTTTTAGAACTTTTCTGTGTGCCCCTGGAGAGCTAGCAGATAATTTGAGCTTTTCAAGTATATTGATGCAAGGACTGAGTGCAGGTGTTCATTCATTTGGCCCATTTCCTTTCATGCTGATATCTGAAAAAGTGGTGTTTGCCCTTTGGGAAAATGTCTTTGTCAACTGGCCATAAAAGACATTTCAGGTTAAATGTTATTTTACATCCTAGGTGTCTTTGTTTCCAGTCTGTGGTAAGAAGGCCATGTTATCAGAAAGGCATTTTATTGTATTTTCCTACTTCATTAAATATTCTTTAGGAAGATACTGTTTGTTTGCAGCTTCGGCTTGTCAGAGAAGTCCAGTGTAAGTGACATGTAGGAAGGGTCTCAAGTAGCAGAAAAAGGTGGACAGAAAAGATCCCAAAGCTATTTTATATGCTAAGTCAAATGCTTGTGACTGAGATGCAGTTAAAGAGCAATTGTGTCGTTTGCAACCAGAACTTCTTAGAAGGTTTTTGTTACCAATCCATGGCTTTGGAATAAGCCTTCTTTTCCTGAAACAGTATATAAGTTGTCAAATGCTTTAATCAACCAGCTCATCCAGGCTTATGGCAAAATTAAAAAGCCCCAGGGGTTTTCTTATGGCTAAAATATTCTGTTTCACTTTTGATCACATCTCAGAATGTACTGTGACCTCTTAAGTTGTGACAAGACTGCTTCTACTTTGTCATTTTGTGGAATTATAATCGACTTTTCAACCTAACCACCATAAATTTAGTTGGGGGGCAAGCTTCAGTCTACAAGCTTAGTTTCACTGAAGCATATGGAGTCCTGCATGGTCTCACTAGAGTAGGCAGATGCCAGAGTTTCAGCTGTAAGGCAGAGTTTTTTTGTATTCAGGAGATCACATCCTTCCCACTTGAATGTGATGCCCAGAAAATAATTCTAGAATTAGTTTGTTATCCTGAGGGTATTTGAAATTTTAACACACAGTTTTTCGTACCATCTTTCTGTGTGCATGTATAGTCTTCAGTAAATATGTGTGTACATTAAATTCATATACATGTACCTAGCTACGTATAGAAATTGCCACATGGGAAGCACTGTTTACTCTTTTCTTTCCTGTCTTCTCATTACTAATAGATGTACCTTTAAAATATTGTGTTCACAAAAATGATCAAATAAAGTCAAAACCAGTTTAAATATTTGTCCATTAAAAGAAATACTTAGTGTTTTTACTTTCTATGAACATTAATCCCTTTGATTTCCTGTACTTACAGTGACTCTCTTGCTATGCCAAATAAGCACCTCTCAAAAAAGACAAGGTGAACACAATTTGAAAAGGGCAAGGCACACAGGCTGATCAAAGATGATGTCAAAATACTAAATGCCTGCTCTTGTGACACATCCAGTATGATGAGACTACATTTACTTTTGGGCTTAATATTAGTGTGATCCTCAGGGATGTCTTTACAGAAATCTGCCTCTGACTTGTCCTGGTTGGGTATTTGTACTTGTGTGAAGAATAATTCCACCCCACAGATGAGTACAGAGAGTAACTGAGACAACTGCTTATAGATAGCAACTTTGTTCCTCTGCCAGCTCTTGATGGTTACTCATCCCTGTGTAATTGTTCCTAGTGTTTCATGAAGAGCCTGTGAATCCCTATAGGCTGTGTAAAGTGATTCCCTGTGGATGATCAAATTGAAGCAATTAAGGTGGGTTTATTATCACTGTTTAGTAACTGGACCCACATTCTCCTGTTTTACTCTGAGATGGAAACAAATGCTGGCCAGGAAGAGTGATGGCTATTTCCTCTTTACAAGTGTGCAGAGGTGGTATGAAAGCTAAGCTGATAATCAGGTGGGTGAGTCAGGGGTTAATTTGCAATTAGAAAGTTTTCCAATTTATTAGCTGTTTCGCTTTTAATTTAATTTCTTTTGAAGGTCAGTTTTTGCCTTGATTATTTCTTTATTTTATCTGTTTAAAACAATGGCTCTGATAAAAGGTTTTCCTGAAACCCAGAACAGAGCACAGGGAACACCTAAGGGAGCACATTAGCATGTAAAAGTGAGAGATTCATCTCCAAGGTGACTAATTTCATGAAGTCCTGTAGCTTCAACAAAAGTCAGTGATAACTGGGCCTGTGCTGGTTACTGCAGCACTGCCCATAGTCTGCTGCCTTGGAGGTACTGCTGGCATGAAGCTCTGGACACCTTGCTGCCACTTGCTCCTTTAAACTCTGTCATTACTGTTTTGTGATGTTAACTACCGGGTATATTGAGTGGGTTTCTGAAAGTCTGCCTTTTATCCAGTAAAAATATATCTGTGATAGTACACAGTTCTTGTCTTACTATTTTGTCTTTCCCTCTCTTTTTTTTTTTGAGGTGAAGTCTGAGCTACAAAATGCAAATACAGGTAGCAGAGCTTTTTCTACTGGTTTCTTGAATCTTACTGGCCTTTAGCTAACACAATTTTAGCAGATAATATTATTTCTCAGATTGCCACACCTTTCAAATTAGGTTGTCTCTCTAGAAAATTTACAAAAGAGACATTAATAATATGTCAGTAAGAGTCAGTAGGAACAGGAGTTTCCAGCATAACCCTTTCTACTAGTTTTGTCAAAATCAGCAGCTTAGACAGTCACACAAAACTTTTGGGAGGATTATGTCTAATACCTGCATAAAATTCTTAAATGTATTCTTTAGCTTAATGTATCCAGAATGTTTTGGGTCTTTAAACTATTACGAAGGCCTTGCAATTTTTGATAGATTCCGATGCACTTCTGACACACTTTTTAATCTCAAAATGCTATTGAAAACAATCTCTTTATAGCTTGTTCAATTAACTGCAGAGTCACTTGGCTCCTGAGTAACCAAAAACTACTGTTCAAATCATGACCCCAAAATAAGACACATCTGTATTCAGGGTCATGTTTTCCAGGGTCATAATTTCTTCAGGGAGAAAAACTAAAAAAAAAACAAAACAAAAAAACCCAAAAAAACACCAAAAAAACCCCAGCCAAAACCAAAAATAACCAAAAAAACAACAAAAAAAACTAAAAAAAGAAACTGGAACTTAGACTTGTACTGTATTGGACTGGACAAGTTTTTTATTTTTCTTTAGCTTAATTTAAAGAAATTGTCAACATCCTTGTCTGCAGTTCCATAAATGTAAATCATGAATAGTTGGGCTACCGTCATAGACGTTATTCTATATTAACTGTCTGGAGTCAAGGGACAGAACCTGGCCTCTAACTGGATTTTTTTGCACTCTCAAAGACCTTCAAACTACAGGGGAAATTGCTAGTCTGAAACAATTAAAATGGACACAGCTCATCAATGTTTTTAGGCAACTCCTATAGCATCAGTTCTCTTGATTTATCTAGGAAAAAACAAAGATACTGAATCGGGATTGTCAAAAATATGTGCAATTTTGTCTTTTAAGCTGTTAGAATACACACAGTTAGGTCCTTTTCTTAAATCTCTGTCTGAACCCCCTCAGAATTGCAGCTAGGGACAAAAGGTAAAAAAAAAAATAAAAATACTGTAAACAACTTCTGCTCCTGTTGCTCTCTGGAAGTGTAGGTGTGAAAGGAGGGGAACAGCAAAATATCTGTAGCCGTACTATTTTTGAAACTGTGGGACCTTGAAAAGCAGCCTGGCTGTAGCTCCCAAAGGACTTGTGTGCACACCAGAAGGAGGGTGTTTGTGCTGGATATCAGGCTTCACCTACCAGCAGTTTTCACTTCCCTCACTCTTAATGGTGGCAGCAAACCAGAGCTGCTTTTCTTCTCTCTCTCTTTTTGCCCTTGCCCTTGCCCCTGTTGCAGGTTGAGCAAAATGATTGTCATAGTTAAGGCAGTAAAAATTTAAATTTCATCTGATATACTGAGAATTGTTGAGGTTGCTCTGGCTAGATGCCGGTGTTCAGCCAGGGTGCTGCTGGTCAGCGTTAAGCCATGGGAAGAGTTGGGAGATCTCTCGTGTTTTGCATCCATTGCATAAGCTGCTTTCAGGCAGTAAACAAAAGAGCACAAAAAGTGCAGTAAAGATCAGCTCTGCAGATAAGAGTTTTTCAGTGGTATTGAGAAAGAGATTTTTACCTTAATTATGGGGTTTTTAAATTCTAAAGGGATTTTGACTGCTCTTGACGTGCCTAGCTTCTTATTCTTACGTGCCAACCATCCAGACAGGAGAGATATGCACTATGCTAGGATGCAAGTCCTATGGCATGGTTGCCATTTTCTTAAAAAACTTTATATGCTCATGGTGTTTTCATTAAAATGGTTTTCATTTTCTTTCTTAAAAAACTTGAAATACTTCTTTTTTTCTCCTGATAATACAGTTAAGGGTTCTTATAAAACTCAAAACCTTGTTCATACTGACACTTTGGCCTTATTTTCTGCATATTATCATACGAAAACAAGATCAGCGCAACTTGCAGCCTTGGATTCATTTGAAGTATTCAATTAAACATGCATGTTCTGCAAACTGCAGGTTTTAGAATGTAATTTTAAGTGCTGCGTAACATTATATGATACAGATACTGCCTTTGAAAAATTTTGAATGTCCATTGCAAAACTTCACTTCTTAGAAAAAAACCCTTAGTCTTTCATGGAAAACCCCCCTACATGATTTCCATTTTGACCAGTTAAAAAAAAATGGCTTAAACAGACTGTCAAATTGCTGTTACTTAATATAACTAAAAGAGTGTGTTCTGTTAAATCGTATAAATAGTATAAAAGCAATTCCGTATCCATTGCTTTTCTGGTTAAAGCAATGATGAACATTGTAATGGTGTTGTAATAGAGAAACTTTGTCTTTTCCACAACATATAGTTGTAAAAACTTAATCTAACATAGTCAAGTCAGTTGTTTTACTGCACTGAATCTGCGTTGTGCTAGCCAAACTATGCTTATCCAGGGCTCAGACTGGAGTCAGTTTTCAATTCAATTTTCCCTGTCATCTTGAATGACTCTGTACAGCTTCTGTGTGCTGTTAATAGCTTTCATGTGCTGGGCATCCATTTCAGGAATAGATTCTTTCCTCCCTTGTGAGGCAGAATTTCTGAACTAAAAGATCCCAACACAACACAACAAAATAAACTAAAACAAAACGGTTTAGAATGGGAAGGTATAATATTGTAAAAGAAGCAGAAGCAGAGTAAGAAATTGTTTCTAAAACCTTCTTTAAGCAGTGGATTCAGACACAGCAGAGAATCGGTATGACATTTTGATTGCCAAGTTAAAGTTTTATGCATCCTGTGTATAAATAAACTTTCCAAAAAGTTGTGACTATTAAAAGGTTGCAGACAGTCTGTCACCCTTACACTGCTTCTATATTACTTTCCTTTTAAGTTTCCTTACCTGAGTTTGGACATTCAGATGTGAGCCAAATGACCAAATCCATGTGAAGAAGTAGGTGCCTACCAACAACAATTCATCTCATTTTGAGGTCACTCAGGCAGATCACAGAAGTCATGCTCCTGACATAACTGTAAAAGAAGACAAACTGGCTAGCTTGCATTGAAATACAACTTCTGGACATTTAAAACATCTACGAGATGATCTTTTCTTTTTAATTGAGAATGTAGGTACTTGTGAAATATGTATGAAATTTGTATTTCAAGAATTTAGTAATTATTGAGTGGTCTTTATTGGCATTTGTTGGTCACATTGAGTATCCTGAATTTTAAGGGTATTTTAAAACATCAACATGATGTACAGCTGAAAAAAAACCCCGAAATCACTGGAAAGCATGTTGTTTAATTGAATATATTTTATAAGTTAAATTTAGAAGTCCTCAGTGCCACAGATCTTGTCCACAATTCTCAAGGCTGCTGTTGCCATTCTAGGCCAATAGTTCTCTACATCATCTTGATGATAGAGTCATAAATATCTCATTCCATGTAGAATAATTGCTTGTTGCTGCTATCTATGTGAAAATATGGTTCTACCATACAAAGGCACACAGAAGTAACACAGGTTAGCTGTAGCCACCTGGCCAATTAGAGGAGTTGTTGTCACAGCTCAAGCAAGTAAAACAGAGCTTCAGGTCCAGGAAAGCTCAGAAAAAGCACACCTGACAAACCTCAGTTGAGAGGCTTTGCAGATTTAATGTAAAGCTTACACCTGTTTATCACAGACAATACTGGATTACCAGGCTTGTCTAACCAGAGATAGAGTCTCTAAAAGGGAGTGATTAAATTAAATCATGGTGTATGAGGAAAAATAATGACTAATGTGTTTTTGACTGTGAAAGAAGAAAGATTAATCCTGTTCATTTTATTGTTTTACACAAATATCTGCTTACTGCATTCCACCACTTGCAGCATAATTGATTTTTATTTTTATATTATATATTTTTATATGATTTTTGACATAACTATTTACAACAACCATAACGGGTTATCTGTAACAAAGGTTCCTAAGCGTTTGGTATTACAAAGCATCAACTATGGTGCAACTTTCTTACTAAGGAAAATGGAATTGCTTATTTTTGTCTATTAAATAAGATTATACTCTTGAAATTTGAGAGGGTGTGCATGAGAAATTGTCTTTTTAAAAACTTTCCCACTAATATTTATATTTTGTTACTGGTTTCTTTTTAAGAAAAAAAAATTACAGTGATCACACTGGATGTAATTCTTTCCTCACACAATTTTGATAATAGTATTGATTTCAGTGGAATTATTCTTCATTTGCCTGGTGGAAACAGAGAATCAGATTAATTCGCCAAAATTATTTTCTTGCCATATTATAGGAACTTATTACTTTTCCCTGTCAGACATAATCATGATAATTTTAGTAGGGAATAGGTTAAAATAATCTTCATCCAGTTGGGCAAATTGAGTCAGCCTGCTGCTGTGTTATATAGCCCGTCTGTTCTGCCAACTTATTTTTGATGAGCTTCTTAGAAATAGCTGCTTTTATGCCAGTGACTTAGGCTAGGTTTGTGTGTAATTATGCTCTTAGTAACATTGCAAGTATAAAGAAAGAAGGGGAAAAAAAAAAAAGACATAGGTCTTTTATGGGACCTCTTGTAGGCTTCTGTCTCATTATGTTAACAATCTGCCTAGAGAATGGTGTCAGATTTAGAGAGCAGACGAGATTGATTTACTTTTCAGGCCCTTCTACCCAGCCTAATTATTGCGTTACAAATGGCGATTCTTTCACCCCTCTGAAGGAGCACTTTGATTAGTGTCTGCAATGCAGGTGCCAGGGCTTAATACGGTAAGTGCATGTCAACTAGTTTCTTTCATCACATAGTCAAACTGTATAAAAAAAGCCATTGCACAGTAGGAGCTGATACATGGCTTTACCAGAGCTTACATGAGCTTAAAATTGATAGGGTTAGAACAGCTACGAAATTAGCCATCTTGTATTGTTTAATTTTTCTGTTGTTATTCTAATAAACAGGAGAAAAAAGGGTAGATGTGAAATAGAAACAAAATAAGTGTGAATAGGTAGTTTGCCATTGTAGAATTTTATTTAAAATTCAGATCAGATTTCTCCCTTCTCCCTGTCCCTAAGACAAGATTGAATGGTTCCTCTCACAAATTAAGTTATAGTTTCAACATTATAGGCTCTCTTCACTGCTCATGTACTTGATGATTTGACTTATTGAAAGGGTTTTATTATTAAGCTGATGCTCTTTTTCATTGCTTAAAGATTCATTTATAAATAGCATGCTTTTTGTCAGTTGAGAATGATTATGTAAATACAGGCTTGGATCAGTAAACGGGAACACAGGATAATTAGCTCTAATTCTTTAAAAAAAATTAGTAATCTTCATTCATGCCAAATTCCACAGGATTCACTTCAGACACACTAGACTTCTCATTGACTTCTTATTGCAAGTTTCTCATTTATTTTGGGTGTTCTCTCATTTGCGAGAAAAACAATTACGTTTCTTTTTTTTCTACTTTACACACACTAGAGCAGAAAAATGTATAAGATAGCCAGTGTGACATCCTTTCGTGAATAATTTTGCATGGTTCTATATGTACTACAGTACTATAGATAGTACTATAAAAAAAAGGTGTGTGGAGGGGTACAATGGGGAAATTGTAGGAATGCTGCTGTTCTGAGTGGCACATAAAGGCGAGGCCCTTGAGATCACGGAAGGGAGTGTGATGTTTCTCAAACACCTGTGTGTTTGAGTTCCTGGCGCAGAGAACACCTGCTTCTTACTCAGCTACCTCATTTCCCTCGGATCCTTATTATGAACTCTGTCAATCCTCATCCCACATTTAACCAGCACTGCATGTTAATAGGTATCATTTACACCTCAAATGACTTTCCCGTGTTCAATTTGATGCACGTTCCTTTCGAATTATGTCTGAATATATTCTGAATTATGCAAAAATTGATGGGTCTTCTTCTTAACTATTTGGTGTGCTATTATTTGGTGTTATTTAGTGTAATTATCAGGAAACTATATCAGTAATCATTGTAAAATTCATTATTTATACAACAAATATATCCTATGCCTGTTAATAATATCTTATAATAATTTCTGGTTTATCTTAGATCCTTCGAGTTTTAAAAATTTTACTTTCTAATTATGGATCATCATATGGAGTGTAGCTGTCAAAACTAGTATTTGTATTATAGTTTAAATATTCTTGTAATTTTAATAAAATAAATGAAAATACAGAGACAAATGTCAAGTCCAACAGGGCTAAGATCTCACAAAATCTACCTGTAAAATGTTGGCAGTCAAGTAATTTATTTTAATATACCCAGGTCAAAATTTTGCCTAATTAAAGTAAAACAATACCATTATACTTTTGCAGCTGAATTAATTGTAGCCACCTGTGTTAAACACAATAGTCTTAACACATGTGTAGACTTGTTGGGATCAGAAATTAGTGATGAGTAGGAATATAAGAACTTAGAAAGGAGAACATACATTCCACAGAAGAATATTCACATTTTAAAATTAGGCTACCCTGGTCAAGTATTATTTGACTACAGTAATATTGACTCCAAACTTTTTACTCAGCTTTTATGTGAAATCCATTGAAAATATATTCACATTTTCTCCAGTTTCTAGATTTTATCGAACTGCATTTTTAAAAATTTTAGAGATTGATTATGGTCCAGAAGTTGAGTCAATACTTGGATTTTGTAAAAGTATTGTCCTTTCCATAGCAGATTTCTCTTGGAGAACCACTAGCTTTGAATTTTTCAAAAATGGGACATTGAATGGTGCCTGTTTTGAAGGTTTCTTGTTAAATCCTGCAAGGCATGTGTAAGGTACTTTGCAGATTTTTGGTTTTCTTTTTGACCTATGTTATTTATATTCCAGAACTTTTCATAACTTCCCATTTTTTTAATCCTGTATAGAAGATCTGGAATGCAAAATTGTATTATAAAATACCTCCTGTAAGTTGCATGCCTCTCATAAAGATATTGGGAAGAAATTTTTTACTGTGAGGATGGTGAGGTACTGGAACAGGTTGCCCAGAGAAGCTGTGGATGCTGAAAATGTTCAAGACCAGGCTGGATGGAGCTCTGAGCAACCTGCCCTAGTGGAAGGTGTCCCTGCCCATGGCAGGAGGGCTGGAACAGGAGGAACTTTAGGGCCTCTTTTGACCCAGCCCATTCTATAATTCTATGAATTCAAAATTTCTATAGGCATGAAGGAATTAAATATTATGTAAACATGTTAGAGGCTTTTAATGTACTTTGGTAAACTGCAACCTTAAGATTACTGCGGTCTGAACACAAAATAGTTAAAGGGCTAATTAAATGCTAATGCTATGCAAAGATCAACATTTTTCATCCAGTTTAAAAAAAACAAAACAACGCAACAAAAACGACAAGCAAGAAAACAAGCATGTGCAGTAATATAATTTAGGTGCTACACAATAAATGGAAGAAAGGAATAAATGATTACTATGTTTACTATTGGACATTAACTCTCCTATATTTTCTACTAAAATAGTTTCTAAAAATTCATCCTTTTTGAACATTTTTCTGTACTGACTCACTAAGTCACATGCAGTGTGTGATATAATTTTAGCTTTTGGGGATGGTGCTTATGCTCAGAGTGTTTGAAGAATGTGTATCATATACTTGAGTGTAATTTAAAAAACAATCATAAAGGGGCAGTGCCACTCTGACATATGCATCTTGCAGCAGAATGAGTTTGAAATTTGGTTTCATAAGCTTTTAATGAAGTAGTAGACAGGAATTTTAATAGACCACACTTTCTCCCATATACTGAAAAAACCTTACAGTAAATGGGAATAGAATTTGACTGCATATTTTCAGCATTGTAGCTAACTAAATAAGAAAATCCAGCTTAATCTCCAGACTTGTGAATTTTAATTCAAACCTTTGATTCAGATTAGGCAATTACTTATTCTTTGCACTTATCTGCTCAAACTAAAGTATGAGGAGTTTCAAAGCTGCAGCAACATTTTATCATGCTTGCGACGCTAATTACAACATAGCTTTTTTCAATTGCATGAGAACACAAAGATCATCTGTGTCATCATTCTTGCTTGATGCATAATTATGACCCAGTGCTTTAATTTGAATTGTCCAAAGGAAGGTTGAATTAACTTCCTCGCCAGCAAATATAACAGCTGGGATTCTGTTAGTTCCCTGCAGAGATCTCCAGGCAATATTTATCAGAAATTTCAAGTGCAAAATAAACTGTTGTGCTATAGCAGTCAGTCTTCACAGTGCTATGTGTACAGCTGTAATAAGTGGCAATACACAGTTAAACAGTGTGAATTTGATCTTGTTACACCTTTCCTATCAATACTGCTTGCACATTTCATGTTCTGATGCACAAACATTTACTTCCTAAATACAATTTTTATGGGAATGTGTAGCACATCCTTATGTAGAAACCAACTGTATTTGAGGTTTTTGGAACACAAAAGTTCTTTTCCAAAAGAAGTTAATGTTGATAACAGAAGCATCGATGCTTTGTTTATAGCTCTCTGTCTCTCTCTGTGTATCTCACGTATTTCTGATTTGAAATTTTAGCCCCTTAAAAATACCCTTAGTCCAGAGTTGTTAATGTGCTTTAATGTTCATAGCTAAAGGACATGTAGAAGGTTAGCTAGGGAGCCTTGCGCTGGCTTTCCGAGGCTAGGAGGTTTGGTACAATACCCTTTCAGCTGTGCAGGGACACTTCGAAGCAACAGCAACAAAAGCCACAGCAATATGAATACCAGCGGCGCAAATCCTGCTGGATGGAGCAGGGCAGGTGCAGGAGCGCGCTGCGGCTCCGTGCGCTCCTCTCCAGCGCCCGACTGTTTTGTCAACAGCTCCATCTGCAGCCCGTGGGCAGCCGGGAGCCGCGCTGCCAGCGCAACACAGCTGTCCGGGAAAATTGGATTTGAAAGGCAACACCTTAAAACACCTTTCTGCGGTTGAAATTTTGGCACTGTCAGGTTTTATATGATTTCTGAGAGTGTAGCCGTAGGCTCTGTCAACGGGAACTCACTGGGAAGGAAGCAGGGAGGGAGTAAAAGGAGAAATGAGGCGTCAGTGCTGCTGAGGGCCTGCAAGCAGGCATACAAACTCTCCAGTCAGCTCTTTAAATATGTACAGAGCAAATTAACCTGAATGTTTGATATTAATTTTTTCTCCCTATTCTTTTCTGCAAATATGCTTTTATTTGCAAAGGCCAGTCCTAAGCTTTTGGTACCATGTCCCTTGTGTGACGTGACCATGAGAATAGTGTAACTCACTCTGCCAGCAGTGTGAGTTCAGTGGTGTAACTTGTATGTCCAGCAGCGGCAAAGTCTGAAGGGTTTCCATCAGAGTGTGGGGCAAAAATTAGCATTTATACCCAGGGTCTGTAGTCTGGCAACACTAGAGGGCTATAGAAGTCTTTTCTAGTCACCTACAGGTGACAGGGGTTTTTGGTATGTGTTGGTTTGTTTGGTTTTTTTTTTTTTTCCCCTGAGGGGTACTGCTGATGGAAGTACTTGGGCAGGGCAGGTGGTATGAATGAACATGTTGAGCAGGTTTCAAACTGACATTGGTATTAAATGTCTTTCAATTGTAAGAATGAAAGGAGTTAATCTATAAGTGAATATCTTTATGTGTCCTGACTTTTAATAATGTAGGAATTGTCATCACTTTGTAGAATCTTTCAGCATAACGTTTGTCTCTTCCTCACTTTATTTCATACTTTAATTAATAGCAAGTGAATGAGGTTTGTGACTTTTTTTTCCTAGTTTGTTGGTTTGTTTGTTTTTTTGGGGTGTTTTGTTTTTGTGGGGTAGGGGTGGATTGTTAGGCTCACTTTCATGGATGGAGCTATTTCTAATTCTTCCATCTCTGTATGGAAGGTGTTAAAAGGCTGTATGTTGTCTTTTGAACAACTTCAGATATCTTTTTTGACCTATTGGTGCTCTTGACAAATTAAAATGCCATTCACAATGGACAGGAGCATTAGTCAGTAGGCAACAGTCATTCCCTGGCCACAGAACACAGTACACAGAAAACCTTCCCTTCCCCTTTTCAGTCCTCATGACAGCAATTGCTCCTGCATGTCTGTATAGATGGGTGGGACTTTGGTATGTTTTAAAGATTAACAAATTTAGATCACTTCAGATAGGTGTGGAAGTGAATTCTACAGTGAAAGAGCACTCATATACCTTGTCATTATTTCCCTATCTTTCACTCAAAGGTGCTTCAGTGGTGTCAGTAGTCTTAACTCATGGGGAGTGACTCAGTCTCTCAAAAAAGCAAGCTTCAAGTCATTTTGGGCTTTATAGGTCAAAAACAGCACTTCAAACTCCACTTGAAAAACAACAGGCAGCCAGAGTATATTTTGAGAGCAGATGTCAAATGTTTAGAAAGGGATCCGAAGCATATCAAGCAGAATAGCACCTTTCTATTACAGAATGTTTCCAGGTTGATTTAGTGTGAGACCCAGTGTAGGGTTTATATCAGCAGCCAGATAGCTACTTGCTAAAGATATGTTTGCAAATGCTAAATTATGATAGCATATTATAACACAGAAATATAATTATGCATTAGGAGTTTATCCTCTTAATTTTCTGTGTTACAAGGTCATGTAAGGTTGCACTTAGAAGGGAGCAACACTGCTCAGTATACCTCAGTTTCACCTAGAAAGAAGCCACCTCTATTCAAAACTCCACTCACTTGGCATCGTTATTGTCATTGTCTCTTTGAGAAAGCATCAAGAATTGTATTATACACCCTTGGAGATCCCAAATAAGATGGGAGGAATTCAGAAGAAGAAGAAATTGCTCCTACATATTCTTCTGATCTTCAAGTCTTCCGCAAGTCCTTGTGTAGTTGTATGTTTTGTATATTATAAGTAGAACTACTTTTTCTGGAAACAATCCCCCTTGCTTTCAAAGATAGTGAACTTAAAAATAACTATTCGTTTTCAAACATTATATTTTAAGATCCCTTAATAGCATGCTATATGAACAATATTAATTAGTATATTCAGATTCTGCTCTTAGATCAACCCTTCCTTTTAAATGCAAATATTTTTCCCCTTTGTATCACTTTATTGTTGCCATAGATTTAATTTAATCTATCTGCTTTATTTTTGGAAACTGCAACAGGTTGTTTGGTTTGCTTAGGTGACTCAGGATGTACAAACCATGGCCAGTTTTCCAAGCACCTAGCTGTCGTGAGAACTTAATATGCATTATAAACTCAATTAATCCATGCCTGTATTATTTGTGAGGCCATTTTACATCACGATGAAACTCGGATGTCTCTCAAGTAGAGAGTGGCAGCTCTTACCAATGTGTACTTACACGACATGACAACTTAACATAGATGGTAAAGAATGCAGCATCCAATCTGCTGCACCTCTGGTATGATTTCTGTGGTCACCTTGTTAATAATGCTTTTTTCTTGCTTGTTTCTTTGGGGGATTTTTTTTGTTGTTTTTTTGTTTTGGTTTAGTTTGTTTTTTTTGTTTTTGTTTTTTTTTTTTTCTGTTGCAGATTATAATTACGTGAATTTTGTTTCAAACTAGCATAGAATAGCAAGGCTTTTGCTACTGTTTTCAAATGTCAAAATACAGTGCTAGTAGGGATTGTTATCAGCTATTGCTGCCAGGTGTTCATTACAAGAGAGGGAAACAATAGGTACTCAGTCTGGGTTAAGGCAGGAAAGAAATCTTACAAAGCTGGAAATATAAATCAGAGTTAGCTCTATCCCAGCAATTCTTTGTATTTTCTTCCTGTTAAGAATAGACTGTCAAAGTGAACAAACAAAGTGGGATGCCCTTTTACTAAACTGTCCAGAAAAGGACAAGTTAAAAATGTGTAGCAGATTCCTGCTATCACTGCAGCTAAATGGAATTTTTGGGACCATATAGCTCAGGTTTGCAGACTGTTGCATGTTTTATTTTGGTTTAATGGTGCATACAGTACCTGGAATATTTATAGGGAATTTGGAAATCCACTAAGCTGATTAAGGAGCATCAGGTCTTATTTAACTATATTTTTGCTTGGCATCAAGCAGGGCTTAATATCGTTCTGGATGATGTTGTTGAGCTCTTTGTAACGTTACTACATGACTGATGTAATAACTTACTGGAGGTAAAAAGTAATGTTATATCAGTTATTTAATTTCTTTTATTGATTTTTCTGACCTTGTAGCGCTTTCCCCAGCATCAAGTGTGAATAGCATGACCAAATGGCTTCATATTTGAATATAAAAATAAAGTACAAAGTAAACTTTCCAACTTGAAGAAAATTAACCTAGAGGGCATTTGTGCTATATGAGGGAAATTGTTTCTTGTTTCTCTGCTACTTTGCATGTTGAAGAATTAAATCATAATGCTTATTGTATCAGTAACTGTTCAGTTTTCTGGTGCCTCATAATTTGGTAGGTGGTTGGTAACAAAGACATAATCAGCTAATTCTGATCAAACTTGGTAAACTGATGTGAATTCCACTGTGAGTGCTGTAACTCCTGGGAAGTTGGACCATATTTACAAATAGAAAACTACTGCTTCAGAAAAGCAGTCACTTTCACAAAGTGAAAAAACTTTGCAGAGAGTAATACTGGATAAACAATGGAATGTGAGCTCATGAAAATGAAAGGTTTTTAAAGATGTGACTATGCAAATATTGGGTAAGACTTAGCAGATTATATTGTCCCAGCTCTTGGCATTAGTATGACTATTTCATGAATATTGTGTCCTATTCTGGTGCCATCAGTTAGGAAAACAAAACAGCAAATGTCAAAGGCGCACGAAGAAATGATTGAAAGGACTGGAACACGTGCTTTGCAATGAAAAGCTGAGCTTAGTCTAAAGAAAGAAAAGAAAACTAGACTTAGATATTTGATTAGAAGCTATAAATACCTATACCAAGAACAAGAATTTGTTAATGCTGGTCTATTAAGTCTGTAGGCAGAAAAATGTTGACGTGTAATGGCTAAAAGCAGAATATAGACCAAATTAAACTAAAAATAAGGTGGATATTTTAACTAATCCTGGAAACTATTTTCTGATGCAATTGATAGATTTTCTGTCACTGGAAATAAAAATATGGCCTTTATTAATTTTCTTCCTTTAAAAATATAGTCTATGTCAAGCAAAAATATTGAATTTGAAGCAGAAATAATTGAAGTGTAGTATCTATAATATACAGGAAGTCAAATAACCACAATATTTCCTGTCTTTAGAAGTGCATTAACCTAAAATAGAAAGTATGCACACTTTCCGTTTCTTTTCATTTCCTTTCTATATCGTAGCTGTTAAACTACATGCCAATTTGTTGTCTACTCGTGAAAATACTCTGTGTAAAGAGCTTCCACTTATGTCAATAAGATTAGGGGATCTTAAGGTCATACCCTTAATATAAAATACAATTTATTTGGATATTGGCTACCTTCCAGCTGATACCATAACAAATTCTACTTACCTGAAAGCATACCAATTTTTTTCTTATTTCCAGTCAAGAATGTATAGCATTGCACAGGTGACCAAGTGTATTATGGGAGAAGTTCATCTTTCTATAGAGGATTTAATACTACCCTTCCCCAGAGGCAAAATGCCAGATTGATTTGATGGACCAGTTTACCATAGCAAATTGCATATTCTAGAAGCACTTTTGACCAAGAGTTACTGTCTGTAGTGTACCATCTGTTAAAAGTCTGATATCTCTAAATTTAGATGATCGTTGCAGTCAATTTGGATAGTAAATTATTCATTTAAACACTGTAGTGGACACTTCACCACATGAAAGCCTGCTTCTGATTCTTCTGAAATTTTAGTTACGTAGGATAGAAAACTAGTGGATAAAAGCAAATTTATTTTTCAGTACTTGGAACCGATACAATTACCTCCATCCACAGAAAACCATGTATCAGTAGCATTGCACTTACAATGCAGATACACTAATTTGACACACAGCACCATAAGTTATGAAGAATGAACTCAGGCCCTGCAAACTTTTACATTACTTTGGGCAGACAGTTTGTAGGACATAACACCACACCATGTATGTCTTTAAAATGTTCTGTCCTGAAAATGGGAGAAAGCAACACATAATGTGCAACTGCAGGTTTTTGAATTTTGCTTTCCTGTTACCTCTTTGTCCTTGTATTCAATGGGGTATTGTGTAACTCCTTTGAGAACAATGACTAGTGACAAGCCTGACTTGCTGGTTAAGCCCTGTAAGTTGACAGCATCTGGGCCGGTGCTAGGCAAGTAGTTTGTGACTGCCCAGTGGGCCAAAAAATAAAAATTGAAAGTGTCTAATAGGCTTGCTATCAAAACTGAAGTTTTCTTGATTGTGGGGCTTAAAGACAGCCCACTCCTAAAATCCTAACCCCAAATTTAAATGACAGCTGCAGACTGAGCTAGCAAGTTAGTAGTGATAGGAAAAGGGGTACGGGATTTAAACTGAAAGAGAGTAGGCTTAGATTAGATATTAGAAAGAAATTCTGTACTGAGAGGGTGCTGAGGCACTGGAACAGGTTGCCCAGAATAGTTGTGGATGCCCCATCCCTGGAGTTCTGATCAGCCTGGTATAGTGGAAAAAGATGTCCCTGCGCATGGCTGGGGGACTGGAACAAAGTGATCTGTAAGCTTCCTCCTGACCCAGAACACCCTCTGATTCTCACAGGTATTATGGGTCTGACTGGTAACATTTTTTCCATCATTTGATTTTTTAAGTCACCTAAGCACCAACAGAGAAGAGAATACTAGAAGCAGTGGGTGGGTTTTTGGTTTCTTTTGAGCTTCCTCTTTGACAGGCTGTGAGACAACATGGACTGTACCCTCTCATGCTCTGTGCTTCTGTCTCAGCATTTCAAGTTTTGCCTTTTTCAGCTCTCTGAAACAGGCTTTGCTGGCACTGTGGACCCATACGTGCTGCCTATCAGCAGCTTCAAAGCCTTTGTAATCCTCATATCTAAGTAATGATGGCATTGCTAAGTAACTTTGAAAGGTAGAAGCGAAACACATGTAGTACATTAGGAAATATCAGTGCTGTTTCAGATATAATTCATGCTGGAGAATTAAGGGAGCAGCTCAGAGCTGACACTTTCTCAGGATCATCCACAGGAGCGGGTGGATGGTCTGTTACCCAGGCGTATGAAGGCAGGACAGGCAGGACTTTCCGACAGTGTGATGGATAGTAGCTGGTTATCCCATCATATAGGATTCACAGGCTTGATTCCTTGTTCAACAGTCTTGCATATATAATTTACTAATTTTTTAAGCTTTGCTGTTAATGACCATGTTACCTGTATGGTAGAATAATAGTGTTGGTATGGTGTGCTGCCACTGATCTCTCTTTATTTCTGGGAATAGATGCTTCCGAGAGAATTTTCAAATCAAGGACATTAATAATCTTAAACTAAAAATGTGTCTCTGTTAAGACTTTTTGTTTGAAGTGACGTGGTGAGCACACTGAAATATCTCTTGCTGATTCGGATGTGTCTGTGTCTCTGAGACTGCAACCTTTTCATAGATGTTAAATAAAAATTTAAAGATAATGTACATAAACCTCAATCATAAAAGCAGAATTCTATAATGTTTAATTATGTGTGTGCTTTTCTGTTTCCTTGCCTTTGAGATTAATGATGAAAAATATTTGTTCAATAAGAATTTTCCTTATTTAGAATATAAATTAAAATAACTGTAAAGTGTGGCTTGTTGGAGGGAAGGAAGTTATTGGCATTTTTAAAAAAG
The DNA here is from genome assembly GCA_013399835.1 of Leptocoma aspasia. Taxonomy (NCBI): domain Eukaryota; kingdom Metazoa; phylum Chordata; class Aves; order Passeriformes; family Nectariniidae; genus Leptocoma; species Leptocoma aspasia. The sequence continues at coordinate 1,059,808 of VXAX01006772.1, forward strand.
TAACTACAGACTGCGTGTACATAATTATGAAACACTAATTACTTAAAGGTCACAGAAAGAGTTTTCAGCTTTTTTTTTAATATCCCACGGTTTCCTTTTTATAAAAGCACAGTAATTAAATTCCCTATCAACCATTTTCATGTGGTGTCATTTTACTGCATTATTCTAAATAGAAATATGTTGAATTTATGCTGGTATAGGACTGCTTATTCTGCTATTTGCTATTTTTGCTGATTGACACATGTCTGGAAGACACCTTAAGAAACAATATAATTAGTCTATTTGCATTGCCTGGAATTAGGTGACCTTTGGTTTTGGCAGTAATTAGACTATCCCTGTTGTATGCTGTTACTTGCTGGTAGTCACTAACCAGGCAGAAAAGTAGTCCAAGCAGCTCATTTAGTGAGCTACAAAAGCTTTTCAAATGCCATTAAAATGAACAGGAAATTATAATTAATAGTACGGTCTCATTTTACGGATGTGTCCCACAGATAAAACATGGCTAGAGCAGTTATTTATTTAGCCAAAAGTAAAGGAGTTTTCTCAAGTGCTACAGCACCTGAAAGAATGTGCATGTTCTGAGTGTGTTCTTCTCAGGATGTGTGTATGTAGGTGTACTTCGTAACTGGTTCTCCAGGGGTACTGAAAAATGTACATAGCTGTATATTTTATTTCTGTAATCTAGAGCCATATCTCTTGTATCTATCTCTTATATAATGCTTCATTATAATTTTTTTTGTTTGTTCATAAAAGATAGATATTAAAAGGCAATGTGGTAAATTTTTGAGTAATATTTTTTACACTATTCACAGACACTAGAAAAATCTTTAAAAACCAAATCCCCAGGTACTTGCGTGCTTGATCATACATGGATAATATCCTCCTGCTTGAATCCAGCCCTGCAATAAGATAAATCTGGGTTGCCATTACAACAAATTGAAGGTTCTTGCTTTCATTTCTAGCAGCTAATTGAGGCACCCAAGTCGATAGACTGGATTAAATAGACTCCTAGATTAGGTCTCGCTTTTGTGCTTCAAGTTGCATGGTAGAATGATTCAAAATTGTAAGGTACCTGTAGTAAATGGCTCACCAGAACTGAATTTTACACAAAATATCAGGACTATGTTGAAGATTTACCAGTAAGTAATGACTGCATTGTATAACCCAGTTAAGATAATTGATCTATGCATTTTTGTGATTGGCTTGTAGCACTGTAGCTCTAGAAGACAAATGAGGCAAATATTCACAGGACAGTATTAAAACGCAGAAATTACCACATTCAGCTGTGATAGGCTCTTATTTTGTTGATCACAATGGCTGTGGGTTAAAAGTCCTTTCCATTCATGAATGCTGAATGTGGGGCTGAAAGGGTTAAAAATGGAAGACTGGCCATGAGAAAGTTGTTTTTAGAAATGTTTTTTCTCAAGATGACCTTGCACCTGGAGGATGCTAAGAACATTCAGCCTGGTAAATGTCATATTACTTTCTGTCTTTCTCGGGAAGTGGCGTTTCTGTAGAAGAAACAGAAAGACCTGTAAAAGACCTAGAAAGCATTCTTCCCAGGCCTAGCCCTGTGAAGTAAATGAGGGAGGGAGATCAGAAGCTTGGAGACTGTAAAACACAGCCTGATGAAGAATTATGCCTGCTCCAGAACCTTTTGGTATGTGAGGCAGGAATGGTGGAGCGCTTTCTGCCCCTGCTAGCATGGAACAAGCTTCAGCTGTTGATTGTGGCCATCTTGGTGTTACCTGCATATATTTGGTTCACACAATGAATATCAAAAAAGTGGTGGGGTTTTTTTTCAGAAGATTTTTGGAACCTTTTGGAAGGGTGTTAAAAACATAAATCCTTAATATTTTTGTGAGATTAGTATAAATATGTGTTATTTATTTTTATATAAATGTCAGAAGAATTGTTCTCTTATCTGAGTGCATTGTATGTATACTATAGTTCCGCGTGCAATTTTATGTCTCTGGTTTCATAAATAAGCATCAGATGTTAAGAATTTAATTTAAATTCAAATTAGTGTTAACATAATGTAGAATTAAATGCATTTGAATTAAGTGATTTTTAATCTAAAGCAGCAGATATGCTTTTCACTGCTGACACCACTGCTTCAAGTCCTCAGCCAGCAAGTGGTTTGGAAAGGTCAGCAAGTTGAATTTTCTTCTTAGGAAAAGGATTTATTCTACCTTATTTAAAACATCCAGGTCTACATCTTAGAACACTCATCTTTCTGTGGCCAAAGGAAATAAAGTAGATTTACTATTCTGTACACGTGCCTGTTTCTCTCTGTAACTATTTGTGTTTCTGAATAAAAAGTTAAGGGTAAGTTATCCAGGATGTCTAATTTCAACTTAAACATGAGATTTTAAATTTCAAGATGGAAATGCATTGATCAGGCCATTCTCTAAGTTTTGTCAGCTGTGTCTGAGTATCATCAAAGAGCTCAGCTGAAAGAAAAGCTAACTTCAACTCCTCACATTGTAGTTTTGCATAGTCAAACCCCCCACCAAGTTCACTGAAAGAAGGCCAGAGACCCATGTTACCGTGCCGCCCTATCTTTCAGTTGTTTGGGGTTTTTTTTTTTTTTTTTTCTGTCTTTTAATCAATAAGCCACTTCATTAGAGGTCCATGTACAGGTATTCCTCACTCACTTGCTGAAAGGGTTAAAACTTTACAGTGTCACAGCTAAGACTTCTGAACACTCAGAGGACCTGAATCAGTTTTGACAGTAACAGCAGACAGGTGGTCGCAAAAATGCATAAACTAATTTAGAATATTCAGGACTTGCTATTTAAAACAGAAGATTGACAACTTGCAAACTTTTTTCACTCAGGATTGAAAAAAAAGTTTTTTTCTTGACATTCTTCAGTCTTTTGAAACACTGGTTCAGTGAGATGTCAAACTTATAAATGGAGCATTCAATATAAAATGGTTATTTTCAATTTTTTTTAAATCTGTATTAGTAAATTTGACTTTTTAAAAATACCAATCACAGGAAAAATCCAGTTATCTATAAAATTACATCATGTGGATGCATGCCAAGAGCACTGTTGGCAGAGAGCTAGACTTTAATAGATTCAACTGTCTGAAAAATCAGACACCTTATAATTGTCTGATGAAGCAGAAAGATATATATGCACGTCGATAGGCTGCTTACCCTGACCCATTTTAGATATATTTGTATCTAAATACAGTCACATCATAAACTGCTTTTTTTTTTCATTAATTTTTGACAATGTATATCAGTTACATTGAACTAGGTTTTCACAATGAGCTAAGATTGCATCCATAATTTTCATAACTATTGTTCACTGAGTTTCACATTGTTTGACTGCCAATGCTGAAATATATTAAATTTTGCCCCTCATTTAAGGTATAAGAATGGAGAGCAGCCCCTCTACAATGTGACTCATCCCCGAGACAGTGATACTTAGTTATAGTAGTTCATTAATTGCTCAAAATATTCATTGATCTCTATACTGAAGCAAGAAATCTGAAATTCTTAAGCAATTCTTAAGTGAGGACTGCTTTGAATGATCTCTGACCAGACTTGAACAGCCACTACTTGGTTGAAAGAAAAGGAAAGCAAAGCAAACACAGATGTTGTATTTTTTTTTCTTTCCTTATAGTAACCTGATAATACCTCTTAAGGCTATTTTAGGAATTTTCCCTTCCAGCCACATCATTTTACTTTATAAATTGCTAAACACATTGATGATAATGTTTCATTTTGATAGTGAGAAATGATACAATGCAGAAGTGAGGGGCTAGAAGTAAAGCTTTAGAATAACTTATTGAGTGCCACATCATGTTAATTTCCTTCAAGAAAAGATTTTTGTGTTTGTCATTTCAAGTTTACTGAATCCCTTATTTTTTGAACTGCTGGGTGAAGGTAAGTGATGTTGAATAACCTAATTTAAAACAACATTATTATAAGCAAATTCAACTGAAAATATATTTCTAGCTGAGGGTTAAAATAATGCAGGCTGTTACTCTTTTCTGTGTACTTTCTTTTGGTAGCATTCTGTGGATCAGTGGAAATATGAGAAGAAACACACACACATACATGCACCCCTTTTCACAGAATCCCAAACTGTAATTTTAGTACATTCCTTGGATAATGAGACATAAATATAGATATTTATGAATATTTTGTGTAATATAAAATCTTAGTGCAAATTTATGAAGTGTGTTCTATCCACATTTACAAAGACATGTAAATACACAATTGCTGTGCAGACACAGATATAATGGCTGTGAAACTATGAAGTATTTTGTCAAGTATATTTTCGGCCAGATTATTATCAGGAGTGGAAAATGAAAGCTTTCTAGATGTAACTAGAATTAAAAAAAAAAATGAAGCATATACTTTAATACTATGTAATGATTTTGTGTTTGGTTAAGAAGGATTTGAAGGACACTTCTGGGTTTTCTTTGGTGTTGGGAAAGTGTATTATCTACAAACAGCCTCCCTCAACTGTGTCTGATGTTGAAGTTAGAATTATATTAATGTCATCTCTGTTAAACCTGTTAAGGTAACAGGTGCAGGCTAGGGGTTGGTTGAGCATGGAATGTGTTCTCATTTCTTGTGCACAGCATTTACTATTTATTCAAGTTTAAAATGGCTTGGAATAAGCCAATGGAATTGACATTCAGTATTTTCAAATTCATAAAGGGTAAAAGATTATTGTCTTTCCATCACTTCCAGTTGAGACAATTTATTTTCCAAATCAACATCTTAAAATATAATTTCATTATAAAGGAGGTGAAAATATCTCAAATTATAGCCCACAAAAGATTCTGAATTTTAAACCTACTAGAAAACTGCATTAAATACCATCCACCCTTGCAATTTCCTTATATTACAGAATTTTTACAGGATAAAAAGTAATGGGATATGCTTGTATATAGAATTCCTAAATGTATAACAAAGATGGCTGTAGAAAACTTTTGCAAACTTGGGATTTTTTCATTCATAAGGAGTGGGAATTTTTTCTCACTAAAAATGATGAAAAAAGTGACTCAAAGTTGATTTCCTTTAGTAATTTTAGAAAGACAATACATTTCTTGCAATAGCTTTTTAAATTTTAGTTCCTAAAGTTTCTTGATTAAGTGGGAGGTGTGAAGGAAAGGCTTTGTATTATGTCCTGAATTTTCTAGTTCTCTACAAACACTCACAGATGCATTTGTAAGAATATCTTTAGCTCAGAAGTTTGTGTATTTAGAAATTTAGGAAAAAAATGAAAAACCTTTACTGACCCTTAGCTACAAAGATATCTAAATCCTTTATTAAATTCCACACTAGCTCTGGAACTACTGAGAAGGGGATTAAGCCTATAGTTTGGCTCAGGATTAGATTTTAAAATTATTTACTGCATTGTCTCAAAGCTGTTGCAACTACCTCACCCCCTGCAAAACAAAACAAGAAGACAAGATCAAACATTTTGTTATCCTCAGGTTTTTATATTTCTTATAATAATAAGGGTGGAATTTGCAATGGCTAAAACATGGATGCATACAATGTATCCATTCTATTTTATATGTCAATATTGTAATTGAAGTAACCCATATTAATTTAGAGAATTTATAGCAAACAATCCCAAGGTGTTCATTACTCTTTTAACTTGCGTAAATTTTAAATACTAAAAGGAAATGGGTCTAGGTTATTTAATCTGCAAGTATTCCCCCTTCTGTATTTCTCCTTTTACCAAGTAAGAAACAGAAGAATCACAAGTTCTCTGAAAGTTATTAAAACAAAGTGTCATCGACAGCCTAAGATGTTAAAATAGAAAGTTGTCACTGACATTTTACCTATGCAAAAAGAGATTTCTAATCTCAAGATGTGGAGATAAAAAATGACAGATAAATGGTAAATAGAAGTACAGTGTAAAGGTGTCACTTCTCTTTTGCATTTCCAGCTGCTTTCCTTCTCAGCCTTATTCAAATTTATTGCTGATTTTTTTCAAGGCTATAAAATCCTGGAGTGTAACACAACCTCACATAATGCTTCTCTCAACTTTTATAGTAGAGGTATGATTTACTATTGCAGTAAAACTCTGCTATCAAGTATTTTCTAACTGCTTTTATCTCTTCTGTTGATGAATAAAATGTAAAATGAGATTCCCATGTGAATAGATAATTGAAGACAAAGTTACTTATTGCAAACTGCTTTGGAAAGCAAAATAGATTTAGATGTGTTAGTTTAACACTGACACAAAAGTGTCTCATGATGTGTAATTCTTATCTTTGATATTCAGGAGCTTCAGAATTTAAGCACACTGTAAAAGAAAACAAAACAAAACTAAACAAAACAAAAACAAACAAAAAAAACCAGAAGACTTTGACTCTGTGATTGCAGTGGCATACAGTAATTTCTGTGTTTGATTTCTGTATCAAACAACTGACAATTACTCCTCTTTTCATAGTAGAGTTCAAATCTAATCCAAAAGCAATATTGTCCAAGGTGTTTCTATATATTCCGGTTATGCTTCACTTTTTTTTATCAAGAGTTGCATTCCTAAATTATAGAATTCAGAATTCTTTGCAAAGAAAAAGACATAAACCATTCTATTCATACAAAAATTGTCCTGCACCAACAAAGTAGGTTTTACACCTGCTCACTTTCCCCTTCATTCATTACCCATTACTTTCACAATACTTTTCTCAGCAATGTTGCATGATGATACAAATAAAAAGATAAAATGAAGAGAGGAAGAAAAAAGAAAAAAAAAAAAAAGCTGTGTATTTGCTGCAGATGTGAGTGCTTTGAATGCCACATCTTAGAAGCTTTGGCATCCATTAAACATGCTACCCCCTGTGGCTTAAAAGCAAGCTTGCTTGATACTAAATTCAGTGAGTATTTTGCACAGGTCTGTATGGTGGAGTTGCAATTTAGTGTGAAAGAACAGCTTCTAGTCTAAAATGTGTGGCATGCAGAAACTGTGAGGTGCACAGTGTGGACATAGGGAAGGGAGTATTCTGTTGTTCTGTTGTTCTGACTCCTGTGTGCAAGGATTTCTGCGTGGAACTAACCTAGGCATGAATGGAGATGGTACGTACCCTGCTGAGCTGGCTTTTGTGCTTTTATTGCAGCGCTCGGGCCAGACTTGCACACTGTTTCTCTGCTGGTTTCTCTTCTCAGATGAACAGTGGGAGCTGCACTTACTATTTGTTACCAATTCTTTTTCCTGTTTGCTGCCCTGTCAGATTTACTTGAAAGAATTTTTGGAGCAGTGGAAAAAATGTTACAAGAAGGCTGTCATTTATAAGAAGCCTTTTTATTAGGGTTTTTTGAAGGCTCTTTTTTTTTTTTTTTTTGTGAATGATCTCAAGCTTTTGAAATGTCTTTTCCTTCTGAATTGGAGCTAAATCTGAAAATTCATATGAAGGGATTTTAAAAAAATAATTTCAGCTTAATCACTTTTATTTAAATTCTATTTTGTACTGTAATACACAGAATAATATAAATAGAAAATGAACAGGATGACAGTTCATGTCTGCCTGTGACAGCATGGTTTGGGATTTGCTAACCTAGTAGATCTCTTTCAATTCTGTGAATAGTAATTTCAGAAGAAAGGATTAAAGACAGTCATCATCATCAGCTTTTTGCTTCTTTGAAACAAAATTTCAGCAAAATTACAACACTCTGTGAGCTGTTTCACTGTTCCAGTAGAAAATATGTTTAATATACATTTTTAAAAGTTACTTGTAGAAGTATACTGCCATTTTGAAACAAAGGTGTATGCAGAACAGCACTTTGAGTTTGTGCCAGCTTTTTTCTTCAGCATGGATTGCTAGAAGGTGAAATTGTGCTGGTAACCTTGAATTGCTCTTATAAATCAGTAATCCAATAACCATCTTCTACCTGCATTTTTCTTCCCCTTCCTATGGGGTTTTAATTTAGAGTGAATGAATGAACCACTTCATTTTTTAGTGAACTGCATCATTTGCAGACAGGAAAGGCAGACCAGAGGATTGTGCCCTTACTGCCTTGTAGCCCTGTGGAAGCCAGCAGAGGATTTGAATTAAGAAACAGAATAGCAAACAGGGATGCTATACTGGAGGACTGTTCTACTCAGACTTTTCCTAGCTAAGCATTACTTACCAAAAGACAAGAGGTTTATATAAGTACTTAATAACTCTATCTCAGGAACACTGTAATAACAAGTGTTGAGAAAGGATATTTTAATTACAACTATTTGAGAAATTAGAACCTGTGGCAAAGAAAGGGGAAGAGGCTTATCTGAAGTCAAAAAGTAGAGCAGGGTATTAAATTCATGTTTCACAATTTTTAGTCCCTACAGTAAATGCCTTAAGACCGGAGGTGTGTATAAATCACTTATCTCACTTAATCAATTGTCCTCCATTGCAGAGGAGTTTGGATTAGTAGCATCTGTTTTTCTCATTTTCTGTCTGCCTTTGGCAAAAAGCTTAGTCTTCTGAGAACTAAAGTGCTAACTAAAGTCTTTGGGCTTAATTTAAGAGCTTGTGGTTGGAGCTTAATGGTTTATGATATATGGGAGGTCAGAGCAGATGATCTAATAGACCCCTCTCACCTTAAACCATATGAAACTACGTAGACTTCTGAAATATGATAAAGCTAGAGCCAGTGTCACAGATCACAGTGATAAATGCTGAACAAAACCTTCTGCTTGGCTGCAGCCTGAGAACAGGACTGACTATAAACATCCCAGTGCTATGAAGAGATTCAGCCTGCCCCCTGTAAGGCAGAGAAGAGCAACAGTGAAGGAATCTGAAATAGCTGCACCTCGTTCTATAGCTGTCATGTTTTGTGAAAAAAAGAGATTTGTTGGAAAGTAAGCTCATACTTAAAGGAAGTATGTTAAATGCTTAGTGCTTCAAGCACGGGGTTCACCTAAATGAAAAGGTAACAGTTTCTTATCAGAGGAACAAAAACTGTTAGGTGCAGAGGACATTGATTCTTTTTCAGAAGGTTTTTTGGCTTGGTTTAGCTAACAGATTCTCTTGAAAAAAATCAGTGAGTCTGAAGTAAGGGACTGAGTACATTATGACCACTGAGTTGAGAAATTTCTGAAAACCACTATATATGTGGGTTTCTAGAAGGGTCTGAACCCATTTTGGTATTATCATGCATCCTGTATGTACCAGTGAAAAATGCTGCTTGAGAAAATGGTTGCATGTCCTTGATTATGGGTATGTTTCAGTCACAGCAGGCTGGCAGTTCAGGCTGCATTGAAAAGCTAGTGCAGAATAGAAGCTAATTAGGAAATGCATCACAGGTGGAATAGTTTTTGTGTGGAAATAGACCTGCTTTTTGTATACATATTGCGGACACGAAAAGGCTGCCTCTCTCATATGTGTACAGGCAAAATAAAGATAACTGACAACCATATCTAGCTCCTGAAGTATGTGCAGAGGCAACAGCACTGCATTTCACTCCAGCTGTTGTCATCCTTTCCCTCTGCCCTCTCCTTCACTGAGCAGCATGACTGCTCTTGCTATTGCTTGGAAGATTTACTCAGCAAGTAGGTCTTGTGATGTAGGACACTGCACTGCTGGCTCTGCTACCCTTGTGCAGTGAGAAGGGCCTAATACCTTATAAAGATCTAAAGACAGGGATTTAGGGAAGAGGAGTTTTGTGCATAAGATTTGTCCTTTTTTGTTTGTTTTTCTCTTTTGAACACAGATGCTTAAGTATTGTCATTACAAGATGGAAATGAATGGAGCTGGACTGCATTTTATAAATGTGAGGACGAGATGTTGCTGTAATCAAGGTGTAAGATAAGAAGATGGATAGAGATTTTGGTTGTGTAGACATAGATGAGAAATTGCTTTCTTAATCTGTCAGACAGAAAGAGTCCATAAAATTTAGGCAAAATTTGGATGTAAACACCTAGAGAAAGGAACCTAGAAACATTACTTAAAACAGCATTATTTTATTGTCACAAGAAGAATAATAAATGAATCAAAAAACTGTAAAAGCACATTAATTTCCTTATAGGTCAGTTCCTACATACAAGCCCAAATTCTAAATGCGCAGAATTCCTCAGGTGAAGACTATCACTTTCTAAAGAACCACATAATAAAAAAAATAATGCTGTGCTAGCCAAAATAAAGTTGTTTAAGGCAAAAAATCCAATACACACTTATGTTATAAAAGACAAGTAAATATCTACTGTAAATATCAGGTAAATACTACAGGTAGCTACCTAAACAGGGTGTCCAAAGAGAGTCAACAAATCTGGGGAAGGGTTTGAGGGAACTGGGGTTGTTCAGCCCGGAGAAAAGAAGACTTATTGCTCTACGACTGCCTGAAAGGAGGTTGTAGTGAAGTGGGAGTCAGTCTTTTTCCCAAGTAACAAGTGACAGGAGAGGACGAAATGGCCTCAAGTGGCACCAGGTGACATTTAGATTAGCTATTAGGAAAAATGCCTTTACTGGAATGTTTGCAATGGGCTGCCATGGAGTCACCATTCCTGGAGATGTTTAAAAGATGTACAGTTGTGGCACTTGGGGACTTGGTTTAGTGGTGGACTTGGCAGTGTTAGGTTTATGTTTAGACTCTATGATCTTGAAGATCTTTTCCAGCCTAAATCATTCAATGATTTTATGCTTCTGTCTTTCACGTGATGCCTTAAGTTTTAGCTTTCATATTTTCCAGATTCTGTACTGCATTAGTATATAACTCTGAACTTCATATGAAGTGTTAGCAAGCTCTCTTCACAGTTCAGTTAGACAAAACAATCCTTTTCCAGCCTGAGAACCAAGGACACCGTTGCGGCTTCAGGCCCAAAAAGTGTAAACAAGAGGGAATTGAGGAGAGCAGTCTTGGAGGATGGAACTTCATAGCCTGAAGCTGTAATTGGACAGTTAACTGCACTATGTACATGGACCAAAACTTATAAAAGTGTGAAAACGTGTGATCTACCATCTATCTTGGGTGTAGCCTTGGCGAGGCTCTTGTACTGCCCAAGGTGTATCCTTTGAAGGCCTTTTTAATAAATACCTACTTTATTCCTCTAACACAATCTAGCCTCTGTTCTAGGTAGCCTCTCAAGGCATCACAAGAACACAAAACTTACCCTGAACACCCATATCGACTGAAAGACTGCAAATCTCTTAGTCTCAGAAAGAAACTAAAAATATAAAAGCAGCTTCATGGAATAAATTCACAACTGGCAAAACTGGGATTTTGATGGGATTTCAACACCATATGGTTGGCTGACAAAAATTTCTAGCAGAATCACAGAATATTCTGAATTGGAAGGGACCCACAAGGATCATTGAGTCTAACTCAAATGAATGAGCCACAAAGGTTTGAACCCACAAACTTTATTTGCAGCATGTTCTGACCATCTGAGCAAATTCTGTAGTATGTTGCTCTTCATCTTACTCACAATTTGTGCATAACCTGATCTTTAGAACATTGTTGTCCAGCTTCCTCCTTTCCAGTTTTTGTGTAGATGATGACCTGTGTTGTTTGTGATTTCATGGTGACTCTGCCAGTCAGCTGAAATTTGAATTTCTGGTTGTATTAGAAATGGATAATTGTAACTGTAACATGAAATTGGCCTGCATGATACAAAACAGCTCTCTTAAAAACATATGGGTGTGTTACAAATATTCTATTAAAGGAATGACATTACAGTGAAAGGTGGGGGGCTTGGTAGTGTTTGGGTTTGGGATTTTTTTTTTTCTTTTTCTTTTTAGGGTTTTTTCCTTCCTATTCAATTCATTACAATTCCTATTTGTCATTATCTGAAAAAGGAAGAAAAAAAACTACATAAAATTGCACATGAAAATTGGAGGGGACTAAACCACATTTTTACCTACACATTAAAGTAAATGTTGACTTCCGTTATTATATAAGTGCACCAGAGTGCAGATAAGGAAAGATTATGCCTATATATAGAGAAATCTTATTCAGCTAAAGAGAATGAATATCATTGAAGGACACATTAAATCACCTTTTTCTTTTTAGCTTTACTAAATATAAATCAGAAGATTTAAAGATTTAAATTTAAAAATGTCAAGCTAACTAAGGTAACTACAACCCTCCCTAATCAAACACCATCAATATGATAAGTCATTCTTGCAGAGGTTACACTGCCTGGCACACTGCCTCTTAGTTCCTGGAAGAGTGATTTCCTTGTCAGCTTTTCTGGTGATGAGAAGGGGTGGTTTGTTGTTTTTTTGTTTGTTTTTTTTTCCCATTCTTTGTATTTAGCAGGTGTCAGGATACAAAAATCACTTCTCAGCTATGCAGTTGGGATTCACTTCTTATGTCAGTATCATGCCACTTAAGAGTGTCCTCACTGAAGAGATTTTGGGCTTTGTTTGAACTTTATATCCAATCCCACCTTACATTTATAAGAGTTAAACCTCACTGAGGTATTCTCTAAGCTGTGATAGAAATATCAGAATTTTCCTAAAGAATTTTCTGATTTTACATTTACTAACAGCCCTTTGCCATTTTCTGCCAAGGCAGCATATCTTGTTTTCGTCGTATGATGGCTTGATGCAAGGAAAGGGTTAATTCAATATGAAGATAATAATTTCGAGCTATACAAGTAGTATCTGAATCATGGAGTCTAGATTCTTTATATACTAAAATGTGTATTTTTTGTAAACAGGGGTATATGGCAAGCACACGTTATTTTGTGTAAATGTGCCTATATTGGCAACCACAGGTCATAAGCGCAACTTGGTATTAGACCTTAGCTGAAATAACGTGTGCTGGTAAGCTGAGCATTTTGAGGTGATGATGGGCTTGGGCACATAAACTTTAACCTTCCCTCAGAGGAACACAATGAAAAACTTCATTAAATTTCTTTCTGGGTATGAATGGTTAATAATAACCTTGTGTTGATAATAAAAGACAACCCAATTTTTATTTAGATTGTGTATCTTTTCAGTGCCTCCTATATTATTAATCAAGAGGTGGAGATGGACTCTGACAGGGGATAGATGGAATAATTCGGAGTTACCCTGTTTCTTCCTTGCTGGGATGAGATGGGGGTAGCAGATAACAATTGCTCAGCCTCCATGAAGGTCCTCTTGCACACGGATTGACTTAATTGACTTTTCTGCTTAATACTCCAGACGATGTAATGAGTTGATAGAACAGGTGGTATTGCTTAACAGATGGATACTGCATGCTATCTGTCTTTAAAGAACTGAAGTGATGATTTTGATTTGCTTATCTAGTATCTTGCTGTAACTGGGTTTTGAATGAGGTCCTCCTAATTATGAGTAATTTCACAGCTGGGTGACTTTATTCTTCTATTAGTAAGAGTCACACTAGTCCTCTTTAGGCACATGTATATATCTATTATTGCTAGCAAATGTCCTTTCTTTCTTCCACCCCAATAGTTAAGGTCTTTCTTTCTAGCTGCTATTTGTTTCAGCACAGTACACATCAGAATAAAACAGCCCCAGTTTTCTTTGTGTGTGTGAGGAGACAAATTGGAGAGTAGGAGCTCTCTGTGTGTACAGGTGAATTTTGACCTTAGATGCAAACAAATATATTCTCAATGCTAAATGTTGGCAATTCAATGCCAGTTGGTATCTTCACTTCCCCAGTCTAAAGAGGGCATGGAATAGCATATAGGCCACATAATTCTGCTGTCTGCTGTGAGATTAGAATTTTGTGAAAGGTGGGTATGCGGTTACAGGTTATCATAAAAGTAAATTGCATTTACTGGTGGGTAAAAATGTTGTGAACTAATTTCACCAGTTCATTTCAGACCTTTTCATTTAAACTGACAGAAGCAAATTATGGTGCTATAGCTCATTCATCCATGATTTCACGGTCCTGCACCCTAGGAAACAAGAGGCAAATCTCAAAGGGTTTCTCCGTGGTAAAACATTTTTAATTAGTAAATAATTCTGAAGCTGTGCATTCAAAGCAAATCCTCACTAAGCAAGCCATATTGTCACTTCCAATGACAGCACTTCCAGATTTCTCAGTGACTGTGTGCATTGGTTCACTTTTCACAGCAGCTTTTTCTCCAAAGAGAAATAGTCAGAGAGAGAGAGAGTCAGTCCTGAACACTGTTGTTGTTTCTTGCCAGTTAGACTAGCATACAAATTGAGCCAACTTTGCCTTTCTGGAAGTATTTCAGTCTGCAATCCATGAGACTTATAAATAGAAACTAAACAGTGAGTGTTGAAAAATATGAGGACATGTCAAACAAATATGCATTTATTTTAATGGATGTATGGTCAAAAATACTATTTTCTGGTGATGGCTTTAACAGACAAACTGAAACCCAGAAGCCTGACTGCCTTTGTAATGTCATTTTGCTTTAATTCATAACAAATAGAAACAATCAGGACTCCTAGGCTAGGATCAAGAGAATATAAACCTGAACCAGAGATCCAAAAGATTTAAAAAAAACTTGGCAAATATGAATGAAAAAAAGTTGTATAGAAAGCCTAGAGTCTGTTTTCAGTTATTTGATGTTCTTCCCCCAAGCTGGACTGTCTTAGCAAGGCATCCTCTCTCCCAATCTGTTTGCAAGTTGCCATGGTATATATCCACTAACAACAAATTATATTTAATCATTATTTTGAATTTTCAGAATCTAGCACCCAGAAGCCATTATTAATGATGCTTACTGGAAACTCAATTCAGCCCCCCTATGTGTAGGAATTGCAATACAGGTATTTAATTACCTAATCATATATCAATCATATCCAGAGAATCTTGATCCTATTCAGTGCACAAAATCTTCAGTCCAAGTTAATGAGCTAAACTCAATATTTGCCTTCCTCCTTATTCACTATCGGTTGATGTTATTTGTTGCAGTGTTCATATCCTGTTTTGAAGACAGAGCTATTAGTTTTCTCACGGAATTTACTATGACATTTATCGCTACTGTTTCTGAATGCTTTGCAAATATTAACACACTGCTGCTGCACTCCAGTGAAGAAGCATAAGGATGTTAGTACCCTTTGTGGCTTTGAAGTGGCACATAAGCCAGTGTTGTATGCATGATCTCAAATCTCAGACCCTAAATTAACCATTCAGGAAATACAGAGCAGAAATAAAGGAGAAATTACCTGGCTTCAATAACATTTCATCTTCCTTAGATGAGGTCATGCAGACGTTGGTTTTAGTCAATGTAAAGTAAGTGGCTTTGACAGAAAGGAATTCATCCCACGTTAAGGATGATGTGTTTAACATGGTGTCCTTGGCATATGCCCATTTCTCTCCACTGGCTTGGAAAGTAATCTGTTTTCTTCACCCTAATTGGTCATTTGTAGAAAATGCAACAACTTCTTTAGTACCATATGCATTCTGTATAGTGAAAGTAGGGATAAAATCTTATTGAGTGGGATTCATCATATAGCTTTTCCAAGAACATTATTTAAACCTTTAACCGATACCTTTTAATACCTAGATTTGGAACAAATGATCCATTCCTGATGCCTAGAATACTGTTTGCTACACAAGGTTTCCTTATTCCCAGGAGAGTTCTGTCCTATCGCTATTGAATTAGGGAGTATTTTCTCAGACATATTCTTTGTGGATTTCTCCTTGTCTTTTCCATCCATTTCCTAGTCCAAGCTGCTCAGGCCAGCTAGAGGCTTTTTTTCCAATTCTTTGTAACATTTGCTTCCTTTCACCACCTTCCTCTTTCCCCACTGGTTAGTAAGAATCAATATCTATCCTTACTTTGTCCTTGTCTTGTCATGCCCACTTGGTTTTACCCACTATCTTTGTGTGGCCTTTAATTTCATTCTTCTTTCCTAACTACAAGGTTCGAACTACTTCCCTGACTTCAGTCCTCCTCCTTCTATCCAGTTTCAATCCTCCCTCTGTTATGTTTTTTTTAAAGACTCAGCCTCATTGCCACTGCCTTTGTCAGTGCACGTGCCTTCCTTTCCAGTGATCTAGCTCATGTCCCCTTGGGGACCTGAATTTGCCTCTTACATCTGTCTCCAAAATACAAGAGAAAGTGTTGCTTTCCCATAAATTACTGTATTCTTGAACAATGCAATGCATTAAAAATTACATTCAGTCTTATTTTCCTGGATTTTAGTTGTTAAAAGAAAGTCAATAAATAAATTATAAATAAAAGAAAAACCCAAACAAACCAAACAAAACCAAACCAAGAAACTGAAGCACCATATTTAAAGGCATTATGAAATCTGGTTGAAAACATATCTGCCTTGCTAACTCATCTCCCCCAAATCACATGTTCAGCAATTGATAGGAATGAAGCTGTTCTATAGTGTTTACTTTCTTCAGACTTTCATAGTCTAAACTGCTGCAGAGCAAAATTAACCTCCTTCTCGTCAGTCTCCTGCTGCTCAGAGAGTTTTGAATAGCAGCAGGAAAATATGAAGAAAGGCTCTTGTCAGTTTTAACTCTGCTGTAGCCTGTCAAATCTTTAGGTTACAGCAGTGGCACTCCAGCTGTCTGTCTGCTGATTTAGAAAGCAAGCACCACATTGCCTTCATTCAGTTTACAGTTTCCAGACCATTTTTTCAGAACTTTTTAAAGACCTTAGATTCTGCAGAAGCTGATAAGAGCTTGGAAAGAGTGAATGTATTCACTTATAACTCAAAGCAAATTTCCAGGTTGACGTTAATTTAGTTCACCCATGTAAGTGAACTGGAATTTAAGTATTACATTGCATTTTGATATCCTGATATTTCTTTATGATGAATATCTCACAGAGTGTAATGAAATTAACCCAAGTACTAGAAACATCAAAAGAAAGTGGTCCTGCTGAGTGTTCAACTGAATGAACAGATAGGCAAATGGGCTTTTTTAACATTTGAGTGTGTCTCAGAGGAATTATGGAGGCAAGTACTGGGATGTAAGAAACTAAAGCATCAGCCACTTCACAAATATTTTTCTTCAAAATTTTTTAAAATATTTATTTTTTATGCCTATACACAGTTATGGTTTGTGTTATTGACATCACTTGGGGGGTCATATAGCAATGATACTTCATGTGAATATCAGAATCCTCATCTTGAAATCTGTAGTTTCTTGTTGCTTCAAAACAAAATGGCAAATGAAGGAAGATCTTTATCCTGTCAGGCTTCACTACTGTATTGCAGCTCCTGTAGAGTCAGAATGCTGTGCTGAGTGTAGGCAACATTAGAAAATACCAGCTAGTTCCCTAACCCCCACACCTAGCCTTTATTTTAAAGCATTTTAGAAATAAGCTGTTGTGTTGGAATTGCTTTGTCCAAGTACTTTAAAGTCAACAATTGCAAAAAAATCAAGCTGCCCTCTCTCTCCTTGGCCTGGAAAGACGTGGGTATTCTAGCTGTCTCTAGCAGCCAACTCCACTGGAATGTGAAGAACTACTTCAAAGTTTGATTGTATCCCAAACCCTGTTAAACTCTGGACAATGCTTAGGGAATTAGTTTCAGAGCAATATTTAGGGTCTAAAGGAACATGTCTGTTTAATCTGGCAAAAGCCATCTCAGCAGTGTTATTAAGGTACTGAGGGAATTTTCAAGTGCTGGTATCTTTGTTGTTCTTCCTCCTGGCATATATCCTGAATTGCTCCTAGATCAGAGAGATGTGAAAGTCCCTTATGATTAAGGGTCTCTTTGTGAGAGTGTGTGAGTGGCCCTCTGCCAGACCACTGCTTTTCATTTCTCTAAAACCTTCACGAACTGCAGATGACAGACAGTAGAGTGACTGAGCGATATCTGTTAGAAAGAGAGAAAACTGTCATTGGAGTGTTGGCAGATTCACAAATACGTTACTATTCTTCCATGCTTATCATGAGGTGAGATAGTGGCTGTTGAACTGGGTATTGCTTTGCAAAACCACGGCCATTTAGGCATAGGAAGAGAGAAAAACTTTCAGGCATCTCATGTCATCTGCCTTAGCTAGAAACTGTCCTTGCTATTTTGCTCTGCTGATGCCTAAGCTGCTGCAACTTGCTGATTTCAAGTGTTGGTAAACAATTTGAGAAGAGATGATGCTTTTGATTTAAGCAAATAGGGGATGATTAAAGCTTTTGATATCCTACTGCATCTGTACTCAACCAGCTCTAAGAGAAATTGAAGTGACGCTGCTGGATCCATGCAGTTTGATGTGGGCGTCCGTATACTGTGAGGCTCTAAGTTAATTAATACATCTTGTACTTGGTGAGATTTACTCAACTGAAAAAAAAAACCAAAACAAAAAAACCCACCAAACCCCAAAACCCCAAACGGCAAGGTCCTAGAATAACGCTTAGATACCCTTATTTTAATGTAACATGTTAGTCTGGTTCTGTCATCATTGCTTGCTTTGTCTTAGAAAGAGCAAAGCCTGGAAGATGGCAGAGTAATTATTTCTTCACCAAAGTGTGCCTAAAAGATAGGAAACCTATTTCTGGAATTTACAAGGAAATTGTTACTAGGCAGAAGGATTAGGATTTTGCAAAATATATATTAGAAATGTCTAGGTTTCAGCTCAATCCTGGTTTTGACAGTCTCTTAAAAATGCTATTTGTAGCAGATTTTCAGAGTTTTCTGTGAAATAAAGCTTCCAAACCTCTTGCACTACCTATTATCTACATTGGTTTGGTTTTTTTCCTAAGATGGGTGGTGCTTACTGGTTTATAAGTGAGATTCTTTCCTGATTTCCATTAATAAAGGCCAGAACCTTATTATCATTATAGTTTTCTATTTCTAAACTAGATGTTTTAGGGAGTTTGGTCAAAGTCCTTACGCAGAACTGTTATATAGGTTATACAAATCATGTAGTTCATATAGAAGGGTGCAAAATCATTAAAATTAGGTGGAAATGTGATTCAGTTAAGAATATTGATAAAAAAAACCCAAACCCACCAACCTTAGGTATATATGCAAACATATATACCTAAACAAATTTTTCTTGAGGGCAGTCCTGAAAGGAGTGTAGTATTGTAGTATGGTATACAAACTGCAGAGGGGTATTTTCACTTGAAGAGAGATGCAAGCATGCAATTTTCGTATAGATTATATACTTGCACTTGCCTCTGATATAATTGTAATTCTACAGATATGTGTGAGTGTAGCTATAGTCTCCATCAACACATGTAATTTATAAGTGCACCCAGTGCTGTGCTGTGTAAGTGCTTTTAGATTCAGGACTCTCTTAATCATGGAGGATAGATTTATTAGATAAAGGAAAAAAAAAGATATTTTTAACAAATAAAACCAGATCTGCTCATTTCTCCAAAATGAGGCAAAAATGCAGAGAATCTATGTATTATAATTGCAATTCCAGAAACTTCTCATGGTATTTCTTATTTATTTTATGTAGCAAAATGCATGTGAAAATTTTAACTCCCCAGTCTAATTAATTCTGCTCACTAATATTCTGACTGGCAGGTCTTCTCTAGGCTGAGCTTTTGTGGTTCTGCTGTTCATATTTCTTAATTATTTTGCTAAAAAAATTCTCTCTATGCTCATTTGCCTCATTTAATTTCACTCAGTTATGACTGGATCCCAAGCAAAGGTCTTTAAAGTAGAATTTTCCACTAGTTTTTGCTTCTTTTAACCTCTAGAGCTTTCATTGGTTTCGCCAACATGTCTGCTTTTTTGGCACACCTGCTTTTGCTGCCTAGATTGTGTTCTTCCCTCAGAATCAATCGTGAGCAGCTTGCAACCAGATGCCTGATTAAAAAGTTAGCAGACCTTGAGTGCAATTACTTCAGCTCTGTGGCATTCACGCATTAAACCCAGTGTTAATTGTTTCCCATTTTTGTAACGATCCTTATAATAGGATAAACCAGAAGAGATCATTTCTTGAAGTTAAAACAGCAGAAATAAAGACATTTACTCTGATTAATCATCTCAATATGAAATTAAAAACAATAACAAGTAAACATAGAGGGTCTTTGTGCTAGATACCAGTGAAAATTGTTGTTGGTACTGTTTGAAGTATTTATTCTGGAGCCTGGCACAATGCACATATGTGTTGTATTAAAGCTTAGGCAGAAAGGAGGATCGAGTAAAGCAGTTTTTGAGCTGCTGCTTTGAAGGAATGTCACACCATTATTTATACAAACACATTTTGGATATTATTATAGATAAATGTCCATATCAGGTAGTGTGTAGATGTACTCATACTTTCCCAGAAATTAATAGCTCTGTGGTTTCACTTGGATTACTCTTGTATGTTATCATGTCACTTTAGTGACATTTTCAAATCTTTGTATATTTGAAAAAAAAAATAATTAAAAATATCTTTATAGTAGCAATAAAGGAAAACTGAGTGACTGAACTGAGTAGAGGCTCACGGACTGATGATGTCATCTAAGATTAAAACAACTCCTGTAATGACACCAAAACTGATATTTATTTATTTTCACAGCCATTTGAAAGAAGTGTTTATGCAGAATATCATAGTGTCATAGAACTGTAGAACGGTTTGGGTTGGAAGGGGCCTTAGAGATGAACTAATTTCAATCCCCTCTGCTAGGGCAGAGACATCTTCCCCCTAGACAAGGCTGTTCAAAGCACCATCTATCATGTCTTTGAACAATTCCAGGGATACGTCATCCACAACTTCTCTGGGCAACCTGTTGCAGTGCCTTATCATCCTCACAATAAAGAATTCCTTTCTTGTATCTAATCTAATTCTACCCTTTGCAGTTTAAAACCATACCCCCTTGTCCTATCACTACATGCCCGTATAAAAGTCCATCTCCAGCTGTCTTGTAAGCCCAGTCTTGGTATTGGAAGGTGATATAAGGTCACCCTGAAACCTCTTCTCCAGGCTGAACAGCCCAACTTTCTCAGCCTGCCTTCATAGGAGATGTGTTCCAACCCTTTGATCATCTCTGTGGCTCTCTTCTGGACTCACTCCAACAGATCTATGGTGTCCACATGGCTGATAAAGATGTTAAACAACACCAGCCCCAAAAGGAACCCCTGAGGAATGCCGGTTGTCACTGGTCTCCACTTGGAGATCAAGCTGTTCACTGCAGTTCTTTGAGTGCAGCCAAATTCCTTATTCACTGTGATCCGTCTGTCAAATCCATGCCTGTCCAGTTGAGAGACCAGGATGTTATGCAAGATAGGGTCAAATGCTTTGCACAAGTCCAGGTGCTTTTCCCTTATCCACAAACACTGTAATCACACTGTAGAAAGCCAACAAGTTTTGCAGGCGTGATTTGCCCTTAGTGAAGTCATATTGTCTTCAAACATTGAATTAGTTTCAATATTTTTGCCTCCTTCTTTTCCATGTGCCTTAGCATAATTTCCAGTAAGATCTGCTCCATGATCTTGCCAGGCAATGAGGTGAGACTGACTGGCCTGTAGTTCACCAGGTCTTTGTTATTTCCCTCTTTTAAAAGTTGAGCTTATCTTTCTCCTTTTCCAGCCAGTGGGAACAAACTTCACTAGACTCCCATGACTTCTGAAATAGGATGGATAGTGTCTCAGCCACTTCACTTGCCAGTTGTCTCAGGACCCACAGATATATCTCATCGTGTTCCAAGTATTTGAGTACCTTCAGATTCCTTAGATGGTCTTGAATCTGANGGGATGGGGAAGAATAAATATAATTCTTATTTGTTACTGTTTTAGAAATCAAAGCATGACAATGAATGTCTTAAAGTAAAATTCATACTTATAGAACTGCAATTAAGAGATTAAAGAAAAAAACAATATATTATGAACATAGCAAAAGAGGCAAAGATAGATCTTCTGCTTTTTCTTCTTTTTTTTTTNTAATTTCCTACTTCTGGCAGTTTTTCAGTCTCAGTCCCTCCCTTTGTCTTCTGTGACATGGATGCTGTGGCTGGAGCACTTGCTGGAGAAGACCAAGACAAAAAAGTTGTTATGTACCTCAGCCTTCTCCATATCCCAGATAACCAAGTCTCCCATTTTTTTTCCACAGAGAGCTCAAATTTCAATCCTCTTTCTTTTATCTCTGCTATACAAAAAGAAGTTCTTCTTGTCACTTGTGAAGCCTGAGCAAATTTAATTCTAACACATATATCCTGTTCTTGCCAACACTTGATAAGGGTCTTCCTACATTTATTTTCTTAAAGATGCCCTTGCTGTTTGCAGGTAGTTGACTATTGGATTTTACAAGGAAANNNNCTATTGGATTTTACAAGGAAATGTCTGGGGCTGGGGGCGGGAGGGGGGATGGGGAAGAATAAATATAATTCTTATTTGTTACTGTTTTAGAAATCAAAGCATGACAATGAATGTCTTAAAGTAAAATTCATACTTATAGAACTGCAATTAAGAGATTAAAGAAAAAAACAATATATTATGAACATAGCAAAAGAGGCAAAGATAGATCTTCTGCTTTTTCTTCTTTTTTTTTTTTTTTAGGACGGAAAGTATATCCCCAGAAACAACTAGAAAGCATAATAATTTAGATCCATCAAGCAGGACACATCGCTAGCCACAGTAATCATGTGGAGCTGTTACTGCTACCTATGTTATTTCCCCACGGCTCTCTTGTTGTCTTTACTTCATCCAGTCTTCAATCAGATTGTAAATTTTGTAAGGGAAGAGCATTCTTTCATATGTTATTTGAGTATTTCCTCTCACAGTGCTTATCTTATATTCTCTCTTCCATCCTTCCCCTTCTCAGTGTTAAGTCTTTTATAATCAAGTGAATTGAAATTATTGAAATTATACTTCTTCAAGTTATAAAATAATAAAGTATTTATTCTTTGGATAGCGTTTCCATCTGAGCATCTTAAATTCATTTACAAATATCATGTTAGCTTTTAAGACATCATGCCTATTTGAAAAAAAATGGGCAATGATCTTTCCCTCTTACCAATAAACACAAATGTCAGGTGTTTCACATCACTGGCAGCTGACAGCAGCTGGCCACCATCAGGAGGTTCTCAGTACCTGGAAGATAGACCCCAGGTACCTTATTCTGAGTTGAATTGGAAACTTTCTATTGATTATAGTGACTTACATTTTGTTACGCATGAAATGTGTCACAGAGTCTGTCTTCTAACTGTGTACTTTAAGCACACGATCACCCTCCATCCCCTGGGTGAGAATGACTACTTGTGCTCCCTCACATGTTGGCTTCTCTGTCATTTTCAGTTTAGCTTAGAAACTCAGTATCATGAATTCTTTAAGATGCCACTTGTCTGACCTGGCCCCTGATTTTAATTGTTAAGATTCAGGCTAGCATTCCAGATGGTCCCCTCTACCAGGGCTGCGCAAACTGGACCTGGTTGGTGTTTTGCCATTTCTAAGGAAGGTGCCAGCTGTTACTCATTTTGCTTGTTATTGAATATCATTTGAGATTATACTAGTGGGCAAAGTCCTAAAGGATATTTGGCATTACTGCTCTGGTGAATATCTGTAGCCAGTGTTATTGAGTAAGCAGTTTCATCTATGCCTGATCATCATCTTCTGGAAAAAAGGACTAAAGGAAAAAAAAAGCACAAGAAATTAGAACACATCTGTCTTTCTTTTTCTTCCATCTGTCAACCCAGGGCATGTACCATATAATTTTTTTTCCTAGTGTGGGAAACATTTGGCTTCCTCATTATGAAGTTAACCATGTACAGCTTGATTTTGGATTATTTTTTGTATTTTTACTGTTCTTATTAGGATTGCTACTCAAAATACATTGTTCCAGAGGGCTTCTCATTTCAATTCTAGAGATTTTAAACTATGCATTTTTCTAAGAAATAATGATAAACAAGTTTGCCTCTACAGAGCAAAGCTCATACCTTCTGGTCTTTTTCAAAGTTCACAGAAGGCATTTCTCTAATATATATCTGCTTTTTTTCCCTGATTCCAGCAACTCTTGCAGAGAAGTGATACCAAAAAGGCTGATCTAAGTCCCCTCGCTGCCCTTTACCTCCAATACATGGTTTCAGCTGTTGTGACTCTACCTGGGCGCAGTGCATGTGGTGTTTCAAGGACCAAAGTGAATACATCTGTGCCAAGTGGCACTTGGCTGTCCTATAACCTGCATATATGGGAGGTTTGTTCTGACCAAAAGTGATGGATGCTTGACACCTTAGCAGTTTGGCTGGTCTGTTTTTGCATAATGGAGACATTAACAGAGTAATTACCTGTCAATGAAATCAGCATTCCTTACTGCAGTGCAAGGCCTCCATTACCTTCTGAGGAATAACTGCAGGATTTGGCCTTTAATGAAGCATGCCTGTCATTCCACACTGAAATGTCGGTCTTGCTTTGACTGCCACATAATTTTTTACTACATTTTTTTTGGACATTGTATAATTCAGAAGTTAAGGGCAGGCTTCATATATAGTGCATTAATTACACATAAGAATTTGATCTCCATTTAGAAACTAGAGAGATAAGCTGTTAAAGGAATATATATTTAATTGATTATAGGAAGTTCAGGCACAGGAACTTGCACGCACAGACAAAACACTGACACACAAAACACTTAATGTCAAACCAAAGTGATTATTTAATATACTTAAAGCTTGTTTAAGAAGCCATAATCAGATTTAATTTTTTTATGTCCGAGGAATACTTATTAGCACATTAGAAAAGAAAATCCAACACCACAGGGCAAAAAAAGTAGAATATGTATAATGAGTGTCTCTAGTACAAAAGATAATATCTGTGAGTAATATAATTTAGATTTAAAAGGTTGGTAAAGTCAGAAACAATCATAACAATAACAGTTAGATGACAGGAAAAACTTGGAATTTTATTAAATTTACTGTTAGCAAAAAATCTGATAAAACAATCCTAATACCATTGAGATCAGAGTAAAACTTTCCAGTGACTTTACTAGCTTTTAAGTTAAGCCCACATTTATTCCTTCCACTAAGAAAATTCAAAATTGTATGAAGAAGTATTAAAGTCTCCATTTCAGAGAATTTTCTAAAACTTGTTTTGCCGTCTCTTTTCACCGCTTTTTCTTTTTATATATATTACTAGCAACTGTAATGCAGTGCCATCTTCTTCTTCTGGTCACTCTCTCTAAAGAAAATAAACACCTTTCCGCTTTCACATTTTTTTAAGAAATAGGTGTGGTTCTCTGCCATTTTTGACTGGTTATCATCCTACTTGAAGTTCCTGTGGAAATATCTCAGACTTCCATATCTGTGATCTGTCAACAATAGATATCAAACCAGGGAGTTTGGATGCATTCTTTACATGCCTTGTCAACCTGTGAAGACTGAGATAAGGTGGCTTCCACAGGCATTGAGCTCTATGACTTATTCTACAGTTTGATAACACCTTAAATCTCAAAGTGCCACCATTCATTTTCATCCATCTGTCATAGAAAGGATCATATCAGAAACGATCCCGAGGGAGGAACATTGTATGTGAGAAATCAATATTAAAACAAGTCAGTTCAATTTGCCCATATATAGAAGTAATTTATGTAATAATTTTTCTAATGCTAAATTCTCAGAAGTGTGTCCTGTCTGTTCAGTAGATAGCTAGTAATGTAGAATTTGTCATGACAAAACAGCAATATTTGTCAACAATTTATGTCCAACAATTGGACATAACCTATACGGACTTATTTTTTTTTAATATTCTCTGGAAAATGAAAACACATAGGGCACGTGCATATACCTTTACAATTTTTTTTTGTGAGGTGAAATTTCCTTCCTTTGTGTCTCTGTAATTTTCACGCTTTTATTTAAATTAGTATTGTTGTGCAAAATAAAGTGTGAGACGGAAGTTTTGTGCTTGTCAGTTTGCCAAGTGAAAAGCTAGAGATTGCAAAACAGGTACAAATTACCCTTGAAATGTTAGTAAATGTTGGGCTCAAAAGTCAGCAGTCCTTGCCTATTTGTATTAATTAACATGGTTGTGTGTACCAGGTGGAAAGTGCACAAATAAATCCATCGGTTTTAAACACTGGGATCAAAGGTAGTGGCATCCGACAAATTCTGTGAAATGAGAAACTTGCCAGTATGCATATTAGAAAAATATATGAACCAATCACTAAATTGTTTTATGTTCAAAGTAGTGTCCGACCTCCTGCTTTCTCCAGTTTTGTAGACAGAAAATGAAGTCACAGGCCAAGGTCGGATAAAGTTCTGTAGTTTTCTGAATGTGACTTAGTGAATGTCTTTGCAACAGAAGCCAAGTAAAAGTAGGTGACTATTAGCATCAGCTGATGTAACTTCAGAAACTTCTGCAAAGTTATCCTTTCAGGCCGCTGAAAGAAGTTCAGCAGTGTGATTTTACTTTACTAACATTAATCTCAAGCAGCACAAAGTAGGTTATTATACAACATCAGAATATAATGTGGACTATCAAACATTTTCTGCTTATTCTAAGGGGAACATGGCATTGGCAGCATTACCTGAAACTATCCGAATGATAGTCAGAGTTCTTGTTTTCCCTATAACTTTTAATGTGTCAAGAGCATGCCATATATAATTTGTGGAAAATACTAAAAATTGGATGGAGTCTAATAATAATCATGATTCTTGTCAGGTTCCATTTGACTTCTTGAGGCTAGCAGAAAATACATACTAACTGTTTTTTCTCACTGTAAAATACCATTGAGAGTATCTGCTGTTTTCATAGTACAGCAATACCATTGCCACATCGCTGATTTCCGTGCAAGTAATTTTTTTCTTCTTTCCTTTTTCATCCTGCTTGTTAATGAGGCTTTAGCTCTCTTTCTGGCTAAGCTGCTGAAACTTTTTTTTTTTTTAATAGAAACCTCTGTGGAAACACCTTCATAGGCTTATTCTTGATTTTGTGTTTTATTTGGGATTATAATTTCATGTAGCAGAGACTCGTCCCAACAGTTAACATGGCAATGAAAGACCTCTTATCAAAACAACACAAAAAACCAAAAAAAAAATTCAGCCACAGAAAATACTAGCAATCTTTGTGGATTTAGTTTTTCAAGCTTTGACATCATAAGATATTGCAAGGCAGATATACATGTGTGTAATATGTGCTGGAAGAGAGGTTTGTAGTCAGTATTTTTAATATGCATTGTTCCCTGGAGAATCCTAAGTGAAATGATGGGGATTTTTTTAAATTTTCATTTTCTGTATCATGTGGTTGCATATGCAAAATGAAAAACCCAAAGCTTTGGGAATTTAAATTAAAAAAAAAAAAACAAACCAAAAACAACCAACCAAACAAAAAAACCCTAAAATAATTCATAAAACTGTTGGTAGGAAAGCAGTTCTCAAGGACATCCTGTTCCAAGTAAGAAAACATATGTTTTTATGGTGGAAATACGTTACTGTCTAGTTCTTTTTCTATTAGAGATGCAGATATGTTAACAGAGGTGTTTTAATTAGCTTATGTGCTTGTGTGCAATCAATTGGGATAATAATATTACTTTCAAAATTAAAAAATTCTAGAAATTGCATCTCCCAGGATGCACTAGCTTAACCATATTATCCTTGACAATCATGTCCACTCTTAGTTTTTCCAATGTGGATCCATTTATCTAATGTGACAGCTCTCGTGTTCCTTGTGTTAATAGATGTACAGCTGCTTTCTAGAATCATAGCATGCAAACGTTCTTGTCCTCAAAGAGCAGTGCTGCGGCTGTTTCTGCTTTCTGTGCTTGTAGGAGAAGACACGACTGCTGACTCAGAATTAATTGTAACCCAGAGAGTTGACAGTGACAGATATCCATACACACCACTACTAATTCAAGCAGCAATGTCCTAATTTACTATTCTCCAACAACCTCCTTAAACAGAGAGCCTCCTTCCTATCCTTCCTCCTGTCCCCATGCTAATACAAGATATCCTCGGAGTCTTTATGAGAGTTCTGCTTTTGTCTGCATTCGTTAATCCTTGTTTTATTGAGGATCTGTATAATCTTCTTAATTGAATTTCCTCAAACTCACATAGATAAAAGTGAAGATTCCCATCATGATGTCGCTATAAACACTGATTAGTTTAGAGTGTGATCATCTACAGGCCTTCAGATTTTCTTTTTCCCATTCCCCCCCCTTTTTTTTTTCAGTTTAGGACAGTGACTACCTTTAAAGCCCTTTGGTACAAAATTGTAGCGGACACTGGTCATTTGTTGTTAAATCTGAGGATTTTGAAGTATGTTTCTCTTCCTTTTACATGCATTATTAAAATGAAAGCATTCAAATCACAGATTAATTCTAATACAGAGCAAGGGCTGCATCACCCCAGAAAAAGATTGCTACCTTCACACAAGATCCATGGCCTGCTTGATTTCCAAGGTTATGTGTGGTACTAAAGAATGCTAATGGAACAGAATACTAAAGGGGTTTTTATCACATCTGTCTTTTTGCTGAAGATCACTGTAAAGTTTCCTGCTTCCTGGCACTGCAGAACTCTGCATATCTGCTGTAGTTAATGACAGCAATGAAACTTTAAATACACAGTACTTCTGTAACACAGTAATTTTAGGCTTCAACAGTAAGATGCAGTGTCAGTAATGATTGTTGACATCATACTACATGTATCAGTTTACTCAATATAATTAATAAGCCTTAGTTGATGCACTTCTGTAACTCATTAAATACTATAAATATAATTAATGTTAACATTATACATGTAAATACAAATATAGTAGTCAATTTTTTCATATATGACAATAATAGGGTTACTTTTATAAGCAGCCCCCGGATAATGTACAGTCCTGAGACAGGAAATATTCTCAGTTGTTCCTTCTCACATTTAAAAATGTGATTTATAGGTGAAAGTAAGTCCCTGAAGCTTTATTATCCTGTTCACATTATGGAAACTGGATGAGTTTTACAGAATGCAAATCAGGGTAAATATATTATTATAATTTAACTTGTTAAATCTCAGCAACAGCTGTTTCTACATTTAGTACCTCATATGCATTATTGATCAACACATGGTTTTACTACTGTAAAACTTCTCAGAGTGTAGAGAAGTTACGCTGGTTATTGTAATTGGTCCAGTGCTTCTGAAATGCTTCTTCAATTGAGTGCACTTGTAATGTGCATTATCTGTCATGCTAGGAGTACCTCATTGCCAAAATCAAACTAAATAAATAAATTGAAGATCGCTGAAGTCTTCAAATTACTAAAGATCACATAAAATACAATTATGTTGCAACTAAATTGTTTATATGTGAGTCAGTCTAGTATCTTTTTGTCAGTGAGATCTATTTCTTCAGGCTCTTGCATCTTAAATACTTTTCTTAAACACAGATAAAATTTTAAGTATTGAATATCTAAAGTCAGGTGGCTAAATAGTTATAAACATAGTGCAAGACCTAGGTAGCCTAATTTGGGGCATTTAAATTTGAAATCTCTGAATGTCATGTCTCTCTAATGTCAAGGGTTATAATGACAGAGTTGTCAAAGGAATTAATCTGTGTTACATCTTCTAATACATGCCCTAAGTTTACCTTGTCATCTATAGTCAATGATTGAGTGCAGGCATTCCAAAAAGGCATGTTACTGTTATTTTACAATTATATATCTTTTAGGATGGCATGAATGTTCATTAGAGCTGCCTTTCCTCCTCCATTAGTTTTTAATTTTTAATAGGTATATACAAATTTGTTCCATTTTTAATGAGTCCTTTCTCACGCTTTTTTTCCACAGAGTTTCTGGTAAGAAATATGTAATAAATATGTCAAGCTAATGTGGTTTACTAACGTCTAGCCATTTGAGTGGATAATATTTCTGAACATGAGCTTAGTTTTCTACTGGTAACACACATGGCTATTTTCTTTTATGTTGTATTGTACAGAAGTTTCCATCTTTTCTCTCCACTTTCCTTTCCTCCGTGCATCTGAAATATTAATTTTCGTACTTGTAGGCTTAGAACTGATTTTCTGTGTCTCAGACAATTAATCAAGGAGGATGGGCGCTAATATTTAAAGTGTTCAAAATTTTTTAGTGTTTTACCAGACTCCAAAGTTGAACAAGGTAATGCTCTCATTTAGACTACATTAAATTGTAATTGTAACACTTAGCTTTCCTGTTATGTCAAATTTACCTTGCAGTCAAGATGATTTTAGGTAAATAGCAATGCTTCTTAAGAAAAGGACTATTTGCCTTTTAGGTGGATATTAGGAAGGCAAAACTTAAAACATATGATAGTCTTGTGTCTAGTGTCTTCAGTTAAAGATTTGTCAATCTTTTGAATGTCCAATTAAAAACCAAACCAAAACAAAACCAACCAACCAACCAAAAAAAAACCCAAAAACAAAAAAAAAACAACCCAAAACACAGGAGGAATTTATGAAATAAAGACTACAGTTTCATGAAATCAACTGATGGAACATCACTACATAAATATGGGAAGTATGTGATACTGCCTCAAAAGATAATGGAAACCACAGGATTTGACTGCAGGTTTTTCTTCATTCACTGTCTCCGAAAAACTAGCACAACTCTCCAGCTAGACAGGCTCTTTGTTCTCCATGTTTAAATGTGCTTTGGACCATCATGCTGTCAATTCCTACCCAGTCATGCGTCAGACTGTAATTAATAATGTTTTTCACCTTTATGAAAAGGCCAATTGTGTGCAGCCTTAGTAGCAAGACAGATATAATAGGTAATTATATTTATGTTTCCTTTTAATACATTGCAGTGTAATTTACAGATTTCTATGAAATTTTAGTACTGAGAAATTGAGCACAAGAAATCAAATTATTGTCTGGTATAGCAACAATTTACATTCTGAAATCAATACCAACATTGTTACCTTAAGGGGAGAAAGAAGTATATACTGAGGCACTCCAGCTATTTATATGGGTAACATGGTATGAAGAAGTAGCATGAAGAGGCTGTATCAATTGCTTTTTATTTTTTTTCATTCTTAGTTTAGCTTGAAAGATTGGCGAAAACCCTATCTATCTCCATTATCTTGGTTCTGTGGCTAAGATATCAAGATGAGCATGGAGAATGGATTATCCTGTGATGCAAGCAGGATCCTTGAATAAGGACTGCCATGGGGACTGCATGAGGAAATTTAGTTTAGAAGCATCCAAGAAAAAATAACCCTATTTCCTTTAGCAAATTGCAGGGATCTACTGCACAATTTGTACACAACACAGACTTGAGCCAAGATTATCAGGGAAAGCAAGAGTGGCTTTTACTAAGAAAGTAGATTAATTTTATCTCAGATTTACATCTTTGTACAAAGTTCAGTGAAATGTGAAAGAAGAAGGTGTGTATCAGTGAGCTGAGTTATACAAAGCCATGTTTGAGGTGTTTTGTGCCCTTCTTGTGAGATACACTACAGCAGTCCTTGACTGGTCTTTCCAAACTGCAAAAGAATGTCGATTGTCTATTTTATGGGCCTTTCACTAAGTCAATAAGAACTACAAAACATAACAAATCATTGTTTATTTATAAAACAAAGTGCTACAGCAACCATATGTTAATTCAGAGACCTTGCCAGTTCTTTCTGGGGAGCAAATACAAACATAGATATGTTTTGTTGAAACTGTTACTAATCTGTTTTGTGACTTGGCCTCCATTTACAGGCTTGATCTCATTAAAAGAAAATAAAAGAAAAAAAAACCATGTTGTAGTACATGAACTAGGAATCTTTGATTTGATCCTGGAAGGAACAAACTTTATAAAACAGACATCTTCCACAAAGATGTTTGGAATTGAGCATAGATTTTTCTTGTGTCTTTACAACAACTTCTTAAACTTGTGCACAAACAATATCTTCTCCATAATCATCATTTAATGATCATTTAATCATCAATAACCCACAGGCTTTTTAGGGTATTTGTCTACTGTTTACACTTGATTTTATTTTAATATGCTTTTCTTCTGACTTCTTTATTCATTAATTAAGTTTCAGTAAATTATGCCAGGTATAGATTCTTCTGTTTATTTTCCATAATAAAGGTAAATTGTTTTTTCAATTTTCACTTTTAAGCCTCCATATCAACAATCTTTCCATAAGGAAAATATTCCCAGAATGTTTTCTTTGAAGTTGTTTTTCCTTCATAATATTTCTTTGTCATCTTAACACAAAGTATACCATAATGGTTCAGAAAATAAGGGAAATATTTTTTTTTAATGCAAAATCTCCATATCTGAAATAAAATATTTCAATGACAATTAAAAAAATGTCATGCTTGAATATATATTCTGATATGCAGACCTACATCCCATTCTGTAAAGTTTAATTTGACTTGCTGTGAACTGGATGTTTTAGTGGCTTGTTCCTGTTTGGAAAATCAAGGAGAGAAATCAAGGCTTTTCATTCACAACTGTATTGAGTGAAGAAGTTTAAAGTACCTAATTTGTAAACTCAAAATGCAACTTGGCTGGTTAAAATTCAGCAGGTTCTATTTCCAGCTACCCAGTTAGAAATGTTTTTTTAATTACAGCTTGGTTTATAACAATGGATAGGATCTGTAGCCAAATTTGTCCCTGTGAGACATTCAGCAATGGAACAATAGTATAATTATTTCTGGGATCCCTGATTAGCAAAAACAATACAATAGTTGTACAAAGCTTGGAGGTTTGGTTTTTGGAATAAAAAAGAAGCCAAATCTCCTCTTAATGCTGATTTCTGTAATTTGCTGTATGATTCAAGCACATAATTGGAAATAAAATGCGTTTTAGAAGCTAGTGTAAAAAAACAGAACAATTTTGAAACCTAGTGCTTACAGTTCCTGCATTAAAGTTCTGTTTCCGCACAGCTCATAATTCACCTGCCACAGAACATTTCAAACACTCGATACCACATGGCATGATTTTTCCTGTACTTCAGGCTTTTAGCACTCAGGTCAACAAAATACCTTACATTATTTGCAGCCCACTTTGTACCCGTGTATGAGTGTGTCTGGGAAAATAGGGCAGCAGCAAAAAAGCTTAGTCTCATAAGTAGTGCCTTAAGCTCACTAGTATTGGAGTACCTTTTCTAGAAATCCGTGCTGAGGTACATTTCTACCAATTCTTTTGGTTATGTAGAGACTTCAATACTGTAAGTATAATGCTCTATGCAGATTTTCCAGAGCCATAGATTTGCATGGAAGGAAATTACAAATTGTAGTATCGGAATATATTTTATACAGCTATGATTGTCAAAGATAAAGTACTTCAGTTCAAAATTATGTTTTGAGCTCTGGGAAAACATTAAAATGCTTCATATACTTCCAGATTTTCTTTTATTTTCAGTTAGAGTTGACAGAATCACAGAATGGCTGAGGTTGGACAGGGCCTCTGGAGGGCATCTAGTCAACCCCTTGATCAAGCAGGGATAATTACAGCTGCTGCTTGTCCAGATCTGTGTCCAGATGGCTTTTGAATATCCCCAAGGAGGGAGACTACACAGTATATCTATACAACTTGTGTCAGTGCTCAGTCACCCTCCCAATAAAAAAAGTTTCTTGATATTGAGAACCTCCAGGTTTCTGTTTGTGCCCATGATTACCTGCTCTGTCACTGGGCACCATTGAATTCCTCATATTAAAAAGGAATGAGAAAAACAGAACAGGAGAGTATGTGGAAAGAAAATTTACAAGCTGCAACACAAATATATTTTTAAGTGTTTTCAGTATCTCCAAATAAAATATCGTAATGAAGAAAAATGCAATATGCTGTGTCAAACACAAGTTCTACTTTTTTGTACTTGATCAGTAAGATTAGAATGTCCCCATCCTCTGCCATCCATTCCTCATCTCTACACCAGAGTTTGTGTTGCTCTTTTTATTGGCATCTTCAAGTACAACAGCTATTACTTACATGCCGTAATTTCAAAAATTACAGTTGTTAGAACGTACTTGGCACCTATTTAACTTTGTTGTAGCAGGAAGAAAAGCAGACAGACCAGTTTCATGTGTCTTTGATTTGATATAATTTGGTTGTTACTATGTAAAAAAAGTGTTGGCTGGCTGACCACCCGGTCCAAAAACAGGAACAAAAAATGTGTTGCTATTACGCTTGAACTGTCTTATTTTCAGCACGGAAGTTTGCTATCCATTATCACCATTTGAGATGCTGTTTCTCTTGTGGGTATAAAGTCATGCTTCACCTAGATGAGCTTCATGGAATCTGCTGCAATAGATGATTAAAAAAGAATGATTCCTGATTGTTTTCCTGAATTTTAAACTCACCCCAGGTTCAAAAACCCCACTGAGTCGAATTGTTCTGAATTATATATTGAAATTTCTTTGACACAGGTAAAATTATATTGCTTTGAGTGAATTCTCCTTTCAGTTTTGGGTTTTACATAACAGTGAGGTGATATTTCCTGATTAAAAATAAGGACTGAATTTTTTTCAGGACCTGAAGAAGTCCCCTATTCCAATGCTTGAAGTCCCCTACCAAATGCTTGTTTGTGATTGAATATGTCACGGATTTTAAATGTGACTTTCGGCCAAGTGTTGGGACCTGAACCATAACCTTACCTCATGCTGTATATAATCCCACATAAGTTGTAGCATGATTAAAATGACTTGTTATCATTAGTCTCAGTGTTGTAACAACTATGAACCTCATTACTCGAAGCAACTTGAATCTGTTTCTAGGTAAAAAGAATTCAAACCTGGATTTTGTTGCACGAGGGAGTAGATAAACATGAGCATAGTCTAAGCATGTTGGATTTTCTTCTGAAAGAAGAGTCCCTGTCTCTGCTGTTGTGGTGACAAGAAATTCAGTGAGCAATCAGTGAGGGGCTCGGTGCTGGATCTGGACCATGTGTCACATCCTGCGATGCGTGCATCTGGGGGACAGTCTGTGTACCTTGCCCAAGCCAGCTGTGCGTGGTGTGTTGGTGTGGGTTCACTGGCAAACTCCAAGCTGGACCAGCCAGCAGTAGGAGGCCCCAGATCTGGGTGGGGGTATCTGGCAGGAAGTGGGGCAATGCTGGGCCCATTTGGGGGACACCCAAGAGTGTGGCCTGCCAGTGGGACAAGTGTGTGAGCGCTGCATGTGGGCAGCCAGCACCCAGTGAGGTCAGGTGCTGAGCTGGGGACCTGTGGGGTTGGTAAAGGAGAACTGGGATCTGGGCAGGGGTGCTGGGCAGGTAGAGAAGTTGTGCTGGTGCTAGGGAGAGCTGTAAATGTGTGTGTGAACTGGAGAGTGTGGTGTGTGTGCTGCACTTGTGACTTTCTGCCTCTGACAGCCCAAGAGAAGGAGGAGATATGTCCCTGTGTGCCTGTGTCTGGGGTGAGTCCTGAACGTAGGGGCTGCTGAGGCCAGAGCCTTATCTGAAGTTGTCTGTGTAGCCACAGCTGTAGCCAAATCAGTGGCCACGTGTGTCTGCATTACATGCTCAGTCTTGGTACTGCAGCAGCTTCCCTAGCCTAGAGATCCCAGGCTGGGCTCCAGCAGCCAGGCAGGAGGGTTCTGGACCAGGCAGTGGAGGCAGTGGCCCCATATCACACTACTTAACACTCGTAAGCTCTCAGTACACTGAGGACAGTCTTTCTTTTCAGTTACTGATATGCCTAAGCTTAAACATTTGCTTTGAGTCTCTTTTTGCAGAAGGCTTGTTCCCCTCATTGTTTTGATAACACAACTTAAACTAAAGTTTCTTTATGGACTGCATGTTGTCCATTCATCATCTCTGGAACTGGATCACTATTTACGTGACCCTGAGATTTTTTTATAACCCTTTGTAATGATTTGTGGATTCCTTAGTGTGCGGCTGTTGTGGGTGAGAATGGAAACTTCAGAGAATGTTTATTAGAGAAGACCTGCTGTTGAGTCATGGGGTGCAGAAAAGCCCCCCTTGCTTTCTAAACTTCTCAGAGAGGAATTTAGGTGTCACTGAACCCGGTCTTAACCCCAGACTTTGTCAATGGTTTAAGGAACTTTTCCATGCAGGATTAATGATGGCAAATCAGATACATTTATATAAAGATGAATTGATTTATTATTTAGATGACAAATGATTAGACAAAATATCTTAATCAGATTTATTTACTACAGAATGTAAAAGCTAAAACTACTAGCCTCGTATAGTATAGGCATAGTGCACTATATCAAAGCTGTTACATAAAGCTAGCAAAAAAGAAACCATTGTTAAGCAGAGATTGACGTAACTCACCACACCAATGCTCATGGGCAGATCGCTTTCACTCAGCCTCAAGGAGTACCCTTGAAGGGGCTTCCCCACTTCAAGGGAGAAAACTTCATATGCTCCAAGAAGGAATAAGTGAGAGGAATCCAGCTGTGTGAAAGTGGACTGGACTTCCAGAGTGTATAGTGATTGACTGCCAGTCATATGTCTCCAGGTCTCCTTAGCACCTTATCTGTCAAATCTTTGTCTCACTATCATGATCTTTATTTGGAGTTGGTGAGCCAGACTGCTTTTAGCATAATTCAATGCCAAAACCAGCACATGACAGCACCTCTCAGCCCACCACTGATAGCTTGCAAAACAGGGCATTATTTGAGTTGACCACATTCCAAAGCAGATCACCCTGCTACAGTGGCTCAGAAAGGCAAGACAATATACTTTTCTCTCATCATTTAAAGTATGGATTTAAAAATTAATAGTACTATCAGCTGAGAAGTTGCCAGTGTAAGTGTTAGGCCTGTGTCATTTTACTGGCTAACTGGTCCCTGTCACTGTCAGTATGAAGTCAGAGGAGATTTTGGCTAGCATGAGGAATTTTTGTTACCCAAGATCAGTACTTTTACTATGTAACTCAGGAAATAGGACATTTTTGTAATTATGTATTCTTCTGTTTATTTAGTTGATTAATTAGTTATAGGGGTTTTATCATTTTGCAGATCCTAAGACTTAATTTGTCATCTCCTCCCCTGTTTTAGGGCTTAATTTTCTCACTCATTCATGTCTTCTTATAGTTTTTTAGGTTTAAAACAAATGAAAGCGATCTCCTTTTCTCAGATGATAGTGTGACCTGGGGAGGGGGTGGGGGTAGGGGGATGCACCACCACAGTTTGCCACTTGCTGGCTTTACTGGTGACGTAAATTCTTAGTTTGGAAAAACAGATCTCCAATTTTATCTTTCTGAAAGTAGTTGCAGAAAGAGAAGATTTTAAGTTTGTAGTTAGCTACATTTCTGTTGTGCTCATATTGAAGGGGAAGAATGGAATAGCAATTAAAAATTGTTCAGGGTGGTAGTTCCATAACAAAAAAGTTGTAAGAAAAAGTAGCAAAGTGTAAGCTAAAGTTTTTCTTAGTGACATATATAGAGCTAGGTTCTCTGTTGATTTAATGAATACATCCAATGACTCAGAGGATCTATTTGGTTTTCTACAGCTGGATTCTAATCCTAAAGCTAGAAAAGGAACTTAAAAGCAAAATACTAATTATAAAATCACAGCCAAGAGCAAATAGTATTACATTTATTTCTGTACTGAATAACACAGTGATCTAAAGTTGACTTAATCAACTATATCAACCCAAGGGACATGAATAAAAAGAAACCTGGTAGATTATATTGATCGTCATATAAAATGGTAGCAATTACCATTAACAAATAGTCTTTAATAAACAAACATACAGTTAGTACTATTAACTTGAGCTTTTTCTCATTAAAATAAAAATGAAAAAGAGGAGGGGAAAAAAAAAAGGAAAGTTGGGGCCTGATGCTGTTTCAGGATGGATACAGGACACCTGATGTTAACTACTTTAAAAAGTGTTAACTGATGGAAGATACCTGTTGTAGTATTTTCCTAATGTTTCTTTCTCTTCTGGCTCTGTAGAAATCTTGAATCATTAGCTTAGATGTACCTCATAAATTTCAGATGACTAATATTGATAAGAAATAACCATTAAACTATACAGTTGCTATGCTTAAGACAAACTTTTTGAATCTCTACTTTATCCTAAATTAATCTAGCAAACCAGACCACAGAAGCTGCTGAAACTTTTTTTGTGGGAAGATGTGCTTAACTTAATTTAACCAGTCTCTTGAGATACTCTTAAACTAGTTGCTTCCGATCCTTCAAAGATGCAGTATTTTGATCCATGAAGACCTGTAATATTCCTTTCATGAATCCAACAGTCATGGTTGCTAAACAATTTGCAGCGGTGCTATCAGCTCTGAAGCTCTTGGGGAATCACTGTATCATTCTGTGGCCACAATTCAAAACTCAGATTATTTCTCCAGATGAGAGAGGTTCAATATCAATAACGGTTAACTAATCTAAGTGTACACTGAAGATTTTTTTTTCCTTTTGGGATGGCTACAGGTTTATTTTTCAAGAAGTTCATTAAAATGTGTAATTCTGCCTCTCAATCCTTGTGTTTTTTGTACAAACTCTGTGCTGTTTTATTTTTATTTTCCTTACCAAATTGATAATTGTTTATTCTCTCATTGCATTTTGTGATTCTTTGCTGACCACTGTGAATTCACACATATATTATCAATCCTAATTATCCATTTTAGGTACATGACTTCTATCAGTTAAATATACTCATAGATAGCTATTTATTCATGCTACTATTCCTGAAAGATGACAACCATTTTTATGGGTTTCTTTAGTTTGGTGGATGAATAATGATAATACAGTTTTTAACCTCAGAAATGTATACTTATTAAATTTTTGGATGTAATTTGCTTTTCATAATGTAGTTTATAATGGTTTCTGCTTCTCAAAGAGAGATTTTTTAATAGGTGATGTTTTGAAAATTATGTGAAATATACCTAATTTTCCACTGATCAATTTCTTAGAAGAAGTTTACTTCACAGATGAGCACATATAGACCTTTGAAATTTGGCTCTCCCTTCTGCCAATTTCCCATCTAAAAGCAAGCCAAAAAAAAAAAA
>VXAX01006772.1:1098422-1134047 GCA_013399835.1 Leptocoma aspasia
AAAAAAAAAAAAGAAAAGACAAACCATACCACAAACAAACAGCAAGCAAACATGATAATAGCAATTGCTTCACAAGCATTGCCAGGGATCTATTTCTATGTCAAAAGTTAAAAAAAAATAGTCAAGAGAACTGAAAAGAAGAGCACTAATCAGTGTGTCCTGTGCTCTTCTTTGTAGTCCCAGCGCCGTGTTACATTTCACCTCCCCGATGGCTCCCAGGAAAGCTGCAGTGACAGTGGTCTGGGAGACCACGAGCCAGTGGGTGGTGGAACCCTGATCTCACACCCTCTCCCTCTGGTTCAGCCGCAGGACGAATTCTACGACCAGGCTTCACCGGACAAGAGGACTGAAGCTGACGGCAATTCTGACCCCAACTCGGGTGAGTCACCACCACGGCTCTGCTTATCTGAGATGCTTTGCTAACTTGGTTACTTTCTTTTTCATCCCTTTGAGCTTTGCAATGGTAGAGATGTTTTTAAGCATGTGCATGAATATTTGATCATATTAGCTCATAAGGATTGTTTGGAAGTAATGTAGTTTGCCTGAAGTGCCTCATGTTGTAATTTGACTGTGGAAAGAAAAGTATATCCAGTAGAATAAATGGCTTCATACTAATTGCACAGTAAGTAATGACAGCAGGGGAGAAGGATGTCCTACAACGTAGCAAGTTTTTCCTGATGTTTGCAGTGCTGTAGCTATTTAGCTTTAGACTTTGTTTTAGGAAAGTCATTCTAAATATCAGTTTAAGTTCAAGGACATGGAGATCGCGCTGTCTTTTAGACTAACAAAGAAGTCAGTAAATCAGTGAAGCACTGAAAAATTGAAAGAACCCAAATTTCTTAACACCCTTACAATTCTCCCTTCTAACATTAAGAATCACAGTGTTTCTTTTTTAACCTGGAATGGCATGATGTATTGGAACTGTCAGATACAGGTTTTCATACAAATATCAAGGATGAACTATTTGATTTGGGAACTTCTGCCTTTCTCTTCTTTCCTACTCTATAATACATATACATTACTGCTGTGTTTTTGTGAGAGCACTAAAAGCTGAAGCAAGATCTTAACCAATAGTGTGACTAGTATTTTGACATTGCAATGTGGAATGTGGAGACTTAGGCATACTGAAAACAGGGAGGGGGAAGTAGCACTGCTCTTAAGCTTCTTGGTTTTTGTCTAGAATGTGGAGACAAAGGTTAAAAGTCTTATCTGTGCTCTTGGAAGGTAATTGAGCCTGAGTTCTCTTGCATCCCAGGAGCATAGAAATAAGAAATAGTTTCTGTCTTTGGCATTTCTCCCTTTTGTATAGATGATTAAGTTGTCACTGGGCCTGTACAAACCAGGAGAGAAGGTGGCCTTGGGATCTGATGAACAATATTAAGGTCCATCTCCTCACTTGGGCAGAGCTGGATCTGAATGATGACATTTACATCATGGCAGATGACAACGTGAACTGTGGAATATTGACGTTGGAAATATTTTTCTCATTTGTATATAGGAAGACCAAGAGGTTGTGTTGGATGAAACTCTACAAAGAAACAATTTGAAATGTTTTACTAAGAGTTGCATTCTGGTTTCTTTTCCTCTATTTTCCGTTGTTTTTTTTTTCTTTTTCTCCCCTGGATATAACACCTGCATTTTATTTTCTTTACCAAAAGAGAAATGTTTTTGGAACTATGATGTTAAACCCTTAATCTCTACAAATACAAAGAATGATAAAAGAATAGCAACTATGAATGGATTGACTCTGGAGCAAGAATGTAGGTCTGCTTAAGCAAGTGAGGAGCTTAAGTGGAATTATCCGGTTAATTCTCTGACCACATATGAGACTTGTGAAAGATTTAACATCAGAGAGGAGTTTTTAAGGCAGCATTGCATGTTGGCACTGTCGCATTGGCTTCACAGACTCTGCATTGTAGATTTCGTCAAAAAGCAGCATAAAAGTCCTCCAGGAGAGTTAGGAAAAAAAGAAGGGCTTAGTAATCTTCATGGCAAGTTATTAAAAGTGCAGTTTTGGAAATTTTGTGTTAAACACATTGTGCAAACACAGTATATTAATCATGATTATCTACTCATACCTAGTATAGACACCAATAGAAGATTAGTCAGAATAAGTGTTCTTAAAAGCTATATGAAAGTTTTAATATGTTTGTGGTTACACCTAATTTAACCTTAGGGATGCTAAATTTGTGTCAAATTTATGAATATCTAACCATCAAGCTCTACTAACTATTAGTGAAGTATTGAAGTATGGGGTTTTTTGCTTTTTACCAGACATTGAAACAGTACACTCTGTATCTCATCAAATCTCACAAACTAAGAAAGGAATTATATGGTCAGTACTGTGACAGAAATTTTCTTCAGAAAAATCCAGGCCAGGATGTGAATCATGTTGTTCATTAGATGTATTTAACTTCTATACTGTATTCAGTAAGCTATTGCCTAAGCACTGTATCAAAAGTTATTTTGCTACTATAGGCACAAGAATGAGATGTGAAATAAGGTTTAAATCACTTTATGGTTACTGAAGATCCTGTGACAATTTTCAGAAGAGAAAAACACTGTCTGGTATTGGCCAAAGTTACTTTGTGGGTATTTACATGTGTTCATGGTTAAAATAACCGATGTAGTATCATTTGAACATTGCATTCCTTGACACTCCTGAGCTGAATGTCTAGTTTAATTGCAGTAAAATGTTCCCTGGTTGTATTTAACTGTAGAGGTAGTTTCGTTTCAGTGGCTGTTTAAGGGATTACTGCTTTTGAAAATACTTGGGACATGCTAAAGTAAAAGATACAACTATAAAGTAAGGAAGAAAGCCCTAGTGGAGGGTTGTAGTATTATCATGTACATGTACTGCTACCAGTTCTGGATGATAAGTGTTGCATAAGGATATTTTTATTCTAAATGCTTTAACTGAAGAGAAAGAACAGTGTTTTGGGGAATGTTTGCAAATGACCTCTACATCAAATATCCAGATTTGTTTGACTGTATTTTTATGAAAGTTCATTTTAAGTAAAACTTTGCTTCAGCTCATGAGAATGTGATGTTAATCTTGATAGTAAAGTCCTTGCCTCATGCTGAGAGCAATTTTGGTTAATGACTTTAATGCTCAGTGAATTGTGTGGGTTATTACTGTACACTGCAAAGTTATGTGAATAAAAATACAGCCATTGTTTCTCAACATAATGTTGCTATTTTAATTATATTTGAAGAGTGACCAAGGCTCAGGTCTTTAAATCCTGAAATAGGGGGGGAAAAATGTGCTAAAATTCTTGCTAACTTTTTACACAAAAGTATGAGAAACCTTACCGCCATATTTACTTGCAGTCATTAGCGTCTACAGAGACACAAGAACTACAATTACATGATTTAATGAAATAAACACACAGTGAGAGTACATTCATCTAGCTAATCTGAAAACAGAAATCTCTCACACCGGGTGAAACTGAAATGAAGAGGGAAGCCAAATATTAGCATTGTCAGCCACATGCTGTCCCTGTGGCTATGAGAGAAGGGCAACAAGATACAAATATGAAGTCTTTTACAATGATATGTAAGTCCAAATTTGGTTTGCATCACTGAAACCTGTCTTCTTAATTTAGGTCTTTTATTTTGAGGGTTGTATTCATTTTGCTAAGATATATTTTTCATTTCCCTATTGTTGATTGACCAGCATTATTGATGG
This sequence comes from Leptocoma aspasia, assembly GCA_013399835.1. Lineage (NCBI taxonomy): Eukaryota > Metazoa > Chordata > Aves > Passeriformes > Nectariniidae > Leptocoma > Leptocoma aspasia. The sequence continues at coordinate 1,102,111 of VXAX01006772.1, forward strand.
TCAGAGGAGTTTGATGTTAACCTGTCAATTGCAACTCATTATAGTTCACCTTGGTCTCATTTGCAGATTGATACACTTGATTCCTATAAAAAGGAATATATTCCAAAGATCTATCATCTGATACAAGTTCTTTACCTTTTAGCATATCAGATAAGAATTTAGAAAACATTCCAGTTTCTTTAGGATGTAAAGAAAGAAGGTCAATATAGAATTGGATTTACTTACACTACTTTAAAATATCTTTCATTACCAAAATTCCTGTTCTCTAATGGTTTTAAATGTGCATATCAGGAAGTGTACATTTAACACAAACATCTTTATTATCAGTTGCATTAAAACTGTACAGCTCTCTGATGTATTTTAATGTGAATTATTTCTTCAGGTATTGCTCAAAAAATCCCTGTGCTTTTGTTCTCCAACAGATTATTATTTTTCACTAGTATAAGTGTGGTTTTCATCAGTATGAAAAAACAATCCACCTTATTAGTGAAGAATTCTTCTTGCACTGTGGTTTAGTAAAGGTTGTCAGGGACTTAAATTTGGACTGGAATTGTTAACCTATCTAAGAGTTGCATGCAGCAGAGCTGTGCACTAGAACTGTACGAAGTAAAAATGTGCCTCCTAGTGTAAAGACGGGGAAAAAATAATGAAAATGCTTGATAAATCACATTTTGATAGCTGCAAGCTGTGGATGTGATTCATTTTTCTTCAAAGAGATAAAGAGGAATAGCATATATTTAGTGGAGTGTTAGAACTGCTCTAGGGAGAAAGCCTACTGCACACTGTGGATGATCTATGCAATAATTCCAACAGCTTAAAACCAGACAGAAATATAATATTTATGTCTTCTGATACATGTTTACTAAGCTAAGTAAATGTTTGCCTAATGTCTACACCTCATTAATAAGTAGTATCAATATACATCAACGAAGTAATAGCTTTATAAAAACATGGAGCTGTAGCAAAAATTGTAACACACCCACCAGTTTCAAGATCATGTTTTTATTTAGTAAAATTAAATAGAATATTCTGTTATGTCCTATGTTACTTCCAAAGCAATTCCATATTCTTGGGAGTAATGTTGTAATGCTGTCTCTCAATAACAATTTTTGTGGATAGCTTTTTTATTTTCAGTACAATGAAAACTGTGTGGTTAAATTTGGCTGATAAATACCTGAGTTCACACTTTTTAATAAACCTAATACTGTGGCAGTTTAGTCAAGTAATGTCAGGGGTGTTAAATGGTACTCTAATTCCAGTAATAAGTAGGAATATCTCTGCGGCAGTGGCTTAATTGTGATTAAAGTTCAGAGTAATGGCAAGATCGCCTTGTATTACACTTGGTCACATGATAGTGTCCCATGTGGAGAAGCTAAGCTTCTCATGCAAAGAGCTTTGGTTTTACAGTGTCACTATCATTACACCCAGTGGGTGATGATGGTTTAACCTTGAGGGCATACCCTCTGCTTAATCCTGTCTTTCATTTTACTGCCTCCAAAGTTTCTTATTTGGCAATACTGGAGTATTGCTGCCTCCAAAGTTTCTTATTTGGCAATACTGGAGTAGTCCATAGCTAAATAGTTAAACAGCCTAAGGTGTAGAAGAAATGCTACTGTATTAATGCCCAGATCTAGATAATTTGCTGTCCATAGTTATTCTTATGTTTCATATGAGACTGAGAACTAAAATAGGAACATTTGCCTTGGAGTCATATCCTCCATTTCATTAAACACAAGTTCATACCTCACACAGAATCTAACACTGTCACATTTAGCTACAGGCAAGCAGGAGTAAGAAAAACTGGAGTCAGGTTGGTAGCCTACAGAAGAGCTATAAAATAGTCTGAAGTCTGAATTCAATCTTTGCCCATGCACTTATGACTTTAAAAAGATAAATAAAATCTGAGAGGCATAAGAAGATTGCTATCTCTTTACATCTCTTTGATGCCTCATTGCAGTAAGGTTTTAAAAATTGTCTTGGTTTAGAAAAGCCACTGCGCTACATCTGTTCTTATTCTACTCTCTTTTCCTCCACACAGCAAAGCTAATTAGAGTGTAAATCAAGAGACCACAACTGTTGAATGAGCAGTAGGAGGGGAGCTTGTCTCATTGCTTCTCCAAGACAAACAGCTAACTTTCCAAAACTTCCTAGCTGCTGCTGCCTGAGAAGAGCACTTGCAGGTCCTCAGCAGTGAGATGAAAAGGCTGCATGGGGCAGGGGGACTATGAGAAGGGTTAGAGGATGAAAGGAAGGGGCAGCTTGCACATGAGATGAAAGCTGGTGCCTTTGGCTGCCATCACTGATGATACCAAGGACAGTTTAAAACCTCAGATGCTTTTGCCAGGTTAAAACAAGAGACTTAAGGAACTAAGTGTCATTTTTCTCCTGTAAGTATTCTCTACTCACAAGGCTTTCCTTCATATCACAGCAAGGCCAGATCTACTGCAGACATTCACAGACGTTTTTAAGTTTCAAAGTGAAACCATTATTCAGTCAAATCTCTACCATAGCACAGTGTGTTTCACACAGCTTTCCTTAAATCAAACTGAGGTTTTAAAATATTCCAGTGATAAAATAGTCCAGTCATTTATTCCCACTGGTGTTTGATTACATGTTTTATATGGGTTTACATGGCAAGGTTGTGGGGAGGGGGTTTGCAGAGGGTGCCTCTTTGAGAAGACACCAGAGGCTGCCCCCCATGTTTGGCAGAGCCAGTTCCCAGTGGCTCTAAAACAGATTAATTTCTGCCCAGAGCTGCACAGCAGCTGGGGGGAAGGAGTAAGAAAAATGTGAGAGAAACAAACCTGCAGACACTAAGGTCTATGAAGAAGGAGGTAGAGAGCGCGCTTCAGACGCCAAATAGATTTCCTCTCAGCTTGTGGAGAAGGTGGTGCCCCCAGCAGCCCAGGGAGGACCCCACACTGGAGCAGGTAGGTATGCCCTCCCTGATGGAATTTGCAGTCCATGAAGGGCACATGCTGGAGCAGGGACTGTGGCCCCTGGGGAACCCACTCTGGAGCAGTCTTGTCTTGAAGGCTGACACGCTGTGGAGGGGACCCATATATCGCTCGGGAAGGACTCCATGCTGGCCAGGGTAGGAGTATGATGAGGAAGGAGCAGCAGATATCAAGCTTTACTGACTGACTGCAACTCCCATTTCATATCCCTTAACACCACTTAGTGGCAGGGGGAAGGTGAGGAGAAGAGGAGGGTATGAAAAAATGATTTTGAACCTGGGAAGAAGGAAGGGTTGGGTAGTGGGAAAGGTGGTTTTAGTTTTGTTTTTCTTGTTTCTCACAATTCTACTTGGGTTTTTATTGATGATAAATGAAATTTATCTTCCCCAGGCTGAGTCAGTTCTGCCAGTGATGGTAACTGGTGAGTGATCTTCCTGTCCTTATCTCAGCCCATGAGCTTTTTCATCTCATTTTCTTCCCGTCTTGCTGAGAAGGGGGACTGATAGAGCAGCTTGGTGAGCACCTGGTAACAGCCAAGGTTGACCCACCAGAATATTAAAGCTGGTGTTGTATTCTCAGTCTGAAAGCATTTATTTTCAGTTTCTACCTCTTGTCTGTGTGACTGTACCATCCTTTGTCAACGTGAAATCTGTGACTTCCAGAAGTACAAGGATATTTTGAGGCCCAAGGGACTGTTTTGACTAGTACAGCATCCTGCACAATACAGATCAGAAATCCTAGCAAATAACCTAAAAAAGCATGTGTCTTCTGCTGGTATCTACAGCATATTTTAATTGCTCTACAGCATAAGTTTAATTGCTTACTGACTTCAATTGAATCAGCCTTTTATTTGATAAAAGAGGTTTTTGGTGTCCATAGTTCAGATGGAGTGCTCAAGACTTCTTGAATCTGTGATACACTGGTTAATTCGTAGTAGTATTTTGAATGTGGCAACATTTTGTTCTTAAGCACTTTTTTCCTCTCTATATTTTAATACTGGTCCAATGTCTGTCCAGTAAAAAAAAATTCAGAACAAGAAAAATAAAACATAAATCTTCTAAATTGCAGAGTTTTAAAATCAGTTTTTCTCTTTATCAGTCATTGTTTTGACCTAAGTGGGTTTGGTTTTTTTTCCTGCCTCATAAACATGCTGTTTAACAGTACTTTTTAGCAATAGAACAGCAACAGATTTTCCTATTATTTAAAAAATTTCCATGGGAAATTAAAGTCAAAAGCAGAGCTGAACACATATGTCTTTAATCATCATGAAATATATTAGAAAGATTTTATTAGCATTCTAGGTGCTCTATCACCTCACTGTATTTGACACAATTCACCTTTTAAAGGTGTGATAGTGGGATTATGGCAGAAATATTTATTTGATATTTTTGAGGCTGCTGTTTCTGAAATTCTGTGAAAGTTATTGTTGCCAGCTGTGACTCCTTGTTAGCTTGATATTACAACTAATTCCTCAGCGTTACATATTCTTTTACTAATGGAGTCTTAGCAGTGCAACTCCTATTCCCAATGGCAAGTTGACAAAAAAAAAAAAGATTATATTTGTGAGAATAAAGTGTTGAATTTAGCATGGCATTGTTAATTTCAGCATTTAAATGGTTACACATTTTAAGTAGAACTGTTGAGGCTACAATGGGAGGAATAACTTAATGCAGGAAGAATAACGTCATTGCACCCACACAGACTTGGGCCTGACAACTAAAAAGCAGCTTTGCAATGAGAGAACTGGGAGTCCTGGTGGATAGCAGATTAGCCATGAGCCAGAAAGACACCCTTGAAGAAATCAGTCTCCTGAACTGAAATAGAAAAGGTGTTGCCAGCAAGCTGACGGGAAAGATCCTTTCTCTCTACTCAGCACTGGTAAGACTCATTTGAAGTGCCAAGTCCAGGGCTGGTTTTTCCAGTATGGAAGGGAAATGGAAATATGGACTAAGTCCAGAAAAGGGCCACAGGGATTATTAAGGTATTAGAGCATCTGTCACATGGGGAGGTGCTGAGAGAACTGTGACCGTTCATCAGAAGGGAAAGGCTTAGGAAGGATCTAATTAATGTGTGCAAATACCTGGTGTGGTGCCGGAAGGAGAGTAGAGAGCCAGACTTTTCTCAGTAGTGTACCAAATCAAAGAAGGGACGCTGGGCACAAACTGAAATACAGAGGAATTTTCTTTAAACATAAGAAAAAAAAAAAAACAACCTCGCCACATTTTCTTGCTATCGGAACAACAGAACTCTGCACCAAGTTTCCCAGACAGATTGTGGAATCTTCATGGATATTTTGGAAATCAAACAGGTCATTTCTCTAGCTGAGTCATGGTAACTCCCTGAGTTGAGCAGGAAGGTGTGACTAAACCCTCTCCAGACATCCTTTCCAAGCTTAACTATTCTATGATTCTGAAATCCTATAAATTAATTAAATTTGTCTTGCATAGACTGTGCAATACAGATGTGAAGAAAAAAAAGGAAAGAAGAATCTGTATTCTCTAAGGTAAATGAAGCATAAACTTGTAAATTTATGGTAGGATATCTGGTGTAGTACTATACATAGTACAGAAATCAGACACGATTAGGTACTATCCAGGTTACTCATTTCTTCTCCAGTTCAGCTCCTGAGCTAAGTATCTAAAATGGGTGAAGAAAATCTTGTAAAGAAATGCCTTTATCCCACCATAGGTTATGAATGAAGACTGTAGAAAGTAATCAAGTAATACCCCTGTTAGTTTTAGAAATTAATGATGAACTCAGCTTCGTATTGTACACTCTGAATGCTTACATGTAGAAATCTAAAACTTTATCGTAAGTGTCTAAGCTCCCTTGTTAATTTACTGTGCACAAAAACTTTCATTTAAACTAGGAACCTAAACCAGGTTTGCTAAATTTCACTCTAAAGTCCATTCACCGTATTTCTGTTGAGTGTAATAGGAGCTCAAACACCAAATTCACACAAAGACATTTTGGATGAAATTTAGCTCAGTAATTTATATGCATAGGACTCAAATAATTTGTTATACGTCTGCATTTGGTTGAATACCTACTTCTTGTTAGTTGCACTCCTTTCCTGTTTGACGTCCAGATCTGAGCAGCTTGGGTACCCCAGGGTATTTCTAACCAGGCATTGCTGACGGTTAGACAGGAGAAGTGAGGTTTAGGTTGAGACTCATTCAAAAAGCTATGAGTGCAGGTTCCATGTGTGAGGTCCAGGTGTAGTCAGTGGAGACCTAAATTATCATAATTAAAACTAGAGACCCAATCATTTGGGTCCGATGAATGACATGTAGTAGATGTAGTAGATTAAAGTGTAGTAGTAGATTAAAGTGTAGTAGTAGATTAAAGTGTCTACTTTAACATGAGGGGCATAGTTTTCCAAACTATATTGACTGGGTTGACATTGTGTACATAGGAAGCTCAGACACCTAAATTTAGCTGATTCCCACAAATCTAACCTTTTGTGTGAGATGAATCCCAGCTGTTCTTGTTGCTAAGGGAATACTCATATCTTTTGGGAGATTTATCAGTTTTTCTTATCTATCTGCACATAACACTTTTCAAAGGAGAAGGGCATTTTTAATTTTCAGGCCTCATTTTTACAGTACTAATTAAATAAAAATACTAATTCCATACCTTCCTTTTTTTTTTTTTTTCAGTATAACCAAAATTAAAGCATCCTACCTTTTAAAGGCACAATTCTAAGGAAGGATTTCTAAAAATAATTTCTGTTCTCTAATAAGATTTCCTTCCTCCAAACAATTTTCAAATATTGACTGGAAAGTATTATAAGTGTCATGCCATTCTGAAAATTAACATGTCTTAAAGAGCAGAAGATGCATTTAGACTGTCTCTTTAAGAATATCCATATGGTAGGTTCATGGAACCCGGGAGTTCCATCCTTAAAGCAAATATTTTAGTAAGCTTCACTTTCTGGGAAGGAAATCTAATCTTGTGGAATAAAAAATTGTGCTATCTTAAGAAATAACCTTATGCATAACTGTCTTCAGGTTTGACCTAGACTTGTCCAGAAACTAGGTGTTCATTTTATTATGCCTATCTTATGAATTTATCTTTTTCTTTTTCTCAGATTTTATGTTTGTTTTTTTTTTTCCCTAAGGAGAAATCCATGCATAAAAAGGGAGGTTCTCTGAATAAAATTTGAAAATTATATTATGTAGGTAATGAATATTCTGTTTTCTTTCAAATATTTGCCTTCCCAAGGAATGTTTTATGGTTTCATACATACACTTGCTCTGTTTGTCTTCAACAAGAGGAGAAGGGGGAGGAAAGTTTAATTAAGTAAATGAGAAAAAAAATAGGGAACTATATTTGCAGTCTAAACCCATGAAAGTAAACCTTGTAGAAATAGGAATAAGAGTTGAATAATTTCTTAGTGTAATGCTTTATCCCCTTTCATACTAATCCAAGTAAATACATGCTAAGATAAGTAGGGAGAAGGAAAATAATAGTAGAATACTTACCTTTTTTCACTGTTCTTCACATGTTAAATGTCTTTATTCTGTGGTTGCAAGGTGAAGGCCTGTGTGCTACGGAGAATCCATCTAGATATGGTAGCAACATAAGCAACTAAACTTAGGACATATTTACCTGTGACAAGGAAAGGAAAATGTATAAAAAATATTTTCCAAAACATTTTAAAACTTTGGAGATTTTTCCCATCTTGAAACAAGCAAATAAATAAAGACATAAATCAATCTTTAACTGTTCAGGACAGTTTGACAATTTTGCAGCTTTGGCAAAAAGCTTTTCAATATAAACCCCATGCTGCATGAGCACAAAACCCATCCCCCATAAAACAAAGAAAGAAAAAAACCCCAACAAAACAAACAAAAAAAAATCAACAAAAAAACTACAAAAAAGTTTATTTAGTAACATCTGGACACACTTGTGAGAAAGTAGAACAATATTTTCTTGTGTAAAGCTATATATAATTTTTATACCTTTATCAATGTTTGTAGCTCCACAATGAAATATTACACAGCACAGTAGGAACACATCTGGATGTGAAGCAACTGGTGCTGAGAGCACAGAGTTTACTGTGTATACTTCTGTGGCAGTTGCTCTGGACTTTTGCGATCCATGGGCTGAATGTCCATTAGCTGCTGAAAAATGATTCTGGTTTCATTCCATTCCAAAGGAATCCCATCCTTGTGCTCCAAAAAGTCCAACAAGTGTGTCAAGTGGAGGTGATTAGGAGATTCATGTCAGAAGTACATTCCTGCAAGTTAATGTAGACTTACTATTTAGTAAGATATATTTCTTTTTACATGAAACAACTCACCTACTATTTTAAACAAATCTGCATTACTGAACTTTCATCTAAGTACTTCATGATCAAATATTCCCAGCGTATTTATGATGATTTTTAAGTTCTTCATTCTGAAAACCACATAAAAATGTCATTTTCAATACAAAACTTGAAATAAAATTCTATGTGCCTACCATTTAGGGGAAGGATTCTTTTTGCTCACTTGGTAATATGCTCCACTACTCTTTTAGATTAGATCTGTGTTGTCTTCAAGATCTAAAGAAAGTATTTAAGTTCATTGAGAAATATTGAATAACTTCATTCTTTTACTTTATCTTTACTGTACTGAACTATTCTATTCCATATCTGTATTTGTGAAATAGTGTCATAGAGATAACTATTGAAGACATACTCATATCAAGTAAAAACATCAGTTATAAATGATTCATTCATCTAAAATAACTGGGAAAAAGTAAAAACCTTCTCAACTTTATAATAATTGCATATTTTATAATCCACGAGCCAAATGGTGTGATGTTTATCACTTTACACATCCTTCATTTTTTCTTATGTAAAAATATAGATGACTGACAAGAGAGTGTAATGGAATAATTGACTAGTTTTGATGTTTAACTTTTACTGAATATTAAAAAATCTTTTTTTGTTAAAAAGCGGTGGTCAGTTACTGAATTTAAGGGAAAGCAATTTATTAGTAAGAACACATTAAATCATTGCTATTTAAAATGTACTTAAAATATGCAAGCACATATTTCAATATTGCCGAAGACTTACACTATAACACAGCAAAAGCATACAAAATTGATTTTATTTTCAGTAGAGAAGCCAATACAATTTGAGTGTTTTGGAGTTTTCTTATTTTTTTAAATATATTGGTTTTGCAAAAATGTAACAAAAGAGGCTGGTTTTAATTGGTGGTGTTATTCCAAGGCCCTTGAAACCCTGGCACTTACAGTTGTTGTGAGTGTGAATGCGATCTGGCAAGCACAGCCTAGTCATTAACTAATGGATTGTAGCTACACTCTTTCAATAAAAACGTGTAGGTGGTTAGTTATACAGTAGTGTTACCAGCAATTTTAAAGTCATTTGTAGGTTAGTTTGTGAAATTAAAAGTGTAATCAAAAATTTCCCTGCACTGCTGCCTTTTTCAGCTGATTTAAGTGCAGATTCCTTGTATCATTCAGAAGAGAAACTAAATGACTTAAAAATAATCATCCACACCGCAATGGATTAGTTGTTTGAATTATAGTTTCACAGTTCATATATTTCTTTTCATGAGAAATGAAAGGAATTGTATAAGGTAGTTGCTTTGTGCCATTACTCCAGGTCTTAATATTTATTTATTAATTTTTCATATACTACACATACTTGTCCTTCATTATTACTTCATTATGAATGGAAATCATATATTTCCAGTTGTAAAATAGGCACTTAGTAATATGAATCCCTCTTGCATGAGCAGCTACACTGTTTGGAGACATATTAATTATACATTTTGCAGAATACTGAAAATATCTAACATATGTTATAGATGAATATAGGTCACTGTGACAGCTGTAATAGACAAATGCATGCATATCTATGCATACAGACATGCATAGATATAACACTTTCTGCTAGGGTACAGAGATATTCAGACAATCTAGATGTTAATGATACTGACCTTTGTCTACCCAACTTCCCTTCAGCATTTAAAGAGACAGCATGACTGATTTTAAAGATGAACATCATTAAAAATAAGCTGATGCATCAGTGGTTATGTTCGGTTAATACCCTATGCGGTCTTACCAGATTCTCATGGCCACATTCTCAAGAAATTCTAGCTATGCTCACGTGCTGTATTTCTGCCTATCTGCACTCCTGTCTTAGGCATAGGATGCCTGCCCAGTTCGTCTTTGAGAAACCTAACTAAAACAGTCTCTTTAGGGACACAAAAATGGGGAAGTGTCTACAGGGAAATTCCTCATATGAGGAGTGGCTGAGGTCAGTTTGTCTGTTCAGCCTGGAGAAGAGGAGACTGAGGGGAGACCTCACTGCAGTTACAACTTCATGAGCAGAAGCAAAGGGACAGGTACCAATCTTGTCACTCTCTTGGCCAGCGGCAGGACTCAAACAAATGGAATAAAGCTGGAACAGGCACCTCAGGGAAGTGGTCACAGCACCAAGCTTGTCTGAGTTCACAAATCGTTTGGACAATGTTTTCAGGAACATGGTGTAACTCTTGGAGTTGTCATGTGCAGGGACAGGAGTTGAACTTGAATGGTCCTTGTGGATTTCTTCCAACTCAGAATATTCTATTATATAGTCCTATGATTCCATGGTTTTTTAACCCCAATTACACACTATGCACACTTCAGTCCCTAGCCTATGAGTTATGCCTTCCAATAAAACAAAGTAATTTGCTGTTAAGAAAAAAAAACAAAAAACTTTCTATCCTGAAAGTCAGACAGTATTTTTCAACTAATCTGTGTAAATGGCGGAAGATGTCATGCCGAAAGAGGGGAATGAGTCTGGTTAAGCAAAAAACAGTGAAGAGTACTGGAGTCCAAACAGTAAGTTGCTTTACGTGCTTTATTCTCTTTTGGGCTGAAGAGTGAATCACAAGAACATGCACAAATAAATTTTTAAAAAATCCTTATAAGACTACAATAAAATTTAAATAGCCACTTAAGAATATGCAATTTAATCCTTTGGAAGACATTTTAGTACAAAAGAGACTTATGGTCCACAATCTTCCATTTTTGGAGGAACATTTTCTGTGACCTTTTGTAAGTGTGTATTTCTCCCTTGCTTGCTTTTTTGACAAAAAGTATATTCTACTATTCTGTCTAATCTAGTTGAACTGTTGTATGTATTTATTAATTTATTTATTAACTTTGAAATAATAAATCCTGGTAGCACTATATGTTGATGTCTCTCCATAGCTCATGTCCTTTGTTTAGAATTCCATATGTTTAGGTTGGTGACAAGATAAAATGCCTTTCTCAGTGGGTCACGTCCAGAAATGACTGCTGATATTGCAGGCACTACTGCAATAGTTACTCTGTTTCACAACTATAGAGAGAGAAAAGGAGAGAAATTAGATGAGTGTTATTGGGGCAGCAGAGAAAGGAATGGCTTGGAAGGTGTCAGGTAAACTACCAGCCGGATAGATTATGGACGACAGCATAGGCATTGTGAATGAAAAAACTGAGTGATGTGGAACTGACATTGTTATAGGTAATGCTTCCATGTGTATTGAAACATTTTAGAACAGTTCTGTAGTGCTCAAAAGTTAGAAAGCTCTTTTATTTATGGCTCAAAAATGTCCATGAATCATTCTGTCAACTGAACAAACTTGAACGAAAGAACGCCTGTCCTCAGAAGACTGTGACGTTCCAGAACAATCTGGAAAACAACCCAAACTGAGAAAGAGAGTGCTTAACCGGGGGTACAGATGAGTGCCATATTGCTTGATTCAGCCTCCTTCCTTTTTGGTCTTGTCAAATGTTTGCCTATTACAAGATGCCAGCCTACTCGCTGTTGTATTCTGCCACAAGATATATGGCATCTCACAAATCTGGCAGTACACTGACAGCAGTCTTCTACTTTTCTATCCTGGTTGCCCATTAAAATTTCAATAACTAGGTTGAGGCTATGAAATTGAAGTAGCATGTCTAGACTAGCAAATAATGTTAAACTGTTGTGGTGCCAGATGTAATACTTAAGAGCACTTAACACTAATCTCTGAAAGGTATTGAGGAAGTATTTGCATATTGCATATTTCTGCTAGCAACAGGATTTTGGTGTTTTTTATTTTCTTTTTAAAATCATATGCAGTATTACTTCCTCAAATGTGTAGAAGTCCTATGCATTCTGTTCAGTGCATCTGAAATTAAAATCTGCAATATGCAAATGAATCTCCTTAACATGTCAGACATAGAATAGTGTATTTAGTCTAAGTAAAAAGATGATAAAATAGTTTTGTATTTTTTGTTCAAGTACATTTCACAGATCTTGCACCTTAGCCAGATTAAACAATTAGATCATTTCACAGAATCACAAAATCGGTCCGGTTGGAAAAGACAGTTGAGGTTATCGAGTCCAACCTGTGACTGAGCGCCACCTCATCAACTAAACCATAGCACTGAGTGCCGTGTCCAGTGGTCTCTTCCTAAACACCTCCAGGGATGGTGACTCCACTACCTCCCTGGGCAGCCCACTCTGGTGCCCAATCACTCTTTCTGTGAAGAACTTCTTCCTAACGTCCAGCCTAAACCTGCCCTGCTGCAGCTCAGAACTGTGCTGCATTGTCCTGTCACTGGTTGCCTGGAAGAAGAGACCAACCCCCACCTGGGTACAGCCTCCAGTTGTAGAGAGTAGAAAGGTCTCTCCTGAGCCTCCTCTTCTCCAGGTTAAACAGCTCCAGGTCCCTCAGCCGCTCCTCACAGGACTTTTTTCTAGGCCTTTCACCAATAATAATTTAATTTAATTTAATTATTTAAATTATTTTAGTAGATGAAAAAATTCAAATCTATTTTTCACTGGAACACATACATGACTTTAAACTTGGGTATTGTGCCTACCTCATTAGCACTACTTTTGTTTTGATGGATTTGTATTCAACAGCTTTGATCATTTGAATTAGCCCGTCACAGTCAAAAAGGGTCGATCAGCGTAGCCAAGTGTATGTCTCTGGATGATACTTCAGCAAAGTGTCAGTTTAAAATAGCTGAGAGATGACCATTTAAAAAAAAATAAAACCAAAAAAAAATCTCTGCAAATCAAGATATAACCATCCCCGCAATAAATAATTGGAAATTAGCTTCTTTCTGTAGTTGAGAATCAGCTTTGCTGATAATCTGCCGTGTGAAAGGTTTGTCAAACTGGGCCATTCATCTGTGCATCAAAATGCCAAACTGTGAGCAATTTGAAAATAGCACTTTCTACTGTAACAGTTGGTTGTACCCCATAAGAGATACAGAATATTTTTAAAGGAGAAAAAAATTGTTAGAGGTTTTTTGTTTGTTTGTTTGTNTGCCCTGCTGCAGCTCAGAACTGTGCTGCATTGTCCTGTCACTGGTTGCCTGGAAGAAGAGACCAACCCCCACCTGGGTACAGCCTCCAGTTGTAGAGAGTAGAAAGGTCTCTCCTGAGCCTCCTCTTCTCCAGGTTAAACAGCTCCAGGTCCCTCAGCCGCTCCTCACAGGACTTTTTTCTAGGCCTTTCACCAATAATAATTTAATTTAATTTAATTATTTAAATTATTTTAGTAGATGAAAAAATTCAAATCTGTTTTTCACTGGAACACATACATGACTTTAAACTTGGGTATTGTGCCTACCTCATTAGCACTACTTTTGTTTTGATGGATTTGTATTCAACAGCTTTGATCATTTGAATTAGCCCGTCACAGTCAAAAAGGGTCGATCAGCGTAGCCAAGTGTATGTCTCTGGATGATACTTCAGCAAAGTGTCAGTTTAAAATAGCTGAGAGATGACCATTTAAAAAAAAATAAAACCAAAAAAAAATCTCTGCAAATCAAGATATAACCATCCCCGCAATAAATAATTGGAAATTAGCTTCTTTCTGTAGTTGAGAATCAGCTTTGCTGATAATCTGCCGTGTGAAAGGTTTGTCAAACTGGGCCATTCATCTGTGCATCAAAATGCCAAACTGTGAGCAATTTGAAAATAGCACTTTCTACTGTAACAGTTGGTTGTACCCCATAAGAGATACAGAATATTTTTAAAGGAGAAAAAAATTGTTAGAGGTTTTTTGTTTGTTTGTTTGTTTGTCTGTTTGTTTGTTTATCCAAGGTTCTTTTCAGGCAAGATATTTGACCAAAGTTGTCCTTAATTATCATTGTAAGCACATTTGTTTGATGATCAGAAAAAAAACAAAAAACAACCACATTAATTAACACAGTGGTCTGAACTTCCAGCCTGTGTGCACAGACATACACAGATTTTCCTCCTCAGCCAGCAAAATAGTTTGGATTTAGGAAGCACCAGAATGATTGGCTAATTATGAAGCCCTAGGTTATTTCTAGATCTGTTTTACAGAGTAGGTTCTTTGATAAACTGTACTAATCCAGTAATTTATATTCAGCCATTCAAGGTGTAATACAGAACAAGTACCTTATCTCTTGCTGTCTCTTGTTTGCTCAGTTTTTTCATGTGACTCTTACAAAACTTTGCCACTTGATGCTCTTTCAACTTTTCCCAAGTAGTACTTAATTTGTAAGGGTAAAGAAGACCCACCAGTTTTATCTTAATTAGCATGTTATCTGGTAAACAAATTTGGCATGCAAGAATTTCTCTGCATTAAGATTAATTCAATCATTAGACTAACATTTGCTGCTCTACAAATACCCATTTCAACCTATTGAATTTATTATTTAATATCTGTGGGCACTGATTAGCGGTTTTGCTCATTATCACTCTGAACCTGCTAAATAAATCATGGTCTTAAATTGTTTGTGTGATTGTTCCATGAACTTGTTTTAACCTTTATGGCTCAAGTGTTTCAACTTGATTTTAAAAAGATAAATATGTCATTTTTCACATTTAATCTTGACAATTAGAACAATATATGAAAAATTGTCTTCAACTATACAGAAAGAGTCTCTGCCCCATTACACAGGCTGTCTCTGTGCAAGGAAACGAGCACACTTTTATTTTGCTAAACACTCACACTTTTCAACCTTATCCACTTAATATTTTTTATTGCACACCTCCTTTTTTCCTTCATTTTTTATATATGTTGGATGTGGGTTTCCAGGATTATATAGGTAAGGATTGGGTGCAGGTGCCCTAGCACTGGCAGTGGGGGCTGCCTGGTGACCTCTGTGCCACATGCTGGACACAGCTGGTTCCATCTTTCTCTGGACCACCCAACTGAGGGCACGGCTGAGCCTTGCCACCAAGGAGGTGGCATATTGCAGAAAATCTGCTTAAGAAAGGGTAAAAAAGAACACCAGCAGTAAAAAAAACCAAAACACTGCCTGGCAGTAGAAAGTGAGGAAAAATAGGAGAAACACCGCTGCAAACTCCCAGGTCAGTGAAGGAGGGAAACGGGATGTTCCAGGAATCAGAGCAGAGATTACTCTGCAGCGAAGAAGAAGGGATTACCAGAGCAAGTATATTCAAAGTCAGGAATGAGAGGGTGAAGCTGAGCTTCAAAAAGGGGGGAGTGAGTGTCAAGTGTTGCTTTTGTTTCTTTTTCTTTTTTTCTCACCACCCAGCTCTATTTTAGTTGACAACAAATTTAATTTTCTCAAAGTATCGCCCATTTTGCCCATGGTGGTAATTGTTAATCAGTCTTTCCATCTCAGTCTCAACACAAAAGTGTTTTTATCTTACTTTCTCTCCTGTCCTGCTGAGGAGAAACAGTAAGAGAGGGCCTGGTTGTGGATTTAGTAGCTAGGCAAGGCCAACACACCACAAGTGGTAGTTTAAACCAGTTGCCTAGGAAAATAGCCTTGGACTTTAGAGAAAAATATGATTCAATAGATAATCTTTACCAGTGAAGATCCTAGTTAAAACATTATGTCCAGGTTTTAATCAATCCTATGCCTTTTTACTTTCAAGATTTCCAGTGTCTCAGCTTCTGTTTTTTCTTTCTGAATCTTCTCTAGCTTTATCTTTTCTAGTGTATTTAGGCCATGCTTACCTATAAGAGAAATTAATCAGATACTAACTCTGTGACATTACCATACAGATATATCTGAGGAATTTTGGCAGAAGATGTCATAACTCTTCTTGATTATACCTAATGAAGTTTTGAGAAACTAATGATGTTTTGAATGTATATATATTTGCATTTCAGAGGATTCTGTCATGTCACTGGGGCAACTTTCATAAGTGTAAGATTTCAGAACAGGACTTATGCTGAAGGAAGTACTGTTCTCCCCCTGTTTTATTCAAGCCTTTGCTTCTGAATGAAATCTTCCTGTGCGGAACAGCAAGCTTTCTCCTAAAATAGCTGTACTGTTCTGTGTTTCCCACCCAGGAAGGCAAGCTTCCTTAGTGGCAAGAGAATATTATTGTAGTCATAAAGCCAGAGATAATAAGCTATGTCTCATCTATATTATGGTCAGAGGGGAGAAGTACCAGCAAGAAACTAGAAACTATTACACATAGATTGTTTTCCTGTTTTCTTCTGTGGAAGAGCTGTAGAGAGTCTAAGTCAGTTTGCTGTTTCAGGGCCTTACAGGGTTTGTAAACATACCATTCAAATTAAACACTTCCATAATATAAGGTTTTGTTTTCCATATAAGTAAAAGGGAGCCTTGGAAGAAAAAGCACAATATTTGCCAATCCACTTTGTGCAACAGAAGCTCTTACAGGTGCCAAATGGTCTATGCTGTGCCATCACTCACCTCATTTACACTGCTTCCCAGAGTTTTTGGAAATCCTTTGTTACTGTCATGAGCCAGTACTAAGAAGTTAAATGCTATCTGAAGCAGCACCCCTTTTTGAATTGAATCTAGCTTTGTCTTAAACACAGTACTGTAAGAATTTCATTTCCTTGCTTTATCATAACAAAAAATGTTGTATTTTCATACTTACAGATTTTTTTTTGGAAGTGGAGCAGGAGACATTGTAAGTGCTTTGTATTATTTCTATTTCCCTCTGTTCCTTCTCAACTATAATACATTGCCATTCTGAATGGCTTATCCAGAAACTATGAAAATGAATTCTGAGTATTAAATAATGTATAACTAAACCTGAAAAATGCATTTTAGAAAACTCAGGGCTTAGTCTTTCAATTTGCAGTACACAAACCTTTTTTTTAACCCAAAAAATCATTATCATTTATTTTCAGGTGAGTGTATTTTTATTGCATGTCTGTATCTGAAAAAGCATTCAGATCTCTATTTTTTTTCCTAAAATTACTGCTCTGACATACAACTGTGAACAGCTTAAAAGGAAAGCCTGTAAACAGCTGTCACAGGATACGCTGATGTTTCACAAGGCTTTGCTTGCAATCATTTTTTCGAAGTACTGTAAGAGTCTCTGCTTATGTTTCCATTATAGAAAGCCTCATTCTCTGCTAAATAGTGTGTGGATCTTTTGTCCCTGATGCTTTATTATTTCATTCTTTGGATCTATTTTTCACTTGGCTGAGTAGTCAACTATGTAACATGAGATCAGATAACCTTTGAAAATGGCTTTTCCTGATGTTTAGCATGCAAGACCTGTTCTCCAAGTGCAAGCAACAACTCTTGAGGCTTTTTGGTTTGCTTTATATTTGGTTTTCTTGGATTATTTTTCACTTTTTTTCCTAATCTGGCTCCAAGGAATAATTAAGAGTGTAAGCCCACAATTGCTTACATCACTTCTACCTGCCTGTGCAATGGGAAATCCAGACATAGAATACAGTGGTGAAAAAACCCCTACTAGTGAGTAAGACATAAATGGAACAAATTGGTCAGTGTGTCAGGTTCTGTGGTGTTAAAAGAGAGCCTTGACTGATTATAGTACATCCCATGGGTCAGTGTCTCAATGGTAATGCAGAGTCTCTTGGGCCTGAGTCACACATTGATCAGGAGTGTCCTTAAAGCATTCATATAGATAATACTGAACTCCAGTTGTTTTCATTACTATCATAGTTTAGCTATACTGGAAGATGCTTTCTGTTTCTTCAAAAAAATCTTCAGAGGTGGATTCCCAAATGTCTCACTCACAGAAAGATTCTGCACAGTTTTTTTAGCTTTATAGATAAATTATGGACTTGGAAGATACCTCCCTTCTCATCAGATTAACCTGTTCTTGTTTTTAAAAAATTGCTTATGATATAATGATGTAACTAAAGGTAATATAACAGCTGTCATAAATGCAGGTAAAATTCTAATTAGCTAGTACCATCAGGATTTGGTAAGCCTGTTGCCTGGTTAGCATAACAATTCTTATTTTGCAGGGAATGTTTCTGAAGCCTAGGAGAGTTCTGCCATGGCAGGCTAACTTCTGATAGAAGATTGATTCCATCTTTTGACTTTCATCGTATTCCTCAAATGGGTTGAATTCTAAATCATAGAGCAAAACCAGTATCTGACTCCCAGAAAGCAGTTAAAATGGGATTATAGTTTATCTAGACTTGATACATGACCATAAACACATAATTCCCCAATTAGAATTGTGTAGTGTGTTGGGCTTTACATGAAGTTCAACATTCATTTCAGACAAAACACCACTAAAATAAATCTGAATTTACAAGTCACTGATTTGAAAATCATGATTCTTGTAACTATGTTTTTTAAACCATTCCGTTTATTGCTTCACCTACTTGAAATTTAGCTCCAAATGAATTGCATTGGATTTTTAGTTAGTTTAGGCAAGTAAAGTTTTTTCATGTGCTACTCCTTTATAGAATTTTCCAAGATACCGTGTTGTCTTCACTGAGAACAAACACATGCTAACCACTGAAGACAGATGATGGCATCAGTTGAATTGTGGTGCAAGAAAAGAAAAGTGCTTCTTTAACTGCTGAAAACTGTTATATAAAAGCATAGCTCATGACACTAAGAAAGAGCATGCTTGCCTCAGTAGTGAGTGCTGATGATCAAAACAAGTGTCCTGAAGATGAAAACGTTACTATAACTGTGGCTACACATTTTTTGACATTTCTGTATTCATAATATTTTGAGGAGAATGTCATATGTTTTATTTGGTTCTGATTTAAGTTTTTTCTCTTTCCCCACTTATCCCAACATTGTGGGTGTATGTATGTATGCATTTCTGAGGTTCTCTCCTTTGAGTGTAAAATAAAATCAAAAGTAATAACACTGAAAAGCCGATGGGCAAAAATTGATTCATAAATGAGAAGGTGGCATTCATCTTGGAGCTCTTATTGGAAACCTAAATCTCAGTAAATTTGTAGCCTAAGGATACAATGGGCTTAAAGGATTTCTGTCTCTGAAGAAAAATTAGAACGCCTTTGAGGTAAGGTAAATGGAAAAGGTTGTTTGGGCAAACGTGGAGCTCTACCACTATTAAATGTTAAGCACCATCAGGGGGTATCTCAGTCATTAACAAGAGTGGCATGTTGAAGATTGTTTCAAGCAGGAGAAGAGTTATGGATGGCTGTGTGGAGGTGGCACAATGCCACAGGGAAATTATGTCAAGCAAAAAGAAGACTTTTTAAAATATATTGTGGGAAAAATTCTACTGAAATAGCAGCCTTTCTTTACATACTTTAGAATCTTTTGCCCAAAATAACCCTAAGTTGTCTTTTAAGTGAAGCAAATCTGGGACATTAACTTTGAAGTCCAGTGTACAACCAGTCCCCTCTGATCTTCGGCATATTTTGTCTTCACTTGCAGTGTAAACAGAAGTACCAACTTAATCAAAACATAAGCATGTTCACTTCAAATCCAAGTAGTTAGCAGTCTTGACTGACTTGGAAGTGTTTTATGGACCTTGTGTGTTAGTTTTGTATATAATTAAAAGGGCTCTCAGGGCTTCTGTAGGCAGCCAGCAAGTTAAGCTATCTGGTGTGAGAATAATGTGTTGCTATCTAGGGAAGGAAAGATTTAGGAGCCAAGCTAGGATCCCTGTTTTAAGCCAAGAGAGTTTGAAAAGTGAGCAGACATGAAGTGTTATATCTCTAGGCAGTAGTTACCAGATTTCTTATTACGCTAGCACATCCTCCTGGCTGCTCTGCAAAATGGCCCTGAGATTAGAAACTCTGCAGGAAGCTATCTGTGTTCTCACTGTTGGAAATATGGTTGTTAGGATGACAGCAGCTACACGGAAAGTGGGTATTAAGATATTCTTCAGCATCAAGAATATTTTGCTTTCCCAGTTTGCCTTAAGGTATTGCTTAGAGAGAATAGCAGGTAGTGTGGTCTATGCTGTAATCCTATTTGAGAGTAAATAGTGAGAAATAGCATAAGTTCACCTTCTAATGTATAATGTACAATAAATGGTACCGCGGAACAATGAATTGTGCTGTGGGACAAGAAATTGTACTGTGGGAGGACCCTAATATTTTACTCACAGAGTTATCTTTAGTTTAATACAGAAATCTGTTTCCATATCTTCACCATTTCCTATATTGTTGTCATGTGATACCCTTGCAGCTACTTGCATTGAGTTTATGTGGAAAGGTTTGCTAGTAGGGGGACTGCAGGGATGGGTTCTGTGAGAAGATTCCAGAGGCTGCCCCCATGTCAGGCAAAGCCAGTTTCACTTGGCTCCAAGAGAGACCTGCCACTGGCTAAATCTGAGCTAGTCAGCGACAATAAGAACACCTCTGTGAAAATATTGAAGAAAGGGTAAAAAATGCTGTGCAGCAGAACCTGGAGAGAGAAGTGATTACATGTAAGAGAACCACAGATCAGTGAATGAGGAGGGAGAGGAGGGATCTCAGGCACAAGAGCACAGATTCCTCTGTAGCCTGTGGAGGTCCATGGTAGAGTCGGTATCCGCACTGCAGTCCAGCCTGTGCCAGAGCAAATGGAAGCTCTGTAGGAAGCTGCAGCCTGTGAAGAGCCCTTGCTGGAGCAAGTTCCAGGCAGGACCTGTGATCCTGTGGGGACTCTTCAGTTAATTCCTGAAGGATTGCACCCCATGGTAAGGACTCATGATGGAGCATTTCTTGAAGAACTGCAACCCGAGGGAAGGATCCATGTTAGAGAAGTTCATGAAGGACTGCATCACACGGCAGGGATCCCACACTGGAGCAGGAAAAGAGTGTAAGGAGTTCTTCTCCTGAGTAGGAAGGAGTAGCAGAGACAATGTGTGATGAACTGACCACAGCCCCCATTCCTCATCCCCCTGCACTACTGGAGGGGAGGAGGAGGTAGAGAAAATAGGGAGTAAAGCTGAGCCTGAGAAGTAGAGGGAAGGAGGGAAAGTGGTTTTAGATCTGTTCTTACTTGTAATTACCCTACCATGTCTAAATGGCAGTAAATTAAATTAATTTCCATAGGTTGAGTCTGCTTTGCCTGTGATGGTAATTGGTAAGTAATCTTCCTGTCCTTATCTTGACCCATGAGCTTTCCATTGTACATTTTCTCTCTGTTCTGTTGAGGAGGGGGAGTGATAGAATGGCTTGGTGGGCACCTGGTGACCAGCCAAGGTCAACCCACCACACTACTAAAATCAAAGGTTGATTATTTATAGGAGAGCTGACAGCAATGTGACCTTTCAGTTTCCTTTGAGCTGCCACTAACAGCGGTACAGCCCACAGATTACAAGGTCTTATTTATCCTGTTGTTTCTGTACACTGGGATTTTATTTCATTTGTTTGTTTGGATTGTTTTTATTTGNAATTACCCTACCATGTCTAAATGGCAGTAAATTAAATTAATTTCCATAGGTTGAGTCTGCTTTGCCTGTGATGGTAATTGGTAAGTAATCTTCCTGTCCTTATCTTGACCCATGAGCTTTCCATTGTACATTTTCTCTCTGTTCTGTTGAGGAGGGGGAGTGATAGAATGGCTTGGTGGGCACCTGGTGACCAGCCAAGGTCAACCCACCACACTACTAAAATCAAAGGTTGATTATTTATAGGAGAGCTGACAGCAATGTGACCTTTCAGTTTCCTTTGAGCTGCCACTAACAGCGGTACAGCCCACAGATTACAAGGTCNGTTTGTATTGTTTTTTTTTTTTTTTTTTTTTTTTTTTGGAGGGGGGGTTTGTTTTGTTTTGATTTTGGTTTGGTTTTTTTTTTTTCCAACATCCTTATTTTGGACTCTATTAAAAATGTAGTTTCAATCGCCTTTATAGTGTTCTGAGGTATATTTGATCCCTTTAAAATGATCCATGGGACAGAAGATTTCATCAGTCCACCTAACTTTTGTCTCCCCCTCTCCATCTTTTTTAATCTAAAGCAGAATAGAAAATTCTTCCAATCTGTGTTTTTTTGTCTTTGGTCCACTTGTACAAATGACAGTTACTTTAGACCAGATTATAGACACAATTTGGGGTACAGTTTCTGAGATTACCATTTACTTTGCGAAGGCTTTCATAGGTTTATATATATACCAAGTATTGTGTCTCATTGTTTTTTAATCCAATGGTAACACCATTGAAAAAAAGAGAGGTATTAACAGGAACAGTATGACACTGATATGCCAGCTAAAGTATGAGCTGTTGTAAAGCACTGATGCAGTAGTTTCAGGTCTATCAGACGATTACTAATGTCAGCAGGGAAAATATCAGTCCTGAAGGAGGTTATGGGTAAAAGAGGTAAAGAGCTGGACTGTGACCCAGATTACCACAAATTGTCAGTTTTTGCAGATGAGGTACAACTACAGATGGCTTGATACCTTCTCTGCTTAAATAAACACCTTATTATTGATAGTTGTTATTGAGAGGTTTAGTTAGTGTAATTTTGTTTGACAACTAATGCTGTAGAAATGAATGTAAATTCATGTTGAGAAATGTGAATAACTGAATTTTTTAAAAATTACATTCATATTTCATCTAACATTGTTCAGAAGAAATTCAGCTTCAAGGCGTGAACACATCTTCAGAAACTGATAACATAGCAAATACATATAATCATGCATATAGAAAACTAATGTGGTACTTTACTGGATTTGCTAATCTTTTTAGTGACAAAGTCACTCTACAATTCTTAGCTATCTTGTTCAGGGTATTTAATGTCTTTAAAAATTAAAACTCATTATACCTATTTCAAATTTAATATAAGCCTAAGAGTTCAGGGAATAAAACACTGTGAAAGAAAAAGATCAGTTTCAGACTAAGATGTTACTCCACTAATCTTGCAGAAAAAGATTCAGGTGATGTGAACTTTTGTACAGTTTGCAGTGAAACATACACTTGGTAAGAGGAATTAAAGATAAAGAAATGCATGTAAAGCCCTGAAGTGTTGGGTTTATTCCTTAACTAGATGTTTTAGGCTACAGATTTAATGCATAGCTTCTGAAAATGTTAAATATCATACATATTAAGGCTACTTAATTCAGATTTAACAGTAGGAGTTTTGGAGACCTGCCATGTACAAAGTAAAGTGAGAGAGGTAAGCACTCCCCTGATGTTAAGAGGAGCCATCACTCAAAATAATTTCTGCCTAATTTGAAACCATAGATCTGAACACTGAAATCCTATGGAAGATTTGTGCTTCAGTCAAAAGTTTACATTAAACCCAGAATAAATTGCCCCAACTGCAGTATTTATGTATCAGAACAAGAGATTCTCGCCTTGTCTTTTCAGAGGTTGAATAAAAAGGCCTGCTAAAAACAATTGAAGCTATTGTCTATTATGGGATTTTGTTAAACTGTGATGATTGAATGTAAAGAATAGCAGTATCAAATCATTGTTATTAATAACAACATGATATCTGTTTCTTCCAAGTAAGTGTGATATTGATTGACAAGGAATAGCTGTAGAGCAAACTTTAAATTACAGTATTTATTATGAATGTGTCTTGCAATTAATTATTTAAGGGATACATTTTGTCCTCATTTACAGTATTGAAATTCTCTGGAGTTGGACATGCTCATTAACAGCAAAATGAAACTCTCAGTTTAAAAGTTTCATGATTTATGTTTTGAATAAAGATGTTTTTCTTATAAATAGAGTTTAACGCATAGAACGTCTGCACTGAAATCAGACACTACATCTTTTTGAACAGTTACACTGAGATCAATTTTAGTAACTTGATTTATGAAAAAAAAAAAGAGAATTTAGGCTCCTATATTTGATGTGAGTACATGATTATGCCATTTACAGTCCAGTTTTCCCAGATTTTGATGTAGACGTCCATTAGTGTTCTCCAGCTTCATTATTCTATCTTATCTTGTGTATCATAATTTCCTTTATGTGCCTAACCATTAGTTAACATAGCTGATACCCTGCTGAGGAATTAAGAGCCAGGTGAGGCGTGTACCTGATCCCAGGAAGCTAAAAGTTTAGAAAATTAGTTTCTGCACTCTTTACAGAGCTCTCACTACAAAAGAACAGTATTCAAGAAGACATTATACTGAGGAAAAGTAGTCTAAGATCAGGAGTTAGAAATGAAACTGTGTGTCAATAAACTTAATTTTTCACTTATGATTCAGATTGCATTTTCTCATTGAGGCTGCAATTCACAATAAAAAATTTAGTTCTAAGATTTGATGTAAATAGCTTCTGTGGACCTGAATTTGTAGCTGAGGCATTAATAATCCTTAAGAAAGAAAATAAGATATGCTTGGTTTTACATAATAACCTATAGAATGGAGCATCACCCAAGAGTGTAGGAGGTTGCACACAGGATTGCTTTGAGGAAGGAATGCAAAATTCATTGCAGATGAATAGTGAAAATTCCCTTGAAATATGTGGGGTGCTGAAGTCTTGTCCTGCCACACAAAACTGCCTGTGCCTTCTGTGTTCTGACCACTGGACACATTATAACCATAATGATATAATAATAATAATAAAAAAGAGAAAATATAAAGAAAAGCTTCAGTAAAGAAGTACCAACAAATCCTGTTCCTGCTTCTGGGGTATTTTCCTGGGTTACCATTTTTCACTATGTATGTAAATCTGGAAAGCAAAGTAGAAAAGACGAATAATGGAAGGAACTGGCCATGTATAGTAGAGAACAAATGGTTTGAACAAGGTAATAAATGGGGACAACCAGTGCAATCTTCCCTGAGTACAGAAAAGATGCAGCAGTCGTGGATAAAAAGTTCTTTATAGTGCACCTTCATGGAACATAGATGGGACAGCCCACAGTTTAATGACAGGTGTATGGTAAAGCCTTGTTATTAGTCTTGGTCTAAAAACAACCTGGGCACCGGACAGAGTCATAAAGGAATAAAGGTTTCAAGTATTCAGACTGAAGAGGAATGATTTTGAATCAAGAATAAGAACCAAGAACACAATAGGCAGAAAATTACAAAGCACTCTTCAGCTTTCCAGACATAGACACGTAGCTCTTAGCTGGAGGCACCCAACTGGTTGTGAGGCACAGCAGGCATGAGTGGACCAGAATTAGTGTCCTGTGTTTATAGCATCCAGGTACTGCCTGGGGAATGACTGTCCCCGCTAGCCTTCTATCTGCAGGGAGGCAATGATTTTTTAGGTAGTCACACATTAAATAGTTTGGGTAAACAGAATTGAAACATTTTTTGGCTGTTTCAACTGTATCAGTTCTGAACACACCAAACTCCGCTGTGGGCTTCACTACAGTCAAGAGGAGCAGTGAGGATGAAAGAAACAGTAGATGTTCACTATTCCCTTTGTAAATATCTCTTTTAGGATAAAAGTAAGCTTTGCAGTGTAGAAACCTGCCAAGAAGGTCAGAAATAGAACTCAAAATCATCCAACACCCTGCTTTTGCTATTTACAGCTGGGGAGAGAAGAGGGTTTAGTCATCAAACTGCAGTCTAATTAAGGAATTATATAAAAATGGCATGTGGAAATTCTTAATGTTTTCATTGTTCCTCTTGATTTTGCATAGTTTCCCTTGGGAAAGGTCCGCATTATTATGCCATCACATTATAGTTGTGTAATTTTGTTTATTTTTGGGTTGTTTTCAAGTTTCATTTTGGGGGAGTTTGTTTGGGGGTTTTGTTTGTTTGTTTGTTTAACTTTGGGTTTTTGTTTGGTTTGGTTTGGTTGTTTGTTTTGATCCCCTTCTCTGGTTTAGATTCATGGTCACTCCTCCTGTTTCACTCTAAATTTAATCCCTAAAGTTTGTTAATCTAATATGCAGTCATATAATCTTTTGGTTATTGACTGTGAATCGGATACCTTATCGGGAATCAGCAAAGTTTGCTGAACTTCATAAATCCAAGTTTATAAAGAGGCAAAACTTTTGCTCTGTAAACACTTCTATTTTTTTCAAAACCAGTAAGTCATCCACTCCTATACAACTCAAGCGGAACACCCAATCTTAGTAAAATATGAAAGCAATCTCCAGTTGCTAGAACAGGTTGCTTCTATTTCGGTTGCTATGGAGCTGTACAAGCAATCAAAGTGCAGACGTGAGCTGTGACACACCGCACCTGATGTGTTTCATTGATAGGTGCTGGGGGACCCAAGCCAGTGCAACATCTGTGCAGTAATGTTATATTCCCACACAGCCAAACCCTAACCTTCAAGCAAGAATTAAAGTTAACCTTAAAAAAGTAGTTGCATTGAATTTTCATACTACGGGCAATATACTTTTATGTTTGTAAAGTAAATTTAATAGGAGCTCAGAAAAACCAATCCCAGCAGTGCTTGCAGTGTTTTCTCTTAAGTGAGATTTAGTTGCAGAAGATCAAATATTGCAGAAGATCAAATGATGCAAACATACGTAATAATACACTTTTATGATATTCCTATGATTAGATGCAAATTCACCAAGTTACTTCTGTACTTCAGCATGTCTTTATGTAACAGCAGGTTTCCACTGAAGTTTTCTCTTTTTCTCAGAAAATTAAAGATTTTTTTTTCACTTTATGAGTACTTAGCTAGCTATCTATTTTTGTATATTCTTTTCTTTTGATGAATCTGTTATATTTTATAATTTCCTTTGGCTTTTTGCTTAGACATTAAAGTCAAAATATTGGTAGCAGGTTTTTTTTAATCATGTAGATAATACATACAATATAGATGGCATTTATTTGGTTTTTATAGATATGTTCTTGAAAACAACTTATGGGCTACATATTAAACATAGATATGGGTAAAGAGAAAATGCAATATGAACACAGGGACAATATGCATCATTTGAAATACAAAAATTAGCTCATGAAGAGTGGGTTCGTAATGCCCCATGGTAGAACAATTTAGTTATTCCTGAACATGTAAACTATATTTTTACCTCTAAAACATATTTCAATTTTGCCATCTTATAAGCTTAATAAAAAAAATGAATTCTTCACTATATGTTATTCATAAACTCCTTTTTATCACCTAGTGAATGATTAGAAAATGCTCTGACCAATAATTTTACAATGGCAATTGTTCAGTAAATAAGATCTTGCTCAAACCTTTTTCGTAAGGATTTAGAAACAAAATCAAAGCTATTTAAGATGGGAAGAAAACTTAAACAAAGAAAAATAATTAAGAAGCAAAAGGAGATATTTTGTAATAATAAAATGTTTCTCCTTGAATATTTTCCTTGTAAAGCATAGCTATTTTTATTTTAATTTTATGTGGCAACTTTTTCTGACAACCTTTCTACATTTGCCTTGCGTTTTTTTATTTCAGTAGTTCCTTTTCACCAAGTATTTAATGCCACTCAGGATAGTAAAATTGAAAAAGAGTTAGGCTGTGGCAAAATAATTGATGTCCCTTAAGGTTTGCCCCATGAGAATCCTCACATAATAACCCAAATCCCCTTGATTTAGGTCTTAGAGTTTAACCTGTCAATATGTAATTATGGTTCCAAAACAAAACAGATTATTTCACAGTTTTAGTGTGGTTTCAACCATGCAGAATGGAGTGGAAATACCCAAGGCTGGTAAAAGGGATTGTCCCATTAGTAGTTTTTTATATAATGACCTCAGGAGACTGGGACTATACTTGTGTGTATCAGCTCAGCTATCTGAAAGAAGAATCCTTTTCTGTTCCCATAGTTAATCTAAAAGGACTGGAACTTTAATTTTGCTTACCACTAATAATTTTGAGAAAGCAGTGGCACATTTTTTGCATCCTTATTGTTTATTGTTCTTTATCAATTGGTGGAAATAACTTCCCGGGCAGACTGGGTAAATAACTCTCTACAAATAACATTTTTTGACATGCCAAAGCATTTTCTGTTACAGATTGTAATTGATTTTTTAAAAGCAGTTTTATGATGGATTAACATTAGTATGGATTAGCAGTGCAATTTCCCTCTAAAAAGGGGATCAGTTAAGGTAACACCTCTTCTATTAACATATTTTTAGCAACTCAGCAAACAATGTGGAAAATGTTCATGCTTTCTCAGTTCCTATTTCTTTGTCAGCTGCTCATCCTCACTTCCAGTTTGGCAAGTGGAGCTCTTTAATCTCAGCAAACAGGGACTGTTGGAATGTGTTATTAAAATAGCAAAGTTGTTAAGAGCTTCTGTTTACTGTACTTTGATAGATTACATGAGTCTGTGGCCCTTCTATTAAATCAGTCTATTGTAAAAAAGAAGAACCACAACAGTGAGAGGCAATTACATATGCACTTTTTTCCTATGCAACACCTATCAATTCAATTGCTATAGCTTCATTTTAATTCACCTGGGAAGACTGGTGGCTCAATTCCCTCCTCCAGCCTCTGCCAACTAGACTACAGCTTTTAATCCTGAGGAATTCATGAGCTTCTGATAGGAGGAAAATTCCTGCTATTATCCATTAACTTGAATACCAATGACAAGCGTCAGTCATGCACTTCAGAAATCAAGAATGTATGTCATTAAAATTAAAATTGTGTCATTGCCATTGCTGAGACTCATGAGAAGTTGTCTTCAGGCATCTTGACAAGCAATAGTTTCAGCTCGCAAATGTCTGGTTAGCAGAATAAGCTCAAGGAGCATCTGTCAGAGCAGGAAGACTGTAAGGGGGATTGTGCCAGGCATTTCCAACCCTATTGTGACCAACTTTCATTAAAAGCAAGCAAACCATCATCTTCTAGGATCATAAATTCACATTAATAACTGCTCAGGTGTTTCTGGTTTTCATTTCCACATTCTGTTTTACTTGAAAGTTTCATGGTTTTTACCTACCCTGCAAAGTTCTGTGATACTGAAATTGGTAGAGGACAATTTCAGGCCTGCTGCCACTTATATTAAGCCGTAATAATGTACAATCAACTAAAACATTCATTAAATATCAGAGATGGCGAGCATCTCCGCTACTTTTTAATGGAACAAGTCATCATGAAGGCCAAGAAATTATATGGTGAATACTGTCTACTAAATGATTGCACCTATTTTTGAGCTAGATTGGTTTTATGTAAGTAAAAACATTAGAATCAGGACCAAAGTTTTTTTTTTGTGGCTTTCTACTAATTAAGAGAATTATGCAAGCAATTCAGTTTAACCAGATATTGCTGTGTTCTTTGCTTGAATGGAAAAGCTTTCTATTTATCGATATTCTGTAAGCACTTGCACTTACTTTTTAAAAATCTCATACTGTGTTTAAGTTGTTGCATTTTTCCCTGAGCATACAACTCAATAGTTTTCATTTATACAAGCATAATTATATGTGCACTGAAGCCAGAATAATTTCAAGACTCAAGGAAACAGGAAGGAAAGTACTCTTTTTAAAATACAAGTCTCATAATATGTTGGTAAATGTGATTTTTTTAAAGCAAATTTTTAAGTTTAATAGACAAAGTATAGCAAACACTACATTGTGTTTTGTTGCCTTGGTAATAGGCTTTTTCCTGCAGCATATCAAAACATGCAGTTTGGTTACTTGGAAGCCATGAAACTTGCTAGGAAGTGCATGACAGTAAATCTCCAGATATCAATTATAAATTCACTTTAATAAAATCTGTGCTACCTCTTTCTCAAATTCTTTTAAAATACTGCATTTCTGTTTACCTCTTGTAAGTTTTATCTAAGTTCACTACCTCCACTTTATTGTGTTTTAGAAAGAGATGATATATACCAATATTTTTCCTTCTTTTACTAGGAAGAGAAAGCTATTGTAGGGGTATTTGGAGAAAAATAGACATTTAGAATTAAGGTTTATTCCCTCAGCTGTAATCAGCATTATTGTTTGGTTGTTATTACGGTCTTTAAGCAAACTAACTATGTCTTAACAATGACTTCAATACAATGGTAATACTAATAAATTTTTTAATCTGATATTACATTGAATAGAACCATACTTCATGGAAATTAATATTATTTTTGGAAGAAGATACAATGGAAATTTTCAGAATCTGTGAAGTAAATGTTACCTAAAGAGGGTTTTCATCTGCAATTATCAATCTTTTCAAAGAGGGAATAAGTATCACTATTCAAATAACAAATTGATCAAAATATGGATATTTACTTTAAAACTTTTAGGACTTTTTTATGAAATAAACTCCTAAGAAATTTATATTTCAATGGAATTCTAGATGTAAATATGTTTTCAGGAAATACATTTAAAAGCTTATGTTATATTTCATTGGATTAAGTTCATTTAAAATTCTTATTTTTTTACAAGAAGGCTATCAGACTTCTCTTCTATGACCCTTGCTCTATAAACCATTCACTGCTTGTGCTTCCATCCTCTGAGTGCATTTCTTCTCAGGATTTTAATATTGGCTTGCTAGGCATCTCCATCACTATCATCCCTTCGAAAATTATCCCTTTCTGGGGTTTGTATCATACTTTGTGTTTTCATATCATTCCTCCTGCTATCTCCTCTCTAAATTACAATGCCAATGCATTTTGATTAAGTCACTGGATTGCAACTGTTCGATAATTCTCAGACTACTTGAATAGTAGTTTAGATCTTTGTGCTCTTGAGGTGTGGCAAAAAATACAAAAGATGTGTGCATAATTGGTAAAATAAATCCTAATGACTTCTGATTCAATCCCATCTTTTACTTTCTCTACAGTTCCTGTCTTGGGGGCACCAGTAGATACTAAATGCCTACTTTGTTTAAGAAATCTAGTAATGTGCACTGCAGTTAATTTATTTGGGAACGATTACTCACAGGGACTTAGACGAGACTGTTGCTACTCCTGTCCTCTTGCTGGGGGGCACACAAAGGAAATGTGAGTGACAGGATGCTTACTGGTGGTGAGAGGTTTCATTCTGCTGAAAGTGGTCAGAAGCGGTCCTCCTCAAAACTCAGAGGGTGCAGAACAGGCACAGAGATAGATAGAACTACTAAGGAAATGTTCCTGTGAGTGTTTATATATTGGAAATGTCTTATGAGAGCTGCTTTGGTGAAGGTGATTTTATAGTAATAGAAAAAGTATTATAAGGTTAATGTTAATTCCAAGTGCTTTGGTTGACATTGATGTTTGGGGTTTTTGAGAAAAGACTTGTATTTTTGCAATTAAATGTCTGATCTTATGTAGCTGTTCTGTTTACCCAGAATTGTCTTTTCTGTAAAATATCTAAAAGTTTGAAGCAGCCAGAGATTTGCTACTTCACAGAGTATTAAAACCTAGATAGTCTGTTTCAACAAAATATAAGTTTATTTTGCTTTCAATTTTATAATTTACATGGGAACTTTTCCATTAGAACTAAGAGTTGCTTTTCTACCTCCTTCAAGTGTTTTCTGTACCACTGTCTTATTGACAGATTTCACTGTAATCCCTAACACAAAATTAAAATCGACCTGTAAACTGAAACAAGTGTTAAGTGCTCAATTCACCCCCTACTAAACAGCATTTTTTTCTCCCTATCCTTTATTAGAATACAAATATTCCTTCCTAAATACTTCAGGGAAATTCTTCAATGTTAGACTGCAGAAATGGGTTATTTTATAACTGGGTGTCTCCACTGAACTCTGCAGTAGAGAGTGGGAGAGACCTGTTGATTTGCAGCACTGCAATAAGCTTCTATAATAGCTGCAATATATAACATTCATAAATTGCAACAGTGTCTTCTCTGCTGCCAGACTACAACTTCTGTTAAGTACAGATAGAATTCTTTGAAAAATCGTCTCCCCACATGAATACTGTAGCCCATGATCAAAGTTCCATATAATTTTCTCTGAGAACTTTCCTTATATCTCTTATTTTACAAGCAGCTTTAAAATGGTCCCTTCCTTCCTTCCTTCCTTCCTTCCTTCCTTCCTTCCTTCCTTCCTTCCTTCCTTCCTTCCTTCCTTCCT